>JAZEWU010000040.1:2712475-2726732 GCA_036362915.1 Geotria australis
CAACCGTAAGCCTCGCACTAGTTTCTGAAGTATTCACTGCCTCTTACCTTGCCTATGCAGAGCGCCGCCTAGCAAGGCAAGTGTTTGCGCACTCAATCCACCTTACCTACCATCAGCGTGGACTGTGAGCTGAATCGACAGCCAATACTCGAGCCGTCAAGCCGTGAACACACCTAGCAAAAACAATTACAATGACAGTTTTCCTTTGCAGAACCCGGAAAAAACCCACGCAGAGCACACAAACTCCACACTGAAAGGCGCCCGAGCAGAGATTCGAACCCGGGAACTTCTTGCTGTGAGGCGCAGATGACTAAATTGTCCTTCTGACCTAATTAATACATTTCCCCCAGTGCCCTGTGATAGACTGGCACCCTATCCGGGCCACAGCCCTACCTTGCACTCTAGGTCTGCCTGGATAAGCCCTCCTTGCTAGCCCATACGGAAATAAACAGTTACTGAAAACGACGTTGATATTAGCGTGCATTAAGCCTGTGAAGATGTCCCGACCTTCTACGCAGGCCAGGCTGGTTCGACACTTACGAAAGCAGCGGTGTGAGAGAAACATTGCCTAACCCTTGGGAAATTCACGTTCTCGACCCCCGAAACCTCAAATGTGCTGCCACTGCACTCTGACGCAGGCCCCCTTCAGCCACCGCAGCCTTCTTAGATCTCTGCTTGCTAGCTCCCATGCATCGGAGGGGGGCGAAATTTTGGATCAGAATCAACATTTTTCTCCCCCCCCCCTCCTATAAGGGAAGACCGATTGTTGCCAAATTCACCGCAAGATTTTAATCAGGTAGGGTTAACTTCACTCGGATTAAGCTTCAGATGTGGTCGGTCTAACGGGGTATTATTGTTTTGGAAATGTATAACGTAATTATGTTACCTTCTCCGGCGCAAATGTGTTTTACAGCGTGGCCTCATTCTGTTCTGTTGTATGTGTTTCACACGTGTAAATATTATAGTTATTTTAATGAAATGTTTTTGACTTATTTTCTCTTTTTCGGCAGAGGTTTGGTTTTTTTTGTACAGTTCACTTTCTAAAATATGGCCAGATAAAACGTAGAGCTATTAAAATTGATGGCGTGGAAGTTGTTATTGCTAACATCTGTTATGGATGTGTACGATTTTGCAGCGTGCTGGGCCACACGATTCTATCATAATAAATATAACATTTATCACTTCGCATGCAATGCCATAATTGTGTGCGTTTGCTACGGAATTTTTACTGTGACGAGGCGCGGTTTTGGAATTGAAATTTATGTTTTTATCGCGCCCACCCTCATCAAAATGTTACCATTCTAACCAAGGTTGTTCGTCAACGATTTTATGAAAGCAATGAAGATGGCCACTTGATGAATTCAACAGACCACCGCAACCTTGACATTCAAACGACTACTTAAACAACATCATTTCCGTCGGGTTTTTTCCACACTGAGCTCAGCTCCGCGTCTCCTTACTTGCGTCTCATCCCGGACCGGGCATGACATTTACCCAATGCAGGAAATACTCAGCATAGACTGGCGTCTCATCCTGAGTAGAGCACTGTGGTGTACGTGGCTTGTTACTGCCTGCTCTGGTATCGGGTCCTGGTCTTCTGCGGCCTTGGTCACCATCTGCTCCAGTCCTCCTGATGCTCCCACTAAATTAGGATCCTCGGACCCACCTACCAACGGCTCATATGCCTCCTCTCCTTTGTAGGGTCCAGGCCCAGGCCCCACACGTACTGCATGCATCTCCATCTTGTCTGAGGGTCCCACTCGGGCCCTCTCTCGTCTCTGGTTCTCTCTCTCTCTCCTCATCCTCCCTGGCTACTCTCATGAGCTCACTCGGCACTATCTCACTATCCTCACTCATCCCAACAGAAGAGTCGTAACGTCAGATGGGCCTAAATAACAAACCCACAACAAACAACAACAACAACCGTCCTTCGCCACTAAGTGGCGGTGACGTCACCACGTCGCCTGTGCCAGGCCATATGCACCTTGAGGCTATCACGTGAAGTGTCGAAGGCCCGGTCGACAGGAGGTCACAGGACAGACCCAGGTGTCACGGGCTGCCTGACTGAGATGACTGGCAGATACACCACCTGAGCTCCCTACTATGCCACCTTGCTGTGCTTTGGCCGCTCGGCTCGCTGTTGTCAGCGTCACATACACCTCCCCACTCTCAAAGGGACGAGGTTCAGATTCCCCCTCATTCGGGCGTACCTCCACAGAACTTCCTTGTGCCCTGTGTCTGCCGGGATAGGCTTCGGCTCACCGCGACCCTGTACAGTATTAAGCGGTTTTTGACAATGGACAGATGCATGCTTTTTAAAGCTGTTCTTTCGGGATAGCCGTGTCGAGCTCTCGACCTCTCTGGCCCCTAAACCAGTTTAGAAAAATAAAATACACACATCATTTGCGGTAATCCATCCAACCACCGTGTAAAAACTATTGACTAGCATTATTTGATAATGATAAATTAATGCATATGTTTAAAACCCAATTGCATTCAACTCAAATCACTGCAAGCGTGTTAATTCAGCACTGAGTGGCTTAGAGTGGGTAAATATTCATGCCTTATAAATGCATACACACTCACCCCGGAATAGCGGTGACCTAAGCTTTGCTTAAGAGGTCACCGATTTAACATTTTCCACTGCAAAATAGCACTCACAATATCTGGCACGAAGAAATATATATATATAAAAATAAAAAAAATCTCGCCAAAACGGTTCTGCTGAAAATTCATGGGGGAAAAAAAAAAATTAAGGTTACGAATGTAGGGCACAGATTGTGGTGCGAGATAAAGTTAAATAGGAGGGGATTGGAAGACACTGATTTTTTTCCTCTCTTAATGCATTCGGGCCCTGGCATTGAAAGAGGCAGGGAGAGGGGAGTGCGATTTAAATTGAAACGTAGAAAATACATTACTGCCGTTTTAATAGACTGGACTATATATTATGGAGCGCTGGAGGAAATCGCTATATGGACCCTGCTAAGAATAACAAATTAACAGCCATGTCAATATTTAAGTAACGGGAATGTGCAGTTCTCCTCCTGTAATAAATTACAATTCGCAACTTTTGATGATATCGCCTCTCGGCGTGGAAGTGTGGAATCTAAAGGTGAGAGAGTAAATCCACATGTGATTTAAATAGGCTTTACAATGGGTGTGGGACAGCATTGCCTGTAGCAATAATTCAGCAACGCTGTCTCGATGGGTTGCTTTATGGCGGTTATTGTGTGCGGAATGTCAAACAGAGGCATCGCAGACAAGCCTTCCGCGGCCAAACTTAACGAATCAAGACTATTACAACGCTTGCACCGCTCACATTACGAGTCGTTTCATGGCCCCCTTCTTTATGATTTTTTTTACAACATGTGGTGTTTTATTTGCCAACGCGTTCGTGCTTAAAGGGAAATGAAATCTGGAACGCTTCCGATCCCACCTTGCGGCAGCCCTGAGCAGGGAATGGAAGTTCCACGTTTCCAAGACAGCGGACTCAGTTCCAAGACAGCGACTAAGTTATGGGGATTTTTTTTGTCCATACTTCACCGTTTTTGTCGGTGCGTGATGGTTGAGGGAAGGTAGGTGCAGCCTAGTTACTGGCATAGACATCGTTCTGCATTGAGTCATTTTTTTTTTATTTAAGCTGGAAGGAATCGTTGAGCTACGTAGCTCTTCTTAACAGTTGTCCAGCGGGGAGGGGTAAGCAAGTTACAACATTGTAGGGAACCGGTGGGACAATTTACCTAGGCAGCATGTCCTATGGGAGGAAACCGGAGTACCCGGCGAAAACCCAAGCGGAAACGGAGAATGCAAACGCCACATGGAAAGGCTCAACAGATGCCAGGAGCCCCTCGGTCTGGAGCAAGAAGAGAGGCCAACTCCCGCCTTTAAGGCCAGCACTGACTATTATATCTCTAAATGTTGAAGGGCTGTCTGCAACTAAACAAGAACTTTGTTGCAATGGGAAACTGTCACATAACCATCACGTTTCGAAGAATCGACCCGAATCGAATCGACCACGACGATATAATGTATTCACGCTCGCTAAAATATACATAGAGGGAACGTGTGCGGGAGACATTTCCATATTTCACAAGTATCGAAATACGCGACGATGTCTGGCATCAAACAGCAAGGCACACGAGGAGACCCTTAATATCAAAGCGATTTTCAAAGAGAAGTAATTACCTCTGATGTTTCTTTACCTTCTGGATAAGACGAGGGTTTTATTTATTTGCTTCTGTGATGCTCACCGCCAAAAGTTTTCGCGAACAACATAGACCTTGAGCAAGTATCAGTTTATTGATCCGCTGCTAATTTTACTCACAGATGCCGTGTATCAACGAGGCCGTGTCAGCACGATAGCAGGGTCAAGTCTGGGTTTTCAATTTGGATTTCTGCCCAACGTGATAATACAGCGGATTTTCGAATTCAGACCATATGGTGGGCTCTGGACTGATGTAGGTTTTCACGGCTCGATGCACGACAGTGCGGCAGGTTGGCGCAGTGGTAAACATAGGCGCCTCAGAGGCACCAAGAGGCGCGAGAGTAGCAGAGGCAGCCAGGCGGTTTGTCTTGAACCTGTCCTCAGACTTGTTCACCCAAGGGAGACCCCAGCAGGAGTGTTAGACTTCAGACCTGTTTACAAAGGGAGACCTGTGGTTGACCTCTCTATCCTGCTGGGTGCCCAGACTCGTAGGTTTGATTTTGAGAAAGGTGTCCAGTATTTCGACTGCCGCGCCATGGGGGAGGCCGATGCGGCGTGGATGGAAAGTCCACCCATCCGTTTTCAGAAACCGCTCGATCCTGTACAGGGTCGCGGCGAGCCGGAGCCCACCCCGGCAGACACCGGGTGCAAGGCAGGGCCACACCCAGGATAGGACGCCAGGCCATCACAGGGCACCTGGGGCAATTCACTCAGTATGCCAATTAACCTGGCAGCATTTTTTCGGACGGTGAAAGGAAACCGGAGTGCCCGGCGAAAACCCACGCGGACACGGGGAGAACGTGCAAACTCCACACGGAATGGCCCCCGAGCCGAGATTCGAACCCGGGTCCTTCTTACTGTGAGGCGGCAGCGCTATCCACTACGCCGCCGTGCCGCCGCGGATTGAAAGTCCATTTGCGATAACACACAATGGGGCTATTCGCTCACAAATCACGGCGGGAAAAGGGCCCGTCCTATTCAATTTGATCCATCGCATAATTCGGCACATTTTTTCAATTCTGCGAATTACAAATGTCATCCTGATTACCAACTGACAGTCACTCATAACAGAGCGGCAAGTGTGCCCATTAACGTGAATCACGGCCACAAGGAGAGAGACCTCGAGTCGGAATAAATCACGACGTCGCATACAAGGTGCTGTGCTGCTGTATCACAGAATTCATATTATACAGTTGTATGCGTCTTACATCGTGAGGTTGGTAGCGCGATTTAAATACGATTTTTGATACATATGTCGTGGCATGGTCGCGCGGGTGAATAGCGCTGTCGCCTCACAGCATGAATGAACCTGGTTTCGATGCCCACCTCGGTTGCACTTTCTGTGAGGAGGTTGCATGTTCTGCCCGTGCCCGTGTTGGTTCTCGCTGGGTACTCCGGTTTTCTCCTGTAGTCAAAAAGGGGCGCTGCTGCTTAGGTTTTGGCTAATTTGCCCCCAGTGCCCTGCAATAGGCTGGCGTCTCATTCATGCTATAGCCCTGCCTTGCGCCCTGTCTGACGGGATAGGCTCCGACTCACAGCGTGCCTCTAAGGGATTAAGCCGGGACTGATAATGAATGAATGAATGACACTTACAATTTGGAAATCCTTATGCATTCACTGCTGGATAAATGGCCCCTTAAGCCATTTCATACGCTAACAGCATCCTGCCTGGCATCTATGTCGGCGATGGTGGCAGAAATTTCACATTCCCATGACAGTGGCGAGAAATATATGCAGGACAAATCACGGTTCATATATATATAATATGAGAACAAAAACTGACAAGACAGAGGTTCCAACCGCTGATTAATAACCCGATTGCCGCATCGATTCGCGTGACAAATCTGGGGCTTGTTTTTTTTTGTCCCGACCGCCAGAAGGGGCAATTCAAATTTTCTTGTCAAACATTTACAACGAAAAGAAGAAGCGAAGTTAAAAGATTACATTGCCTCTGGCCCATTGGACAGAATAATATCAATTCTGCAGCAGCCAGAACTTTGATTGCAACATGTCATTCGTTGTTAAAAAGAAACACTTTGACACACACGTCTATTTCTTCTCTGCCCCTGTTTATGAAACTCTGCACGAAATATATACGTCTCGGTTCCTCAAGCAGTTCCGTGGCATTTAAAATGACCTCGGGTTACGTGTGTGGCACAGTCAAATGAGACTGTTAGGAAAGGGTACACCCCCACGAGGCCGTCACTTCTATATTCTTTATACTTTGCGTGTGTGTTTGTTTTTTTTTAAAGCGAGTGCAATTTATTGCAATCTCATCAAACGTAAGACAAATGTGGATTTAATGAAAAAAAAAAATTGTTTCTCCTCCCAGCGGTTTTAAAATGTCACTGGAATGTCACAATCTGATACGTGGTTATTGTCGTGGCCAACAAAATAAATATAACAGTGGACAAGGTGCAGCCATGTGACGTGTGACTATTTTGGTTGATATCCATGTTTTTAAAGAGCTACGAACTCATTATCATATTTTAATAAATAATAATAGGGAATGGCACGGCGGTACAGTGAGTAGTGCTGCCGCCTCACAGCAAGAAGGATCCGGGTTCGATTTCCGGCTCGGATGCCACCTTTCTGCGTGGAGTTTGTATGTTCTCCCCGTGTCTGTTTGGGTTTTTGCCGAGTTCTCCAGTTTTCTCCCACAGTCCGAAGACACCCTACTGCCTCGGTTACTTGAACCGACTAAATAGTCTCTGGTGGCCTACGATGGACTGGCATCCCAACGTGGGTATAGACTTGGGTTCTCTGTGCCTGCCGGGATAGCCTCCGGCTCACCGCGACCCTGTAGCGGGACTGAGAACGTCGGTTGATGAAGGAGGCGGTGCTCGGTCATTCCCCAGCTAGCCACCAATCCACGCACAGGACTAACCAGGCTGAACCCCCTGCTTAGCTTCTGCGGTCTCGAGAGATGGGATAGACGCGGGCCAATTTTGGTGATACGGTTATCAAATCGTACGATTTTATTGGTGGGCACAACTGATCGTGAAAACCCGATTGATGTCTCGAAAAATGTCACCGTGCAGGACTCCCGATAAATAAGTGATCAAACGCAATGCCGGAACGTGTCAGTGCATTTCTTAAAGGCCATACGTGTGCACTGGATTATTGAACGTAAGGAAGACGGGGCGGGCAGGTACACACGTAATGTTATACATGTCGTGAGGTTTGGAGGACGCGAAGAAAGAGTTTACAGAAGTGTACTGATGTAGGTTTTCACGGCTCGATTCGTGATGGTTGCTCTTCAAAGCTGTTCTTTCGGGACAGCCGTGTCACTGGGCGCTCTCCCTCTGTCCCTCGCGACGTTACACTCTAGTTTCGTGTTCCTTTATTTATTGAAATATTTTGCTAACAACACTCGGTATAATGTCACAACACCAACGGGGAACGAGAGATAGTAGTCACGTGAAAAAATGTTCAACACGTGATCCCTGTATCCATCCAATCAATATTTGCACGCATCAACTGAAATGTGACGTCCGCAAATGAAATACTCTAATACATATAGGCGATTCAAACTCGAGCGTATTTATTATGACCCCATATGTGATTTAAATTATTTGAAAACTAAGTAAATTAGCAAGTGCGATATATAACATGACAATTTGACGGTGCTCGGTTCCACTGACGATTCTGAGCGTTTGTTATACATTCCACATTATCATGGCAGCGCCAAGGACAACCACAAAATAGCTGCCAATAGGTCATGATGATGATTGCCATCATAGATTGAGTTAACCCTGTATGGGATTTCACGTTTCAATCTTAAAATTGAAAGCCCCTTTATGCTTCAGCTGAGCTATAAACAAAGATAAACATCCCCCGTATAGCCTTGACAGACCATAAGGTTAAGTGCTGTTAGCGAGTACCTATGAAGGCCAGCACGGCACACAAGGGTGGTGGGTGGCCAGCACTACTCAGCCTCGACTGCATTCGAGGCTGAGTCGACCTAGGGGAGGCCCAGGACCGGTTCAGAAAATCCTCACTATTGTTGGCCCTGAGCAGGAATCAAACTCGAATGGCCAGGTCTGTCGCGCGGCGCTTTAACCACTACACCACCGCTCCTCATATATGCCATATATAATAACGATCTATAATTATAACGCGCACATTTTTCATTCAATGTCGAAGGCATTCATTCAAAAAGAAAACGACTCAGCGGCGTGAGGAAACCGCAGAGAGACGGAAGCAGCCAGGCGGTTTGCCGGCGCCCAATATATTTGCCAAACACTACATGTACACATTATATACTCGCAGGCCTAAATACACAACGGTTTATTCAATTATCCGAACCCCGTAGGTTACCAGGCAGTTCAGGCTCCGCTCGCACGCGAGTGTTTAGACTCCCCTTGTCTACGATCAAAGTGCGACAGTCCAGGTGTCTCGCCTATTAAATCCGACAGCTTCGTGTGAACCAAGGAATTGCCTTGAGAATTTGCCTTCGCAGCTGTCGCATGTGCGCGTGTGTGCGTGTGTAGGAGTGCGGCTGCTGTGCCAGGTGGCTCGCTAGTACCGGTTGCTCTGCTGCTGCGTCGCCACCGATTTGCGGGCAGGGCTAGTGTAGCCGGGCGGCACGCTGGCTCAGTGAGTAGCGCTGTCGCCTCACAGCAAGAAGGACCCGGGTTCCAATCCCCGTTCGCGGGGACCTTTCTCTGTGGAGTTTGCATGTTCTCCCCGTGTCGCCGCCGGGCACTCCCGTTTCCTCCCACGGTCCGAAGACACGCTGCCGCATAGGTTAATTGGCCTGCTGACTAAATTACCCCCCGGTGCCCTGTGATGGGACTGGCATCCTATCCTGGGTATAGACCTGCTTTGCGCCCCGTGTCTGCCGGGATAGGCACCGGCTCACCGCGACCCTGTTTGGGATTTAGCGGTTTGAGAAAATGGATGGATTGACAACGGATGGATGGAAACAAACGATGAAAGAATAACCACGGGAGCGCGGTGGCATTCATCTCCACGTTAACAACTCCTCGGTGACGGGTCGGGAGTTAATTTGGACGCGACGCTGGCGTCTCGCTGGATTGGAACTGACAGACGCGCGTGTAGCAAGAAACTGGAGCTCGGACACTGCAGGTGTGACCGTCAGGTGCCTTGCCATTAAGCCGTTAGCCGCGTCAAAGCCATCGCTAGATTTGTGCGTGCGTTCGATCCCCGCCTTGGGCGCCTTTCTGTGTGGAGTTTGTGTGTTCTCCCCCCGTTATGCGTGGGTTTCCTCCGGGCCCTTCGGTTTCCTCCCACAACTTAAAAAAATACTCGTTAATTAATTGACCGATAACATCCTAATATATAGGAAGTACTGTGTGGCAATATGGCGCCGGCAATCCGCCTGGCTGCCTCCTCCACCTCTCTGTGGTGTACTGGACTCCAGACCTGTTCACCAAGGGAGACCCGAGCAGGAGTGCTAGACTCCAGACCTGTTCACCAAGGCAGGCTTTAGCAGGAGTGCTAGACTTCAGACCTGTTCACCAAGAGAGACCCTAGCAAGCTTCCAAGATTTCACGTGACATAGCTCTGGGGTTCATCTTAGGGGACGCTGGCAGATTTTTTTGCCGCTATTAAGATTGCCAGTTTCACGACCTTTCATTGTATTCAAAGCAGCCTTAATCATTTAATTGTTGTTGCTTTGATTTTTATTAGTTGTATTTTTGTCGTTGTTGACATGCCATTCTCTCCGCGGCCCTTGTGCAGTGCTATGTGACTCTCGGGTGAAAGGCGCTATATAAATCGCTATTATTATTATTATTAAACTTATCATCATAGCATTAATTTGCATGGTTTTGCCACGAGCATATGTGGCTGCCCGCAAACTGGAGCCTTTGCAAAAAAGGTGTCCACTTAGCGTTTAAAGATCTTAACACTTTTTTCTCATTGCCGGAACGGGTAAAACCTCGTATTTCCTACATTACTTGTACAACGGCAAAAATGGTCCAATGCTCTTGACGGGCATGAATGTGTATGGGATGCCCATATATGCATGCGTGTTTAGGCAGGCAGTGCAAGCGAGCGATGGTCGGGCTGACTGCCATCGGCCGATTGCGCCTCTATCGTTATTGGTCATCGCCGTTGCGTCGGCGTTGCCCTGCTCGCCGGATCGTGCATTAGGGGCGATAAGGCTGCCCTGATACGGCTGAGACTGTATAGCTTCAGCTCGTACAAGACCCCTCCCCCGAGCTGCTGAGCTGTGCAAGTTAAAATGAGGATAAATCTGACCCTGAGAGTGGGTAAGCCGCACAGCCCCGCGCACTGAGAGCGGCGTATGTCTGCAGGTTGGGCCCCGTCAATCAAATCCGCTTCCTTTCCGAACGGGCGACCAGTTTGCGAACGCGTTTTTGTAATAAAAATAATAATAATGCGCGCTCGTAACTGGGATTATAAAGCACCTCTATGAGCGACGCTCCGTAATAGCGTTGTACGCGATCAGTTTAACGATTCACGTTAGGCGGTATTAAATAGGTAGGCTTAAATTCGACTGCGGAACATAGAGACTGAGAGCTCCTGACTCCACAAGGTAGGTGGGTCGTTGTGAATTGACGGACCGGGAACTGGAAAAAGCCCACTCGGCGAAATCCATGTCGTGTTGTGGTACCGCCAGGTTGTCGGCTGTGGGTCTCTCTGTGAGTGTGTAGATCTCTGTTGTGAGCCTGTGGGTCTCTGTGTGAGTCTGTTGGTCTCTGTGTGAGCCTGTGGGTCTCCGCGTGGGTGTGTGGACCTCTGCCCGAGCCTGTGGATTTGTGTAAGCCTGTGGGTCGTGGCTGTGGACGAGCGTAGAATTCGGTCAGAGTTCTATTACCACAGCTGCTTGGTGACTCATGTCGGATGCGTTCAGAGTGGGCTATTCTGGTCGTATCACTTCACGTCTCAAGTGATACATATTTAATCAACCCGTTGATTTCAATACATTCTTAAATCTCATTATACACGCCTAGACTCGCGCGTTAAAGATTCGGTTCCGTAGTATTCATGCTGTTAGTTTGCACACCTTACGTTAATACGGTTATTGAGAGGAGCAACGCTCGACACGGCTGTCTTTAATGAGCAGCTCTTGAGAGAAATTCTCAGAAATCGAGCCGGAGCGCTAGACTCCAGACGTGTTCACCAAGGGAGACCATAGCAGGAGTGCTGGACTCCAGACCTGTTCACCAAGGCAGGCTTTAGCAGCAGTGCTTGTACTCTAGACCTGTTCACCAAGAGAGACCCTAGCAAGATTCCAAGATTCCACGTGACATAGCTCTGGGGTTCATTGGAACTCGCAAACCGCTCCACCACGATCCGGTTACAATCCACGAAGAGGATGTGCGACGCGGTACCCTGCCTACAAAGTCTCCACGAGTAAGAACATAACGTCGCGATTGCGATTGCATAGCAGTCGAATTCCCTAATAGTATTCGTCTGGCAGGTGCTCGAGAATCCAATAATGAGCTGCTTGATGGCGAATACGGGCCAACCATCTCATTCCCTCCCTAGCAGTGGGCAACAAACGCATTTGTTGCGTCCGCGCAAATGGGCAATATTCGCGTGCTCGCGAGGGCATAACGGCAGAGAGATTGCCCGAGCTTGTTTATTTTTGCGCGCCGCAGCTTGTTTTAAAGTTCGAAGATGATTACAACTTTCCAAACAAAAATTCCCTTTGCATACATCCAATTATGTTTGCCGTGATGACATAGAAGCGGTTGAAAAAACATGAATCAATTGGTGTCAAAAAATTATCGAGTGTTAAATCCGATTGGGTACGCCGAAATGGATAAAGTTGTGCGGTTTTCAAATTAATTTATGGGAAGATGTACTGATTATGACCTCGTGTTTCATTTATGAACATCAATATGCTCTGTGATGGTTGTAAAACAAGCATTTAAATGGCTGTTTGATCAGCATATCAATCTGGTACGAACAATTAATGTGAATTAAATTAGCATTAAGCATTCGTTATAAAAAATATAATTGGTGCTTAAAATGTACGCGCTTAATACGCCTGACTATTTACACAACATACTAAGGGAGGCGTTTGGGATCAGTTGACCGTATGTCATACTGTGAGTCGTCTTCGTGCTAACAAAAGTGTTATCAGACGTGATGTCATGGAATGGTTATATCATTTCCTGTGACGCAGGAGTCCATTTCAATGTTGTTTGATTCCAAATTATCTGAAATTACTGTCTGTGCAAAGTGTTATATATATTTTTTACGTTTATTTGGATTTAATGGACAGATCCATAGCATTAAAGAATCTGCCTGCTCCAATTTGATAAACGGGAGCCAACAATTTCGCAAGCTCTGCTGGCCTTTAAATACTGTATATTAAGGTATTATCGTCACATCTAAATAATGACATGCGTGCAGAAACTGTACATGGCGAGATGACATTCTTGCGATGGCAGGTGTGTGGATTTTGAAATGACAAGGCGTGCTTTCACCTTCGGCAATGGATTAAATTATGGAAAGAATTAGCAGCCGACATATTGCCATTTCGGCAGAAAATTAAATTCCGACACGAACACCTGACCGAAACCAAAAGCAAGCTCTCCAACCCCGGCTCTTTTTCCCTGCGACAATAAATTACAGTTCAGTAATAGCCCCAATAAGGCTCCTCTGCCTTTGAGGCCGGCCGTAATCTGCCCGTTCGCGCCGAGCTATTGATACCTTACTCCGGTACCGTCTCATCCCTTCTGTGCAAATGAAGATAGGGCCCACTCGCAATTTTCTCATTCATTCGACCCAGCGAAAAGGAGGCATTCTCACGGCTTTCCGATATGAGAATGCTATTTATTAACAAGCCCGCGCGGTAGGCGAGCCAGCCGCTGCAATCGCGAAAATGTTTGTCGTGCGCGGATATGATTGAGCAAAATTACCGCTATTGTAATGTATTCGGCTGACCAGACAGTAATCTATGAATGTCTGCCACTATTGATGTTGCCACGGTGTAATGGTGAGCACACTGGGCTTACAATACCGAGGTTGCCAGTTCCGTTAGATTTCCCCGAGTACGGCAGTTAAACCTTCGAATGATGAGAAAGTTTCTGAAATCCGCCTCAGCAGAGGGTTCGTACAGCAGTTAGAAATGGGTTCCCCACGGTTAGTCAATCGGCAGGTGGTGTGTGATGGGGCAAAGTGTGGGCAAAATTTGTAGTATACTGTAGAGGCCCGCTTTTGAGCGTTCTCTCTCGCAGACGCCTTTCAGCGGCAAACACTCACGTGGCACATATTCCCACTGTTTTCATGTTCCCCCCGTGTCCGGTCTCCGGTTTCCTCCCACAGTCCAAAGACATGCTGCTGCATAGGTTAATTAGCCTGCGGTCTAAAATGCCCCCCGGTGCCCTGTGATAGACTGGCGTCCTGTCCTGGGTACAGCCCTGCCTTGCGCCCCGTGTCTGCAGGGATAGGCTGCGGCTCGCTGCAACCCTGTACACGATTGCGCCATTTCTGACAATGGTGATCGTGATGATGAAAACAAAAATTTCTGACGACTTTTCCAGCTTTGAACGGGAGAGACCGGTGGCTTTTGGCGAGCGATCGCATTTGTCGACGCAAGCAGCCGCCTCTCAGCTCGACGTTCTCCAGATAATACGCGAACGTCTCCCCCGCTATTGGCAACTCACTCGATCGGCCATCGGCGCCCGCTATCACGATCCCCGCCGCCTCACATATAACGACGTCCGTCTCAGGAGCAGTCCCTCGGGAATTCTAGCCGTCCATCGCCGGCGACAGCTCCTTCCGTCGGAACCGAACAAGGGACGAGCTCCCCGTGGGCTGGGGGATCGGCGATGAAGGGAGGGCACGGCGCGGCGCTCAGACGTCTTGATAGGACGCGAGAATGTGCGATCGATGGACGATGTCCTTTCTCGGCTAGCAACCGAAGGCGCTCGGGTCCTGCCCTTGGGGCTGCCGTTCCGTCACTACCCGCCTCGCGAGCGGCGGCGCGAACCTGTCCCGGTGACTACAGTTGAGAGTTCAACTCTTAACTATAGAATTGTTATTCCATCCATTTTCAGAAACCGCTTAATCCTGTACTTTACAGGGTCGCGGCGAGCCGGAGCCCAT
>JAZEWU010000040.1:2752577-2787526 GCA_036362915.1 Geotria australis
GAAAAAGCGCAGCCACCCACAACAACAAAAACATAACTTCCACACGCGATACCTGGGCAACACCACGAGGCGAGTCTAGGCAAGGCAGGACTTACAGAAACTGGGCCAGGAGTAGGCCGCGCAAAACAGACAAAAGAACAAGCAGCAAGAGCATGGCAGACAACAAAAACAAACACCAAAGTTACAAAGAAACAAACCACCAACCAAAGAGAAAAGGAACAGATGAAAAATGACAAATGTACAACAAATTAACGCTAAATAAATACGCTTAACAAAGGGAGCCACGCGGTCCCGTTACGTTAGAGCTACACCATCTAACCCAAAGGAAATTAACTGAATCCCTACAGCGGAGCACTTGACAGTGTGTCGTATCCATGAATTGAAAAAAAAAGTAGTTCTGTAGTTACCTCTTGTTTGGGGCTGTTTGCTCGTTTGGAGTGATGATGCACTGGGCGGCGCGGTGAGTAGCGCTGCAGCCTCACAGCAAGAAGAGCCTGGGTTCGATTCGTGGCTCGGTTGCCTTTCTGTGTGGATCGGAGAAAGACAGGAGTGTATTATTACGGCAGAAAATGGCCAGTATTGATTTTCAAGCAATGGAAGCGGGATTCCTGCGCTGCAACAAACGTACGACCAAAGCGACGTAAAGAATATACAAAATCACAATGTAACACAACAAACCTCCTCCCACAGTCCAAGGACACGACGCTGCCTCGGTTAATTATCCTGATCACATTGCCCTCGCCGCCTTGAGATGCTACAACGTGCTTATCCCTCCCCCGCCAGACAACTGTTCAAACAGAGCTGCACATCTCAAGGGTTCCTTCCATCCATCCATCGATTTTTCGAAACCCCTTGCCCTGGCGAGAGTCGCGGCGGCAGCGGTCTAAGGAGGATGGACCAGACAGCCCTTTTCTCAGCAACAGATTCCAGCTCTTCCTGAGGTTATTCCCAGGTGTTCCCAGGCCAGCCTGAGAGACGTAATCCCTCCAGCGTGTCCTGAGCGACCTCTCTGTCTCCGCCCAATGTACCGTGCCTGATAGACTTCCTGAGGGAGCCTCTTCTTTTCTGACTCACTCTGCTCGCCGTGGAAGTTTTTAAATGGACATTTTCCGTGACTAGATCACGCTCGATGAGTGACGTGGGGTTCACGTGTGAATTCGAGTAGAACTCGTGTCTGTAAAGCAGCACAGCGGCTGGTCGGATAGCTACCGTGGTGTCGCAGTAACATATAGAGATAAAGTGCTGCCAGAGGCGGTTCGATTCTCGCCTCTAACACCGACTCCTACTCTTAACACTGGCGCCAGTCTCTAACACTGCCCCTTCCAATGTGCCTTCCGCGCCTCGCAGAAAGAAGGCGCTGCAGGAGGCGGTTCGGTTCCCGTCTCTAACGCTGACCCCTATTCTAAACACCGTCTCTAACACTGGCTCCTATCTCTAACTCTGGCTCCTATCTCTAACTCTGGCTCCGATCTCTAACTCTGGCTCCGATCTCTAACTCTGGCTCCGATCTCTAACTCTGGCTCCTATCTCTAACACTGCCTCCTATCTCAAACACTGCCTCCTATCTCTAACTCTGGCTCCTATCTCTAACTCTGGCTCCTATGTCTAACACTGGCTCCTATCTCCAACACTGGCTCCTATCTATAACACTGGCTCCTATCTCTAACTCTGGCTCCTATCTCTAACACTGCGCCGAGCACTACTCCTATCAGTGTGTCTATTCAGCGGTGAACTTCGTAGGAGGTAAACAAGTGACATTATCACAGGGCACCGGGAGCAATTCAGTCAGGACAGTCAACCTAGGCAGCAGCGTGTCTTTGAACTGTGGGAGGAAACCGGAGTAGCCCGGCGGAAACCCACGCGGACACGGGCAGAACGTGCAAACTCCACACAGAAAGGCGTCCCTAGAGCTCGGAATTGAACCCAGATGTTTCTTGCTGTAAGGCAGCCGCCGTGCAACCATTTAGCAACTCACGCCAAAACATTTTAAAAGTCTGGGTCTCCTCTGGAGAGTTCTCGACTTTAGCGCCAATTTATGCCATACAAACACAATCTCAATAAGTGTTAAAAACACAATTAACAATGGTGCTTTGTGATTTGTAGTCAGTGGGAATCAGCCTGCTATCGTTTATCACTTGCCAGAACTTGTTATTAATTTTTACAAAACGCTATTAATGTTCGCGAGATGTGCACGAATGATTGAGTTTTTTTTTTGTTAAACAACAACCTTAGCTTGGGGGTACATTTTGGTCAAATGAAAAGTGATAAATGTTTTAGTTAATAACCATTTACAAAGGGCTGTTACCTACCCCATAGCTTTAGCTAAACGAAAAAACATCTGCTTTAGTTGCAGTGTTGTTAAGTCTGCCTACGAAGGGCAAATAAAGTCCGGTTGCATCCATTGAGCGCTGCATAACAACAAAAAAACACAGTGTACTGATGTAACACCGTTGCTTTAAATTAAAATTATACCCAAGGACGGCACGTTCCCCAAACGACGTAGAGGTCAGATGGTGGGTCTGAGCAAGAGAGGGGGAGAGTGAGCCAGAGTAAGAATACTCGTTTATTACTCCAGTAGAGAATACTCAGCGAGCTTGCAAGCTCTTGAAGTGGGATTCCTGCGACACAACAAACACAGGAACCAACCAACGCAAACAATATTATAGCACAAGGTAAATACAACGAATTTACAGAGTTACGCTTTGCAAGGATGAGAGCCTAACCACACTCAAAGTGAACAGTAACTCACAGTATTGCACGGAACAAAAAATTACCACTAATTCCAAGACATGTATGATAGACAAGGAAGTGCAACAGTGCGATAGATACACATTTATTATAACAACATAAAAATACCCAGTGAGCTTGCAAGTTTTTTACAGGATTCCTGCGACACAACGCACACAAATTACTAAGAATATAAAATAATAAATTAGAGCTGATCTTTCGCGATAGCCGTGTCGAGCGATCTCCCGGTCTCTCTCGCGACGTTTCGCCTCCCACATTGGAAGCATCATCAGCGTGAAAACCTACATCAGCGCCATAATAAATTATCCAAACAACAAAAACCAATAACAATTTACGCGATGGTTGTGAGCAGCAGTGAGCATTCGCGAGCCACGAACTGCAAGCAAGAGTTAGATTCTAAGCAGTGGCCTTTACCACTCTGTTAAGTCTATATGGGGGATCTTTGTTTTTGTTTATCCCCAAAGGCAGCGGGTTTTAAAGGGCAGACAGGCGACGGCACATTTCCAACCGGATTTCCCAAGTAGTGGCGCCGTTCGCCAACATTAGACGAAGCTATTGTTCAGGAGGGTCCAAGCGTGAGTGTTGCGTCGCAGGAATCCCGTAAAGAGCTTGCAAGCTCACTGGATATTTTTCTGCCGTTATATTAAACAGCTGTACGCAGTTAAGGCCCCCCCCCCACCGAATAATGGGGCCTTCCATTGCTATGGTTACCCTTAATTACTCGGCTCGAGGTCGTTTATCTTGATTGGCAATTACGAGCATCAGTCAGGATTTAGGGGAGACAACAGCCATTTGATGATGTGATTGATGACTTTCCGTCGATACGGTGCCTGAAACAGCACGTTTAATGAGTAAGATTTGAATGTAATAATACCTTTATTCCGAACATCTATTCCCGAAGCAGCATTTACCCTCAGCGTGGACTTTCGACCAAGTACATCCATAATGTAGCGCGCCGACAGTTTTGGGGATTGTGTAAATAACGCGATTAGTCTTTTAATGGCCAGATGAGGCTTGTGGTGATGGTCCCCCAATGGGCGAACGTCACTGCGCCACTGCTACACTGAAGGCCTCCCTCTGTAAGCAGCTTAACTCCCTCACCACTGCATCGTCATTTGAACCGTGAGTGGCTGGGCGAGAGTGTGCATGCTGACTGGCCTTCACCCTCCGAAGAGCAGGCGGGTCTGTGTGTGTTTGATCTGAGCTGGTAAGCTGATTAATCCAAACGCGCAGGAAATCGCATTAACCCAACTCATGCATCTGTCCGGTTGAATGTTGATCATTTCGCTCCGTTATTAGTCGGAGTGGTTGTTTTGCACAAAGTGTGACGGGTTCAGGCACACTGTCACGTAGACTCTGTGAGCTGAGTTCAATTCCAGGCCATGGATAACGTATGTCGTAACGCGACACCCGATTCAAAGGAAGTGTGAGTTTCGCAAACGTGGTGCTGTGAACCTGGATACCCAGTTCGATTCCCGGACACCCAGTTCGATTCCCGGACACGGCCTCACAGCACGAAGCCACCCGGGTTCGAATCCCGGTTTCCTCCAGCAGTCCAAAGACATGCTGCCCCATAGGTTAATTGGACTGCTGACTAAATTGCCCCTGGTGCGCTGTGATGGAATGACGTCCCATCCTAGGCACAGCCCTGCTTTGTGCCCTGTGTCTACCGGGATAGGCTCCGGCTCACCGCAACCCTGTACAGGATCAAGCGGGTACTGGCAATGACTGAATTAATGGATTACTGTTGAGACGTGGGGAACATGTAGCCAAACGCTAATGTACGCACACATGGCGGTAGGAATGATTGTTCACATAAACAGAACTAGCTAATTGCATGGACAGCCATCTGCTGTTGTTCAAAAACAAAAGCCTCGGATCCTCGTGATTGAATTGAGCCTATGTTGGAATTAGAGTTGGTATGAGCTGCAGATCAGGATTAATTCTCGACAGGATATTCCTGCCAATCTGACCTCGTGTTGTGATGAACCCGTTTGGCGTCATCGAGAGAAATGTGCTGTTCTGAAAATTTTGCGGCTGAATACATGGGGTTAAAAAAAAGTTGAATTGCATATTTAAACATGAAGGCTTTCGTGACCAGTGTTATCCAATAATATATCCCCTTTATGGGTTGGATCATCCATCCATCCATGAAAAAAATATATAATTGTTGTAAAGCCGCCTCCACCCAACACTGTCGATTAGTGAGGTTAGTCACGTGAACAATACGCGCCAATTATTTACCACTTCAGCACACCGATATGTTGGAGCGCGAACCCACAACGTTGACAATGAAATACATAATAATAGTATCATTTTATAATTTCCGAATTGAGAATTTTATTTGGAGAGCTGTTCTTTCGGGGCAGCCGTGTCGAGCGTTCCTCCTCTATCCTTCGCGACGTTTCACCTCCCACGTTCTTGCATGTCGCATGATCTTGTGAAAAGAGAGTAGTACTCACACTTGGCACGGTGTGAAAATTAACGTCACGCGTTAAGCTGCCTGACACCCACATCACAGGCTTGTGCAGCGCTTTGTGACCCTCGGGTGAAAGGCGCTCTATAAATGCTATTATTATTAGTACACGTGCAGCACTACAGGTATAAACAACACGCGTTCTATATAGACACAACACACGTCGTGTACAACAGATGTAAACAACACTCCGGTCAGCTGGGCCATTCAATAGCCTGACGATGCCTCCAACGTGGGAGGCGAAACGTGGCGAAGGAGAGAGGAGGGACGCTCAATGACACGGCTATCCCGAAAGAGCAGCTGTAAAGAGCGATTCTCGTACATCGATCCGTGAGAACCCACATCGATAAATGGTATCATTGCTCAATGTCGTGTTGCTGTGCTCTCTCGGGGAGCATCTTGGAAAACAAAACGATTCAGAGCCCAGGGATGGGAAGGCTTTATACGATGTTGGGCGCGTGTTGAAGAGAGACAAGAAGGATACAATGAGAATGGCGAAGAAGATGCTATCAGGGCAGAGCAGGGACAGGAGAGGCAAGCCGAGGTTGATATGGGCGTGCGATCGACCGACTGTAATAGTGGGACGTTGGGCTCCGGAGAATAAAAAAAATAACAATAATTATTTTTAGTTTTCATTCATTCATTCATTATCAGGACCTGCTTAATGGGGATCAAGGTAGAAGCGTTCAAGTCGCGATCCCTGTCAAGTAATACTTGATATTACCTGCAAATTCTAGCAAACACTTCGAAGCCGAGCTGAAAGACAACGATGTCCAGAAGCTCAACAGATGCCAGAAGCCCCACAGTCTGGAGCAAGAAGAGAGGCCAATGCTTGCTGCCTTTAAGGCCAGCGCTGAATTTTGAAGGGCTGTCTGCAACTAAAAATAACTTGTTGCAATGGGAAACTGTCATATAACCATCATGCTTCGAAGAATCGAATCGAACCTGCTTAATCCTTTACAATTTAAAATGTAAAGGATTAAGCAGGTTCGGCATAGCCTCTGATCCACCCGACTTTAAATAGTCGGGTGGTCCAGAGGCTTTGCCGGCAGATGGTGGGTGCAAGGCAAGGCTATACCCAGGATTGGACGCCAGTCCATCGCAGGGATTGGGGGAAATTTAGACAGCAGGCCAAAATAACCTAGGCAACAGTAACGTGTCTTCGGACTGTGTGAGAAAACCGGAGTATCCGGCGAAAACCCACGAGGACACGGGGAGAGCATGCAAACTCCACATAGAAAGGCACCCATGCCAGACAATCAAACCCAGGTCCATCTTGCTATGAGGCGGGAGTGCTATTCACTGCACCGCCGTGCCATCAGATTGACTCCTGAAATGTGATTTTGTTTAATTGAATCATCATAAGAAGAGGAATTTACGACATTGAATAATAACATTGATTGTTACTTGTAAAAAATAACAGCCAATTTATTATGCCGCTTGATTGAAACGTGTCAGTCGCCAGTAACGGGCTATACACATGCCTTCTATAAGCTCTGGCACCACTGTGCCCTGGAAGATAATCATTTGGTTCAGTGATGATAGAGATCGTATATAGTGAAATGTATCGCATGATTCCTAAAGCAATTTAGAACCCAAAGCTGACCCTGGACCCCGAGAGTCGGACTAAATCGACCACCGAGCCATCATGTGTCAGGCCGCAAATTCAAAAACTGCATTTTTCAGATTAGTATAGCACCGGGTTGACTATATTTGGGCCAAATTTAAGCTTCGCAGGACCTTCTATAAATTCACCAGAATTCAAGTCAATCAGTCAGTCACGCTCACTGTGAGTATATACACGAAATAACATAATGGGTTTTGCTTTCACTGCTCCACAGGATAGCGAAGATGACCTGTAAACCCCGCTGCCCTATTTATGATTGTATTTTAAGATTCGCCGGCGCATGGGTTTCAGTGGCTGTGCTGTGCGCCTCTGCAATGTATATTCAGGTCGAACCGCGTGTCGTTTAGAAGCGATGTCCGACGTTTCATTCCACGCACCGGGAGCTTCTTTAATGAATGACTCGCGCTGAGTTGTACGCACTAAAGTGGTAAAAGTGTCGTGACTTCGCCTCCACCCGACACAACCAATCGGCAAGCTTTTGCAAATGTTGTCGGTTTGCAGGAAATAAATAAGTCAGGGTTACGCAAAACTGAAGTGAGTGCGGAAAGGAACAAACACATTGTCAAGGAGTAAATTAAATATCGGTTCCAAGGCACGAAGACCACGCGGCATATTTATATTTTCAAACCCGTATAGTTTTCTCAAGATCACCTATAGTCCTAAACACACACAGTACAAAGCTGTTCTTTCGTGTCGAACAGCTTTGCAAAGCGCCCATCGTGAATCGAGCCGTGAAACCCTACACGAGTGCATACGCAGCACAGAATAAACATGACTTTGTATTCTAAGCGACTTAACATAGCCCGCGGTGCCCACGCAAAGGGGGGGGTGGGCGATGTGTCAACGGTCTCGATGGGCCTTCATTGGCGCCTCGCGGTTAAATAAAGTCTCTCGTTACGACCAAGCGATGCGCCATATAACGAGTAACAAACACCGGCGGAGCGGTATTCTAAGATCGTTCTGACGTAATGAGATACACGCAGCCTCGGGTTATTTATTCGGCATAAATGAATTTGACTTAGGATAGTAATAATAATGAAATCAGCCGGAACACGGCCGTGAGCCGTGCAGGACCCCATTAAAGGCGGATTGAAATGCCCGATGGTGAACGCGCGGTAAAAAAAAGTAAAGGTAGAGGCGCAGCGCTGATTATTTACTGTCGCGTAGCTGGTGGTGGAAAGGCTTCATCAAAAGGGGCTTTCAAGAGCGAGACGCTACGCGATAGTTGGCCTACTCTTCCATGCCGGCCAGATACCCATCCACCCATCCATCGTCAGAAACCGCTTAATCCTGTACAGGGTGGCGGTGAGCCGGAGCCTATCCCGGCAATCACAGGGCGCAAAGCAAGGCTATACCCATGATAGGACGCCAGTCCATCACAGGGCACTGAGGGCAATTTAGCCTGCAAGCCAATTAACCTATTCAGCAGCATGGGTTTTTTTGTACTGTGGGAGGAAACCGGAGTGCCCGGCGAAAACCCACGCGGACACGGGGAGAACATGTTAAACTCCACACAGAAAGGCCCCCACACCCGAGCCGAGATTCGAACCCGGGGCCTTTTTGCTGTGAGGCGGCAGCGTTACACACTACGCCACCGTGCCGCACCGAGCTTCTGAGTGAAGCATAATTATAACTCGGATGACACAACACGGCCTTCGCCAGCGCCTCGGCGTGCCCCCGCTGGCGCTGACACACCGAGTTACTCCCTCGCGGATTCATTAACTCAGATTCTTACCCCTCGCGATAAACCAACCGTGCTGCCCGCCTGCAACACACCTGCATCGAGCGACCTGCTGAAGGTCGCTCAAGGAACCGTGGCCAGGCTTGTGAAATATGGTCAAATAACGGTGCCACGACCCACGCAGGAGATAATAATAATTTTACATTTACAAAGCGCGCATATTCATTCACTGTCGAAGGTACTCATTCGACGAGAGAACGACTCAGAGGCGTAGCGAGGAAAGCGCAGAGAGGCGGAGGAGGCAGCCAGGCGGTACTGCCACACACTGCTTCCTATATATTATGATGTTATCGGCCAAATAATTAATGAGTCGCTTTTTTCTAAGTTGTGGGAGGAAACCGGAGAACCCGGAGGAAACCCACGCAGAACAGGGGGAGAACACACAAACTCCACACAGAAAGGCGCCCGAGCCGAGATTCGAACCCGGGAAATTCTTGTTGTGAGGCGCAGATGTTACCACTGCGCCACCCTGCCGCCCTTGTTCTCATCCAGCGGTGGAGAGGTTACATTTTCTGTACGCACCAAAGACGTGCTTCTGCTGCCGCCGAGTTAATTGCCCTGACTAAACTGCCCCCGGTGCCCTGATGATGGTTGCTTTGCAATGCTGCTCTCGGGATAACCGTATCGAGCGCTCTACCCACTTCCCTCGCGACGTTTGGCCTCCCACGTTGGAGGCATTGTCTGGCGGTGAGTGTCGTGAAGGAGAGAGGGAGCTCGCTCAACACGGCTATCCCGAAAGAACAGCTTTGAGAATCCAAACCATCATGGAGATCGAGCCGTGAAAACGATGATAAACAATACGTACAAGACGGTAAAAACGAGATAATCGATTCCCTGGATAATGACCTTTTGTACCGTGATGCGCAGTGCGTTCCGGAAGCCATTACGGGGAGCCATGTGGTGACGCGTGGTGCATGATGGGAGTCGTGTGAGTTGATGGAAGTTTGAGCGTGCTGAGATTACGACGTCGCTCCATCTGGGAGGCATTTTTTTTGGAAAATAGTTTCTCGATATAGCAGGCTTTCCTATTTCATTCTTTTATGGCCGCCGGTTTTATTCCGACTGTGAAAATCGTTTTCACGTCACGAAATACCGGGCCCACTATGACTACTCGTGGCTTCCTGCAGTGATCGGCAATGGTCCGTAGAAGCAGATTATACAGAGCTACATTTGGCGGCAGGGTGGCACAGTGGTAATATCTGCGTCTCACAGAAAAAAAAAAATCCTGCCCGAGGCGGTTTTATTCCCGCCTTGGGCGTCTTTCAGCGTGTAGTTTGTGTGTTCTCTCCCCCAGTTTTGTGTGAGTTTCCTCCGGGTTCGTCCCACAACTAAAAAGCACTGATTAATTGGCCGATAACTTCATAATATACAGGATGTTGGCACTGGCTGACCGCATGGCTTCCTCCCTCACGCCTCTCTGCGGTGTCCTCGCGCTTCCGAGTCGTTCTCTCTCTGAACGAATACCTTCGACATTCAACGAATACTGTGCCAAGCGCTGTGCATTGTAATATTAACAATGAATTAACAATGAAGCAATATGGATCGTGGCTGTGAAACACTCTGGCATTCATCCGAGAACTGGTTTTATTTTGGAGGCTACAGATAATTTAACACGCATACAAAATATATGTATGAGAAACTATGCAAATTCACCACAACGGCAAAACAACATTTTATTTATTACGTAAGCATTTATTTTCAACTTCACTTGAACTGCCTTGTGGCCATGGAGGATGGAGCACGCGAATGCAAGATAGAGTTTGCATTTGTTTTGATCTTTTGCAGCAAAACGCCCGAATTGTTAACTTTTTTAAATCAACGTGAAAACTGTTTCCATCAATATTTATTTTTTTAATATAAAAACACGAAGGTTTGCTTTTAGTCCGTCACGTTGAAACGAAACTTTGTATTTTGAGTTACGTTAAATGTGTTTTTGTTTTACGTGACATGCAATCATTGCCGTTCCCCCCTGACTTTGTGTTAACCTACTTGGGGTTACATTTGAAAACGTTAATAAAAAATACTATTTAAAACCATCCATGCATTTCTAAACCGCTTGTCCTGGTGAGGGTCGCGGCGGCATCAGTCCAAGGAAGGTGAACCAGACATCCATTTCCTCAGCAACAGATTACAGCTCTTCCTGGGGGATTCCCAGGCGTTCCCAGGCCAGCCGAAGGATATAATCCCTCCAGCGTGATTTAAAACGCGCCGCACAAATTCCACGCCTGGTCATGGATGATACACGGATACGTAGGTGCGAGGAAACCGCAGAGAGGGCGGGTAAGTCAGCCAGGCAGTCAGCCAGTGCCAACCCGCCAGACACTACTTTCCCATATATTATGATGTGTCTGCCGGGATAAGCTCCGGCTCACCACGACCCTGTACAGTAGGCCGAGCTGAAAGACAACGATGTCCAGAAGCTGACCATCGTGCTTCGTTGAATCGCAAAGAAGAAGAAGCGGTTTCTGAAAATGGATGGATGGGTGTGTCCTGCCCAAGGACACTGACTTTTTCAAACGGGCAATGTGCAATGTCTCGGATTTCCATGCATTGCCCGATTAATTTGTTCCTTTTTCTGTCCGTGCCAGTAATTACGAGTATTCATCACTCAATTCTCTTTCGCGTAACTCTTCATAGTTTGTTATTTTTTTTTCCTCGGCAGCATTATCGCTTCTGATCCGTAATATGCCACGGCTGTAATGCGCGCTGATTTGTTATGAATTATTTAAACTGAATCGGGATGAAAATTATGAACTCGAGATGAACGAGAGCGGGATTGAGTCATTTTTTTCTTTTTTTCTTTCAGCAAAAAGTGGAATTTGGACGTGAAAATCGGCGTAGCGACGTGTCAATTATGGCATAAAAATGAATTCATTAAAATAACTCGTTCAAGCCGACGTCAGGATGGTAAATGTAATATATGCTAATATAGGCATGGAGTGTAGATTAATATGTAACAAGTACAAGGTCACGCAGGCTTGAATAATTCACTGGTAATATATACATCATCGTATCTAACGTACACGTACTTATCCACGCGTAATATCATTATAATAATACAAAATGATGTAATAATTGGGGAGAAGGCTTTGTCCTTTAACGTCTAAACTAAGGCATCACCACACCGTGTCTTTCAAATGGATCGTTTAAACATACTTCACCACGCCGGTCAGTGCCGGTTTCTGCAGGAGGTAGACCTCATAACCGGTTCAGAAATCACAGAATCACTCACCGGAGTTTTAAGTCATCTACTGGTGTAAATTTTCACTGCTCGATTCGGGACGGTTGCTCTTAAGAGCTGTTCTTTCGGAATAGCCGTGTCGAGTGATCTCCCTCTCTACACCGCAACATTTCGCTTCCCACGTTGGATGATGTTTCCAACGTGGGATGCGAAACGTCGCGAGAGAGAGAAAAAGTGAGGGAGATCGCTCAACACGGCCATCCCAAAAGAACAGCTCTTGTTAGCCGTTGTCCGGGATTCAACTCAGGTTTGTTGTGGTCACATCACCGCGGGCTAACCACTCGCGCTACCACTCCACTACATCAATACGTGCGAGATTAAAACGGTCCCGCATTGTATACGAGCATTAATTATTCGTTTTAACACCGGGCGAGTGCCACTCGCGTTACTCGCGGGACACACAACGCTGGCTTTATTACACGGGTGCTGGACAAACCCCAGCAAAAGCTATTTGAACGGCGCCACATAAAACTTACCCGGGTAACGCCCGGTTTGCATACCGAGGGCTTTCGAGTCGCCACGCAGATACGCCGCCGTCACGGCGCTATTTATGGCCCATATTTATTTCTCGTTTTCAGGAAGAGCTCCTTCGCAATCACTTTTTTACGACCGTTATTACCTGGATTGACAAAGCACCCCTACTAGTGTGTGTCGGCAGGCAGAGCCGTCTCAAATCACGCCGTCACAAGCCGCCCGACGTGATTTAATATCTTATATTCTAATAGCTCAAGAAGGGGGCGGTCTATTTGTTTATATATATTTTATCGCGACCGCCGCCAGTGTGAATAATCGAGTTTGTACGAGCCGATTCCTATTCTATTCACCGCGATGCGGTATGCTGATGGCGCGTTGGCTTTTTTTTTTTTGGCCAGAAATTACACACCGATCGTACGTGGCTCGACACTACCTGACAGCGTCGATTCAGGATAAACAATTGCCCCTCTGGCCCTTTCATCCAACGCGTTGCGTACTCTTTTATTTGTATCGCCGTTACACGAAGCTGTATCCTCTGGGCTGCAAGGTGCCTGTGCAATGGTAACACCTGCGCCTCACAGAAAGTCCTACCCGAGGAGGTTCGATTCCAGCCTCGGGCGCCTTTCTTTGCGGAGATTGTGTTCTCCACCTGCTGGTTATTTCGCACGTTCGTTTAATCCCTGGAATCGCGCTTCCAGAGCTTGCAAGCTCACGGGATATTTTCTGCTGTAATAATAAACATCCACCTATCCGATGGTTGCTTTTCAAAGCTGTTATTTCGGAATAACCGTGTCGAGCTCTCTCCCATTGTAGGCATCTTCATCTATCTATTTACATTATCGCGAAAAGAGTTGTAAATCATCGCACACTGGTTAAATGAAAATAAGATGAGTGATTTTTCTAGGCATACCAATTGTGCCGTCAACATAATTCCGAGACGAATTATCCATTTGGAAATTTCATGATACAATGTGGATCTGTTTCAGAGAACATCTGTGAAAGATATTTGCTTCTCTCCTGGGGATTGCTCTCAAAAATCCTTCTTGTGACCTCTTCATCCTCTATAGAGTAGGGTTCAGACTTTTCCATTCCCTCCGATTGGATAGTGTTTACTGCATGGCACTCAAACACCCATCATATCTTTTTTCTCCCCAAAAATGTTCCACTAACCTCCACCCAACCAACACAGACCATCGCCTGCACCCTCATCACCAGCGGCTTCGATTACCGCAACGCTATACTCACAGGAATCACGAACCAACAGCGCACATCCTAACACGTGCAGTCCGCAGCCTTATCGTTGGACAGTGCATCAGTCAATTCATTCACTTGCCGGTAATACGGGCGCGTCTCTCTCAGTCCGACCGCTCAGCAGCAACTTCAGAGCATATCTGCGCCACTCCACCCTGGCTGCCAGAGACCCGCTCCTATTTATACACGACCCGATCAGCCGGATCTCCAAATACAATAGCGCGCCCCACCCCAATCGCACCCACACCTGATCAACCGGCATCGCAATACGATGAGGCGCCGCGCGCCCAGCTAACACGCACGCAAAGCTGATCACGGCTTTCTGCATCTCGCTTCCACTCGCCGGTGGTGACAGGCACCGCGATGACACCAGGGTTTAGCGGATGTCTCACTGTGCTCGCCCGTCCGATGGCAATACACATCTAACAAGGGGGAAACACAGTTAACAAACGTGCGCATGTCATTGGTATTTTAGTGGGGTTTTTTAATCGGATGCTTTGGTTTTTTTATTGGTTGTTTTTTTTTCTTTCGTTGTTGACATGCCGTTCTCTTCGCGGCCCTTGTGCAGCGCTTTGTGACCCTCGGGTGAAAGGCGCTGTATAATATGCTATAATTATTATTGTCAAAAAGTGCTTAATCCTGTACAGGGTTGCGGTGAGCAGGAGCCTATCCCGGCAGACACAGGGCGCAATGCAGGGTTATACCCAGGATGGGACGCCAGTCCATCACAGGGCACCGGGCCAATTTACTCAGCATGCCAATTAACCTATGCAACAGCATGTGTTTGGACTGTGGGAGGAAACCGGAGTGCCCGGCAAAAAACCCACACGGACACGGGGGGAGAACATGCAAACTGCGCACAGAAAGGCACCCGAGCCGGGATTCGACCCGGGGTACATTCTTGCAGTGAGGCGGCAGCCCTACTGACCGCGCCATCATCTCTCCCTATATAATGTGTTATCATATGAAAATCTCAGTCCTTCCATAAGAGCGTGACATATCTATCGCTGACTCGGGGATCTCTAACAGACGGTTGCTTCGGCTTGGTGACACTCTGACTTCACTCGAGAAGAGACTGTGACCCACAAGGTTGCAGATCCGTGAAAAAAAGCCGACAGCGCTATTCTCCTTGTCGGAGCTGTCCTTTTAAAGATGATCACTATAATGCCTTTAAAATTCCCTTTGAAGGGAGTCGCCGGGGGGGGGTGGGAAGTTTGTTTATATTAAGGGCAGCAGTCAACTCCCGTCTCCACTATATACGAGACCCTTGAATTGACGGCTCACGTTTGAAATGTTGAGTCAGACGCTTGGCAAGGTCGACTGGATATTGTCTTTAAGTCAGACGGAGTAATAATAATAATAATCTACGGCGTATAACGTGTTCTCGAAGAGAGACTAAAACGGATCAGAGCCACGAGGAACTGCAGACGGGCAGGGGGAAGGAAGCCAGGCGGTAAGCCGGCGCCAACTTAACTTCAAATTCCAGACAGGAAAAAATGCCTACCAGTGCTCATGTGTTGTCCATCCATTCATCCTTTGTCAGAACCGCTTAAAAATCTGAAAAACTATCAAACAGGTATAGCCCTGCTATACCTGTGTCTGCCGGGATAGGCTCCGGCTCACCGCAACCCCTGTACAGGATTAAGCGGTTTCTGACAACGAGTGGAATGAGCACGTGTTTGGAATTTTGGGAGAAAAAACGGTAGTACCCGGCGACAACCCACGCGGACACTGGACCAGCATTTAAAACCCCACACGTAAAGGCTGCACACCCAGGCCGAGAATCGAACCGGTGGGGGGGGTGCTTCTTGCAATGAGGCGCTTACTCACCGCTACACCGTGCCTCACAAAACCCGCGACGTATTTACTTATTTCTGCTGAGTCTTTTTTTTTTACGCCAACGCACATCGCTCATCCTCGTCACGGCGATTCCTTTTCAACAAACGCTGCACAAACGAGAAAGAGAAGGACGATTTTTAAGAACATCCTGCGGGTCTTCTCTGGGAAGTTCCCTCCCTCTGGGGGGGGGGATTTGAGTGCGTCGAGGGGGTTAAACGAGGTCCCGTTCCGCTCGGCTGGAGGGTGATCTTTTTTTAAAGAAACTCGGGACACTCGGCTGCCAGCGGGCAGTGCCGGATTTAGACATGGTGAGGCCCTGAGCTATGGAAAGCTTTGAGGCCCCCTTGTTCAAAAATACGACACCAGACGATCTCACGAAACTTGAAAACGTATCTGCCTTTTAATTATCTAATAGCAAGGTGAAAAATACGAATTATTTTAAAATTAATCCATTTTTCTGGTTACGTATTTATAATTTGGTTGGCTTGATCTCAACTAAACCCCATAAAAAATTGTTGCCGATTTTCCGATATGCCGCTCTCTCCGCAGCTCGGATTATAAAATAAAAATAATCCCAAAAAAATTGTTGCTGATTTTCCGTTCTCTGTCGTTGTTGACATGTCGTTCTCTCCACAGCCTTGTGCAGCGCTTTGTGACCCTCGGGTGAAAGGCGCTATATAAATGCTATTGTTATTAAATACGACGATGGAAACATAATTAGGAACTTTTTCACAACGCTCATGATCCAGGATAAAGATGCGTAATTATGTACTGCAACCAGAAATGATGGTACCCTCTCTTAAAATTAAGCTTCAACTGTTAGTTGGTTTGTAATTCAACCAATCCTTCTTGTTATTGGATTTCTGTTTCAACACTTAAAAATGTGTATGAAATCCAATCTGGAATCTTCTTGATGCCCCTGCGGATTGTGAGGCCTTAAGCTGTAGCTTGTTTAGCTTATGCCTAAATCCGGTACTGCCAACAGGGGTGGATTCGTGCCATCAGGGGCCAAGATAAAATGCCAAGCCCATAGCTCACGGCGAGCGCGCCTGCCGTTCGATTCCTAACGAGCAAGCACGGCGAGTTACAATGTCACGATTCAGGGACGGTGTTTAGCAAAATCGGCATCTTTTTGTGCAAGTGGCCGGGCAATTAACGGAGGTGGTGACTGTGCCAGCAAATGTCAACGGTGCTGTGGCGAATGTACAAAAAACAAAATGTTTGGGCCAATCCAAAAAAGGTGTGGGCCAATCCGTTTCAAGGACAAAGCATATATTACATCCATCCACCCATTGTCAGACACAGGGCGCAAGGCAGGGGAACACCGAGGATGGGACGCCAGTCTATCGCAGGGCGCCTGGGGAAATTTAGTCAGTACGCCAATTAACCTGGCAGTGTGTCTTTGGACGGTGGGAGGAAACCGGAGCGCCCGGCGAAAACCCACGCGGACACGGGGTAAAGGTGAAGCCTTATATATATTTTACATGAAGTGAGGTCGGTGTTGCTTTGAGTGACGGGAGGCAGCGCTCCCTTCGTGTAAACACCCGCACCTGTGCGCGGTCTCGTTGTCACCAAATTGCCGAGCGGCGCCAGACCCAGCGGTTGGGGGTGACATGGAAGTCAACGGTACGCCGCCGCCTCTAAATAATGCACACTGTTGTCACTCGCGGACAATTAACCACACACTCCCGCAACGGGCGCTCCACTCAAATCCACTCAGAGTCACACGAAGCGCCAGGCGCGTCGCAGCCGCGGGTGTTGCGACACCCGCACTTTCACAGAAACGTGATTCCATCCCGCCTCACTTTTTCCTGAGGAAGTCTCATATCGTGTGTTGCAACACCCGCACTTTCACAGTAACATGATTCCATCCCCCCCACTTCGTCCTGCAACAACCGCGGCTGCGACGCACAGCCGCTGCCTTACCCTGCGTCGCTGGCCGTCTGGCTGTCGTCCGCCCCGAGGGTACGCGGGGAACAATGGTTCCAGACGGCCGGAGATTATTTCAATGCACGGATTAGTAACACTAGCAGCGTGCCCGCCCTGCGCGCGGGTTCTTGTTTCAAGCGGCGTAACGCCGTTGTTCGCACGTCTCGTGTTTGTTGGCGCGGTTGTCTGTGGACGTGACCGCCGTCAGCCTGGATTTCTCCCCCGCGGTGTCGTTTGTTCAGGTGATATTGATGTCGGCTCCGTGTGTAGCTTCGGAAGCGAAATAAATACGTGGTAAGCGATGCTGAAATAAGACGTAGAAAGCCTTGGTGTTGTGCAGATACGGTGTGTTCTTAGGAAGGATTTGAAACCGACACCCTCGGTGTTTCCGTTGAATATATTTATGGGACTGATTGAAAGTGTTTCCTGCAGTAGCAGGGAGATCCTCACAGTAGTGCTAGACTCCAGACCTGTCCACCAAGGGAGACCCTAGCAGGAGCGCTAGCCTCCAGGTCACATAGCTCGAGCGTTCTTCGGAACACGCAAACCCCTCCATCACTATAAGGGTACAATCCATGGCGGAGGGTCATCCGATGAATGGACGGGTTCTCCCCGCCATGGGGACGTGGAATGTCCACTGCTGACCCATGGCTGCGACTGGAATGAGCGATGACCCACTGCTGGGTTAAGCCGCAGGACACGTTGACTTTGACTTATTAATGAGCAAATTATATTCGCAAAATGTGCCGCGCGGATGGAGCGTTTATCTCGACACATCATATTATCCGTCTGGGGATGATTAATTGCTCTCTGAGGATTGCTCTTCACGTTCTGTTCTCTCGTGATGGCCGTGTCGAGCGTTCATATTCTCGCCTTCGCAACGTTCCGCCTCCCACGCTGGAGGCATCCTCAGGCGAAACGTCGGGTGAAACGCCTGAGGATGCCTCCAACGTGCGAGGCGAAACGTCGCGAAGGAGAGAGGAGGAACGCTCAGTGACACGGCCATTCTGAAAGAACAGCTGCGGGGAGCAATTCTCGTACACCGAGCTGTGAAAATCTATACCGGTAATTCCGGACTATTCTGCGCTCAAGACAACTTTGGAGTCATATGGATGGACTGGTCCTTGCCGTGGTAATGTGGAACGTCAGCCGCTGCCCCACAGCCTTCAGCTGTGATGAGTGCTGCCGCTTCTTGACATGACCGGCATTTGTTTTGGCACATTCGTGCTGAACATGCTGTTTGAAGGCGATGGGCTTCGAGTCCTGGTACAGATTGTGTTGATAATAATAATAAAAGCATTTATAGAGCGACCTTTTCACCCGAGGGTCACAAAGCGCTGCACAGGGCTGCGGAGAGAACGGCACGCCAACAACGACAGAGAACGGAAAATCAGCAACATTTTTTATAGGCATTTCAAGCCAGAAGAACGCGACAGACTTTCAAGTGCGGCAGAGCGATACACTATAACACGTATTCCATGCGCTGATGGATCAAAAATAAATGGTTGGCTTCAACATAAGCACATCGTTAAACATTATCGCCGCTTTCAGTATTTTGTCCTCTAAACTTTCTATTACATATTTACAGATGCAAGCTTGTTGGTGGAGTGTGTATGCGTGTGGTGCTGGTCACTCACCCCCACGTGTGCCGTTCCGGCCTTCATAGCTGCTCGCTAACAGCACTTGACCCTACAGTCTGTTAAGGCTATATGGGGTATCTTTGTCTTCGGGTGTATAAGGCAGATATAACTCAGCGAGATGGCACACACGGGAGCACAGGCGGTGTGTATCTGCCAATAATCTCGGACAGTCAGCCCACAGCACTTGGATCTGTCCCGTGACCTGTCAGCGAGCCTTCGATGCCTCACGTGACCTCAAGGTGCCCGTGGCCTGGCACAAGCGCCCTAGTCACGTCACCGCCAATAAGTGGCGAACGGCGGTTGTTGTCCTTGTGTGTGTGTGTTATGGGGAGCGGTAAGTGTAGCAGTTAGCACGCTGCGCTACAAACCCGGTGACCCGAGTTCGATTCCCGCTCACGGCCAACACCAGTGACGATTATTTGAATCCGGTCCTGGGGCCTCCCCTAGGTAGACTCAGCTTCAAACGAGTTACCTGGTTCGGTGTTGAAACAACGCCAGTAGAGAGACAATCGGCGGCCGGACGTGGTGCTGATCACCTATAAATGACTTGCTGGCATTTAAAGGTGCTCGATAACAGCACTTGACCCCACAGTGAATTAAGGCTATACAGGGATTGTTTGTCTTCGTGTGTGTGTGTGATTTCGGTGTGTATTATAGCAAAACAACATCGGTTTAATCCCTGGCCATGCTGCTCAACAGCTGAGGCACCTGGGGATATATATACCTGGCTTGGGGTTCCCCTAAGTGCATTTCACCTAGATTGTGTAGCTGTCGAGGTATATTTCCATCAAAGCTGGAGTGGCACAGGCAATCAGGCAGCCAGTGTCCTGGCGGCCATATCACCCCCCCACGTGTTTTGAACTGCCTTTAAAGGGCACTAAGAAAAGGAATGTTGGGAAATTTCAGAGTGGTTGTGCATCTACGCCTCGCAGAAAAGAAGGTCCTGCCCGAGGCGGTTTGATTCCCGCCTCGGGCACCTTTCTGAGTGGAGTTTGTGTGTTCTCCCCCTGTTCTGCATGGGTTTCATACAGGTTTTCAAGTTTCGCCCTGTAACCAAAAATACACGCATTCATCGGCCGATAACATCAGAATATATAGGACGCAGTGTCTGGCAAATGTTGACGCCGGCTAACCGCGTGGCATGTTTAAATTAACCCTAGAGCTATGTCAGCTGGAGTCTCGTACTCCTGCTAACGTGTTTTTTGGTGAACAGGTCTGGGGTCCAGCACTCCTGCTAGGTTCTTCTCACTTAGCGAACAGGTCTGTTGGCAGGTTCCAGACAAACAGCGATCCGACGACCCTCTGACTAAAGACGGTTGGGGTCAGGAAGGCCACCCGGCCGTAACATTCTGCTCCAATACCGCCACCATTGGTGGGGATCAAACGGCCGACCCGGGTCAACCTGGACCAGCGGCCGTTTCAACCGGCAACGACAACGTCCTGGCTACAGGGGCCCTCTCCCCGAGGCTGTGTGGAGTTTATACCACGTAAAAACGCAACCCATTATGCAAGAAACAAAAGCCGCACTTTATTGGCCGGGGGCGAAATGCGAACACTGGAAACCAGATCAGCATGAATGTTTTATGGGCGGCAGTCAAAAGATGCATCGCGGCCTCCTGAATGTTTCACGATTTTAACGGACACCTCTGTTTTTTTCGGAGCGCGTCTCTCTGTAAGTGGCGGTTTATCCGTCCAAGTGGCACCGTTCGTAAACTATTATCGGCGTGGCGTGATCGTGTGTCAGCGTCGCTCAGAATCGGACTCTCATCGGGCTCTTATAGGGTAATCGCGCGCTTAAGATTGCCAGTTTCACTACCTTTCAGTATATTCGAAGCAGCCTTAATAATTAAATTTGTTTTTGCTCCTTAATTTATTTATTTACTTTTCATTATTGACATGCCGTTCTCTTCGCGGCCCTTGCGCAGCGCTTTGTGACCCTCGGGTGAAAGGCGCTATATAAAACGCTATTATTATTATTTGGACAATTGACGGCCATCTTAGGGGACGCTGGCAGATTTTTGCCGCTCTTAAGATTGCCAGTTTCACGACCCTTCAGTATATTCGAAGCAGCCTTAATCATTTAATTGTTTTTGTTCCTTTGATTTTTTATTCATTTACTTTTCATTGTGGACATGCCGTTTTCTTCGCGGCCCTTGTTCAGCGCTTTGTGACCCTCGGGTGAAAGGCGCTATATAAAACGCTATTATTATTATTACAGGGTAATCGGGCAGTATCGATAGTGAAGCTCTGTTTATGAGTTTGGGTCACGTGAAAAGGTCTCTAAGTGTCGTGCACCCGTCGATATGTTGGAGAAGCGAGCGAGCACACACAGCACTTACCTTCAAAGATGTTACCGACGTTTCACTGGAAATTCCACCCAGCGTCCTCAGGGCTGTATCGGTTAATTGGGCTCTATGAGGCCCTATCAGGCAATCAAGACTAAACGGGCTCTATCAGGCAATCGTGCTCCTATCGGGTAATCGGGCTCCTATCGGGCAATCGCAATCTGGATCTAACAGGCAATCGGAGTCTATCTGGCAACCGGGCTCTATCGGGCAATCGTGCTCTTATTGGGCAATCAGAGCTCTAGTGGGCAATCCGGCACTATTGGGCAATTGGGCGCTAACGGGGAATCGCCTCCATATGGCTGTAGCTCATGATGAACGCTCACTTTTCAAAAGATGCGGGGGAAAAAAATGTCTTGATTAAACATTTACTAAATAACCCGTCTCTTTAATGTTTATACCGGCTGCCAGCTGGGCTGCAGATATATAAAGAACCTTGATAAAGTTTGTATACATGATACCATTTTTAATTAAAAAGTGAGGGAGGTAATCATGCTGAAACCAGCAGGTTCAAACTATTTATTGCAGATAATTAACGGAGGCTCTGGCTTGCCATATTTGTGACACGCACACAAGGTACAAAGACAAAGATCCCCCTGTAGGAGCAAGTGCATTTAGCGACCACCTATGAAGGCCGCGTAGGTGGCCAGCACCACGCCCTGCCGCCTTTGTCTCCCAAGTGGCAATGTTTACACACCGCACCGGGTACTAGGGGAGGCCTAGGACCGGTTCAGAAAATTATCACTGGTGTCGGCCGTGAGCGGGAAACCGAACCTCTGTCCGCCAATTTTGTAGCTCAGCCGCGCTAACCAGTGAGCTACCGCTCCCCACAAAGTACACAGAAGCGCACACAAAACAAACACAAAACGCTGTCCTCGCAGTTGTACGCACGCGTTTAAAACACACGCGTCTTTTATATATATGAGCGCACAGTGGAAAAAAAAAAGAAGGCCGCAGATGCGTGTCATATTGTGACGGACAAACACAAAACAGAGCGAGTCAAGGCTGGTGAATGGGTGCTTTGAAACGGAACTTAATCCCATTACGACTCACAGCAGGTGAATAATGCACCGTTGATATCCAACCTTTAATATTCATCGCCCTCCGCTTTGCGTGGCTACCGTTACTCGTTAAACGGGTTCACTCGATATCGTACTGGACCTCGGCGACATTATGGTCACCGATAACACTCCTTAATTAAATAGGCCGATAGCATCGTAATATATATGCAGCAGTGTGCGGCAATATGTTGGCGCCAGCAAACCGCCTGGCTGCCTCCTCCGCCTCTCTGCAGTTTCCTCGCTGTGCATCTGAGCTCTTCTCTATTCGAATGAATACCTTCGACATTGAACGAATATGTTCCGCGCGTTGTTAATCGCATTTATTGGGTGGCCTCCGAGTGGGGGTCAGGTATGCGCACACTCGTGCTCACGCACAAACGCGCGCGTTCACGCGACCAGCACGTTGTCTCGTCCCAAGTTGATATTTGCTCTCTCACACTCCACCATCTCTCTGCCCATTCAAATATCAAACCCTCCATTAACTCTCCCCTCCTACCAAAATGTTGCACTTGTCCCCCTGTGTCTCTCCCCGTGTCCAGTGTCTCTACCCGTGTCTCACGCCGTGTTCAGTGTCTCTCCCCGTGTCTCACCCCGTGTCTCTCCCCGTGTCCGTGTCTCTCCCCATGTCTCAAACACCGTGGTCACGGCTTCGCTTCTCGACACGGCAATCCCCCCGAATGGGCAGCTCTTGAGAGCAATTCCGATCACACATCGAGCCGTCAAAGCCCCCCGTCGATACAAACTGTAGATGCGTTACGGAGGAAGAGGTGGAGATGGGAATAACATGTGAGCAGGTTGCAGTCAGTCAGGCTGCAGAGAGAGAGGCATCGCAGTGGCATCCAGAGAATGGTGACAAGGTGGGGAGAAAAAATAAAACTCCAATCAGAGAAAGCCCCTCAAGGTCAGGCGTCACCTCTGCACCAACGGTTGGATTTAGCGAAGAGGAATGAAGTGACGGTTTAGATGTGCTGGCACCCAACAGAATTGGCCGCTGTGACCTCTTGATCTCACGCCTAATCGTATGAGACCGCGGCTCCTATATCTGGAACCTGTTGTGACACACGGGGGCCCCTAGCTCGGCTCCCAAAGCTGGTAAACGTCCGGTCTCCGCTGCCGACTCCTTTACCCACGATGGACTGCGGTACGTAATGCTGTTTGTGCAAACGCTCACCGTGACAAAGCTTAGCCGAGTATCGTAGGCGCTAAAGAAAGACTCAGCGGAAATCAAACAAAGTGGTTGTGTGAATGTTCAAAACATCAAAGCTTTCCTAGTTGTTCTTCCCGAGAATGCCTTTGACATTGAGCGACTGCTGTGCGCGTTATGCATTTGTAACGCTGCAGTAAATTATGAAAAGTGTACTATAATTGATGATAGTTGATTTGCAAAGCTGTTCTTTTGGGATGGCCGTGTCAAGCGTTCCCTCTTTCTCCTTTGAGCTCGACACGGCTATCCCGATCCAACAGCTTTGGAAAGCAATTCTAATTTTGTTAGCATGTTTTACCACACGCGTGTTTGGTTATTGCAAGACTCGATGCCTTGTACAGTGTGTCTGTTTGGTGTTTGAACATCTTAACACTTGTATTCTTGCCAGACAGGCTAAAGCCCTTACTTTATAATGTTTTAATTATCAGTAAATTGGATTGGGTCATTTTGGGTCATTATAAACATCGATGATTGATAAGAGTATTGATGATCGCTGATGATGTACCGTTTTGCAACCGTAGTCTTCTTCTTCTTTGCGATTCTTCGAAGCGCGATGTTAAATTACAGTTTCCCATTTTCTTACACAGCCCCTTGCATTTTCATTGAACTCCGCAAGGTCTTTTGAGCTGCAGAGGTTGGGTAGTAGAGCACAGACAAGGCAGTGTTCCATAGTATGGTCTGCTTCTCCACATTAGTAATGAGACAGAGCAAAGATAAACAAAGCGAAGCCGATGGCAAAAACGAAAGCAGATTCAGCTTTCCCAGCTCGGATTGAATCGTGATTCAGAATTGAGAGAATTCGCGGAATCGCTGGGTGGCTGGATTCCAACTTGCCTGATCTGAACTTTCAAAGCATTGGTAGCATTGACGCACAGAGCTAACATTGACAAGTAATAATTGGCAATACTTCGCATTTAACGCATTTGTTTAACTATGATCGTATTCGAAGTACTGAAATACACCATAGAAGTAAAAAAACGGTTTTGAAATTAGATTTAATTAAATCAGGGCTGTTAATGAGATCGACGCTGATTGCGAATTTGATGATAGATTTTTCTGTCCCTTTCAGACAATGCCAATGGCACAACTTGTCTCTGAAATGTCATCCCTATCTCGCCCGCCAAACAATGAATCCATATCTCCCACCCGACGGAGCGAGCTTATCTACTCCGCCGGTTAAATGCGCTTCGGAATTTATTCGGCCCCGTTCTGTAAATCAGACGCGGGCGCCACTCTCTTTCCTACCCTGCGTAACCGAACGCCGGCCTACTCCGGTGGGAAATCACCCGAGAGGTTCCGAGTTGTGGAGGATAGAAAGCGTGAGCAAAGTTTCGTCTTTAAATTCACCGTCACGCGTGCAACAGAACGAGAAGCGTAACAACAAAGCGCTGCCAATAACCGCCGCAGGACTCCACGCCACCCGGTGCATTCGGCGAACGGCGAAACCTAATGAAGCGTGCATAAGTACGTTACAAATTCGAAATCCCTTCTCCGTGGGAAAAGTGGGTCATTTTTGATTTTTCAACCATATCGATTCAACGCCCAGAGCCAGTAAGTCCTTATAAACCGCACGTGTTACTTTTTTTTTATCGATCGGTTTTGGGGAGCTCTGGGGGATGTCGGCTAAGACTGGGCACGGATGCCCGTTGCACGTGTAATAATAACAACAACAACATTGTCGATTATTTACCCAGGAAATCCTCGCTGAGACTAATAATTGGTCAAATGTCATTGAGATACCATTGAGTTTTTTTTGGCCAATTCCATTGAAACAAAGTTTGACTTCAACCGTGAGAATATGGGAGTACCGGGAATAAATTGACACAAAGATAAAGATCCCCCCGTGTAGCCTTAACAGACTTTAGGGTCAAGTGCTGTTAGCAAGCAGTACATGTGAAGGTGGCACAGCACGCGCGGCAGTGGGTGACCAGCACCACGCCCGGCCGCCTTTTTCTCCTTAGCGGCGATGTTTACGCACCGCGCCAGGTGCTCACTTGAGGCTGAGTCGACCTAGCGGAGGCGCAGGCCCAGTTCAGAAAATCGTCACTGGTGTTGGTGGCCGCTCTAACCGCTACACCGCCGCTCCCCGCGTACAACAGAACAACGTGTAAAGTGCTTCACTCATCGATTCAGTCGCTCAATGTCAGCTGGATGTGTCCAATTAAGTGACCCAGAAAATATTATCATGCAACCAAGCATACCGCATCCAGTGACCCAGAAGGACATTCGGTGAGAAATGACTCCCTGGACAGAGCCACTCGCCAGACAGCCCACTGCCCCACGAGGCGATTTGTGGAACAATTCTTTTGCTGAACTTCTGGGCAGCGAGTAGCCCGATGTCACAACTCCTGATGTCCCCAGACGGACCTTCATTCAAAAACAGACGAGGCTCCAATGCTGGTTCACTTCGGAGACCGGATGAGCTCAGTCACAGTCTGGGTCCCTTTGTCAGAGATCAAACATAGGTCGTGACCCAAGGAAAGCTGGCAGAGTTGGTAAAATATTAGTTTTTTGTTTTAATTTTTTTTTTATTACAATATTTTTGGCAGCAGAGGGTGCCTTCTTGCGGTGAGTCGCGCTGCTGCCTCACAGCAAGAAGGCCCCGGGTTCGAATCCCGCCTTGGGAACCTTTCTGTGTGGAACTTGCATGTTCTCCGCGTGTCGCCGTGTATTCCGGTTTCCTCCCACATTCCAAAGACATGCTGTTGCCTAGGTTCATTTTCCTGACTAAATTGCCCCCCTGGGACCTGAGACGTTGTGCCTTGCTGACCCCTCACCGCTCAACGGTTCCTTCCAGCTTGATTGATTGAAAACTGACTCACTGAACGTTAATACCACTTTACTGTAGGTTAATAGTGGTGGCTGTAAGAATATACTCGTCCCTGTCATGCGAATGTGGGATTTCAACTACATATACTGCATCTGTGATAGCTGCCGTAATAATAATAATAGCATTTATATAGCGCCCTTCACCCGAGAGTCACAAAGCGCTGCACAAGTGCCGCGAAGAGAACGGCATGTCAACAACGAAAGAAAAAACAATCAATAAAAACAAAAGCAACAAAATAAACGATTAAGGCTGCTCCGAATATACTGAAAGGTCGTGAAACTGGCAATCTTAAGAGCGGCAAAAATCTGCCTCGAAGAACACTAATAATATTATTATTAACACTAATAATAATAAGTCACAGTCCTTTGTCAATCCATCGCTGAATCAAGGTCTCCCTACGCGGTGTCGGGTCACGGGGGTTGGATTGACAACACTTGCCCGTGCCGGTTGGCCCAGGTCCAGGCAACAGATTATCACTCACCGCCGCTGTAAGCCACAGCCCTAAAACATCACCGAGTTTCCTAGCGCAGTGCAATACACACCGCAGCACTGCGCACTCATAATAACGAAATATTATTACTATTATTATTGCCGCGAGATTGGGCATTGCAGATAAAACATTTTACCGTTCGTTAAAGAGAGAGATTCCCATTACAATTTGACATTCCGTACGGAGGCACCAGCTCATCTGGGTTTGGTTTTTTTTCTCCACACCTGCGCCAGCGGTTGGCTGGCTTCCTATCGCGGTAAAAAAAAAATATGTATAAATCTCCGGGGTGTTCCCTCCGTCTCGGGTCGGGGGCTCGCAATCCCACGCGCTCGGAGCTTTAACAATATCCTCACTTTCCAATTTACCAAACGCTTATCTGTTCGCCTTAGCCAAATGCTATGACTGTCTTACCGCGGACATTTATATTGAGCTATGGAAGCGGTGCGTACAGCGGCAATTGGCGTGCGGAAAATCGGGGCCCGCCTGGTGGCATGATTGAATGGCCGTATCGCATCTGAGATGTGCGGAGGCCCCCCCTTAGACCCGGCCCGCCCCGTGTGGCCGCCCGTACATTTCTTGGCTAAACATCACTCACCCGGTTTTTTTTTTTTCTGAAGCGCCGTTACGCGCAATATGCCTGGGCGCGATACGCGTCGCCGGAGAAATTCTAATGTTGAGCCGAGCGGTGGGTGATTTGTAAGAGGGGTAATGTCATTAAAGGTGAGCGCGCGTGGGGAGTAGCGTATTTGATGGTTGCTCTTCAGAGCTGTTCTTTCGGGGTAGCCGTGTTGAGCGGCACACCCCCCCCTCCACCTCTCTCCTTCACGACGTGGGAGGCGAAACGTTGAACTCGGTAGAAGCGTTCACGTCGCGATCCCTGTCAAGTAATACTTAGTATTACCTGCGAATTCTACCAAACACTTCGAAGCCGAGCTGAAACAGAACGATCTCCAGAAGCTGACCATCGTGCTTCGAAGAATCGCAAAGAAGAAGAAGCTTTGAAAAGTTTACTTTTTTTTAAAACAAATATGATGTGAAAGGAAATTTTTTTTTACCCTTTCTTGGCGGCATGGTTGTATATAATTCATTCCAAGGCTGTGCTCCGTAAAGTATTGGTATGCTTAGTATGGAGTTCGTTTTGGAGAACACAACATCTGGAAAAGCCAGCAAAACATGTTGGGTGCTTTGAAGATTATTTCTAATTTATCTGTATATTTGTTTAGTCGATGTATTGAATCTATCGTAGGTTGGATGTTGGGGAAATCTTGCCGGTGTGGCCAACGTCAATTCGACTTTCTAACCGAAAGTTACAACACGAGGCAAAAGTAAAAAAAACCAAGTTAAAACTCTCGCAAAAATCAAACCAACAACTCGAATCATCACGAGAGGCATCGGGCAAAGCACAGCAATCAATAAGCGGCACCGACAATGTTCCAACTTACTGATGTAGGGTTTCACGGCACCATTCATAACGGTTGCTCTTCAGAGCTGTTCTTTCAGGATAGCCGTGTTGAGCGATCTCCCTCTCTCCTTCGCGACGTTTCGCCTCCCATGTTGGCAGCCTATCCCGGCAGACACAAGCTCCCACCTTGGAAAAATTATGATGCTTCCAACGTGGGAGGCGAAACGTCGCAAAGGAGAAATGGAGATCACTCGACACGGCTATCTCGAAAGAACAGCCCTGAAGAGCAACCATCCATGTTCCAACTTGTTTGGCCACTTCATGCGTGATCAAAGCGTGATCCATAAACCCCGACTTCCTCGACACGTTATTCCAGAGCTGCACCATCCTGATTTGAATTTTCAAATGATCAGGCCACAAATTGCAAGAAATAAATGCGTGACAACTTTGTATCTCATAGACTCCATTTGGAATTGTGAACTAAATGAGGGGGCCTTTTTGCAAAAATAACATTACGCTGAAATGTAAACATTGTTCTTTCTATAAACAACAACAACAATGTTTACTGGCTTGCAAAAATATCGGTAAATAAATTATATTGTTAGATTATGCTTTGCCCAGATGGCACTTTGTAAATATTATTAATACATTGCATGTTTAGAGCTAATTTAATGGCATGGAAATTCTAATTAGTGAATAAACCTCGCCTCTGTGTTAAAAGCTATGCAAATGCAGGGCCGCATTGAAAAGTAATATGTTTTTATAACATACAAATTTTTAGAATCTTAGTTGTTTATAATGTTTATTGGCTATTGCGCTCATTCCATTATTTAATGAATTGGCACATACCCATTAAAATAACTCACTGCATCTAACTCTAAGCCAGTCGTGAGCTCACGTCGGCATGTCAATCAGTTTGTATTTTAGCTGGAAACATCCGTTGAGCTATGTAGGTGTAGGATGGTGGAGTTTTTGTGTTCTCTCCCTGTTCTGCGTGGGGGGTTTCCTCCGGGTTCTCCGGTTTCTTCCCACAATAAAAAATGCACTCATTTATTAATTGCCCGAGAACATCATAATACTGTAGATAGGAAAGCGGTGTCTGACGGATTGGCGCCGGCTGACTGCCTGGCTGACTCCCCCTCACTCCCTTCCTTTATGCGAGTTCCTCGCACCTCCGTATTTGTGTATTTGGACTGTGGGGAGAAACATTTTCCAGACACTGCAAGCTACATATTAGCATGTTATCGGCCAATTAGGTTTTTATTATTTTCCGTTAGTTCAAACCGAAGAACCCTGAGAAAACCCACGCAAGAACAGGGGGGACAACCCACGTCCTCAACACAGAAATGCGCCCGAGGCAGGAATCAAATTGCTTCGGGCAGGACTTTCTTTCTATAAAGTACCGATGTTACCACTGCGCCACCCTTCCAGATAGATTGTACTGGCGACCAGTTGTCAATGTGATACAGCATATTATATATGCTTCATACCTAATAGATATTTATTTGAGAACTACATCATTATAAGCTCGTATGTCACCTAATATATTAATGCATATTCGTTAGAAGAAATGTTCCTTTTAAATATTGATGGGACATCTGTGGAGCATTGTCGTTTTAAAACACACAGCGTGCGTTAACGTCACAATCATTAGTATTCTGACGGGTTCAGCTTAAATGTTTCATGCGAACATTTTATGTATAAATGAGTAAGGCTCATTCGTAGCAACCACACATAGAAGTTTTAATTGACGCTGCTGTGCATAGACAGCCAGTTACCAGGCAGTCAGTTTGTATTCCGTTAAGCTGTGTTGTCCAGTGGGAAGGCGTAAGCAGATAAAGAGCACAAAGTAGGATCATGCCTCAGTTGGAACGCCAGTCCAATGCAGGGCACCGGTGGCAATGAACTCAGTAGGCTAAATATCATAGGCAACAGCAGAATGTGTTTGGACGGTGAAAACCCACGCGGACACAGACACGCGGAGAACTCCACACAGAAAGGCACCCGAGCCTTGAATCGAACCCGACAGGCTTATTGCTACGAGGCAGCAGCGCTACTCGCCGCTATGCCATCGTACCGCAGTCTTCTTGCTGTACCTGCAGGTTACAACATGTGAGGGCACCGGGGGCAATTTAGTCAGGACAATTAACCGACTTATAATGTGGTAGGTTTTCACGGCTCGATGTTTTCAGAATTGCTTTCGGGATATCCGTGTCGCTGAGCACTCCCTCTCTCCTTCGCGTTGTTTTACCTCCCAAGTTTGAGGCGTCCTCAGGCGTTCTGAGGCTCAGCACGCTTTGGAAAGCAATTGTCAATTAACCTACTTTCCTCCACAAGTTCCCTGCTCACAAAGCGCGCTCCGAAGCAATCTATAACGCAAGAATAATTATTCAACTTAAGAAACGCCTTATCAAAAAGCACTCAGGGCGCTGTACAGCAAAAAACAATAACGCAATATAAAACAAGTTTTAACACGGGGAAACTTTTAACACGATAGATTTTTTTTTTATATATATAAATCTCCACGTATGACTGATCCGAGACCGCCGGTGCAGATGCTGTACGTTGCATGACAATCCTAGGGCAGGAATCCCGCTTCCAGAGCTCAGAAGCTCACTGGATATTTTATACTTTAATAATAAACATCTATCTGGTGTCAGAGATAGGAGCCAGTGTTAGCAGCCAGTGTTAGGAACAATTTTTTGTTTATTAAGGCTGATTCGAATATACTGAAAGGTCGTGAAACTGGCAATCTTAAGAGCGGCAAAAATCTGCTAGCGTCCCCTAATATGGCCGTCACTTCCTTAAAGACAAACACGGAGGGAGACAGGGAGGGAGGGTGAGCAACAGGGGGAGACATAGGGACACAGAGACAAGAAGACAGAGAGACAGACACGAGGGGGAAACAACGCCAATCCAAATCAAGCAATCAACAATGAAACACAAGAACACACACATAGACACACGCAACAGCAAAGAAAAAAAACGCAGCCACCCACAACAACAACAACAACAAAAACACAGCTTCCACACGCGACACCTGGGCAACAACACGAGGCGAGTCTAGGCAAGGCAGGACTTACACGAACTGGGCCAGGAGTAGGCCGCACAAAACAGACGAAAAAACAAGCAACAAGAGCATGGCAGACAACAAAAACAAACACCAAAGTTACAAAGAAACGAACCACCAACCAAAGAGGAAAGGAACAGATGAAAAATTACAAATGTACAACAAATTAAAGCTAAATAAATACGCGTGGGCTGCAGCGGCAAAAAAATGTATAACACGCACAGTATTCGCTGAGAGGCGGGAAAAAGGCAGGCACGCGGTTAGCCGGCGCCAACATTTTCCATACACTGCGTCCTATATATTATGATGTTATCGTCCAATTAATGAGTGGGGGTTTTTTTAAGTTAAGAGGGTGAACTGGAGAACCCGGATGAAACCCACGCAGCACAGGGCGAGATATCACAAACTCCACAGAGAGGCGCCCGAGGCGGGAATCAAACCCCCCCGGGCAGGACCTTCTTTCTGTGAGACGCGGATATTACCACTGCATAGACACCCTGGCGCCCCAAAATATATGAATGAGTAGGCCACCAATACACTAAGCTGGAGAGCCCGATTTCATGACCAGTGGATTCAAACCCCGGATTAAAACCCAATACTCTAATACGGCCTTTGAAATTCTCGAACCACTCAGCTAGCTTCTAAAATCCAACCTACAGCCACTGTGTTAAGGTTTCAAGACTAAAACATATATATTTTAATATCTACACCTTGAATGCATCTTTTATAACCTCTGGGTGACCTCTGACTGCCAGCCTACTCTCTGCTACTGGGAATTATGCTCTCGCATTCGGCATCTAAGCGCTTCAAAGGACACGCTTTCATCCGTTCATTCATTCATTCCAAAGCCCGAGCGTTCGGTATTGTTTTTTTTCTCCCACCCACACCCCCCCCCCTCTTGTGTTTGAAGGTCCAATGCACACACGGGGGGCCTCATAGGTAGTTTTCCAGCCTCTTGAGCCAAGGATTTGGTTGTCTGCACCACAGGCAGTTTATAAAGTGCACCGTCTATTAGGAGGGATGTTGGCCGACCCTCAGCGATGCAGCCACTGTCTGCCCGGTCTCAGCAAACAAAAGCAGGCGAACTCGTGAAAGGTTTTCATACGAAACCTCCGATGTATTTACGGCACGGGTGGACAGCTTACTCTTTCACGAGGGGCCGGTTCGAGATAAAATAACCAAAGGGTCGCAAACTGGTGAAGGCCGCAGCTGATTTTCCAACAATTCTTTAACACGTGCAGTAACTCTAGGGCGGCATGGTGGCGCGGTGAGTAGCCGTGCCGTCTCACAGCAAGAAGGACGTGGGTTCGACTCCCGACTTGGGTGTCGCCTTTCTGTGTGTAGTCCAAGGATACGCTGCCTAGGTTAATTATCCTGACTAAATTCTCCCCGTTGCTCTGAGATGCTGTAACCTGCTTACCTCATCCTCACTGGACAACTATTGAAAAGAGCTACATAGCTCGAAGGTTCCTTCCAGCTTAAATTAAAAACAAAACTGGCTGATGGATATTTATTAATCAAATATTATTTTCATATTATTTCATGAATTTCCAATAATTATTTCACACGTTTTTTCCCCATTAACTTTAAACTACGTATTCATGGCAGCAAATGTTACAAAAACGTCTGCTGAGCAGCACTTACAATCCAACATTTATATCTCACGATTCATGTGAGAATAGAAGAGACGAGACTTTGGCCGAAAACAAAGGTGTTATTTCCCTTCTCTCTAAACGTGCGATTGTAGTGGGTTTTTTTTCTTTCTTGTGAATGTAATTAATGGGAAGCCAAAATGTCCACAATTGACATTGATTAACGGATAATCTGGAGTTTGCCTTGGTGTTTTTTTCTAATGTCTTTGATCTTCAAACTTGTGCTCCTTGATTAACGTTGCATTATGCATCGCCCTGCCTCCACTAAATTTATAAATTTATCACCCATCTGGTTCAGAGCTTTCTAATGAATGTATGGGCACTCTGAGCAAACGAGGTCAAGAGCCACTTAGTCTCGACGGTGAATATTAATCAGAGGAATGGAGACCACGTACAGAGACCCATCTCGACTGCAACACGTCAGTCTCTCTCTCTCTCTGAAGACAGCCAACATTCATCGTGGAGAGACACACATTCGGAAACTGTTTAATGTGAGGACATGCCACTGATAATCTACAGATTGCTTGACTCGAGGTCACTGGGTTCCGTAAGGAGCTAATGCCGTTTCAGGGAAGTGAGCTTGCATCGCCACGATCCGAGCTTTTATCTGCAAGGGCTTCCGGCCGCTGGTGATTAAACTACCGACCCAAGTGCCAGCGTTATATATATATATATTTGTTTACGATTTTGTAAATTAAATGTCAGATGTGTAGACTGGATGACCCGGAGGTCAGAGCACTGAGTCGGCACTGAGATGCGTAGCATGAATCTGGGATTCAGTCGGGCACGATTAAAGTTTGCTTCTCGCGTGCAGTGAGTTGGTGGTCTCAGCCCGGTTACGAAACATTCGGTCGGGTTGTAAAAGCGAAATGGCAAAAGTCTGGCTCTGAGAAATGAAGCAAAAATCTGTCTGACTGCCACGTACGAACCGTTTGTCTTACTGGACACGGTCAGACACAATCGCGCCCCCTGGTGCGGATGATATATTTACTTCAAAGGAGCTTGTAAATAGTTTGTTATAACTACTTCTATGTCTACCGGTGTGGCGCGGTGGCATAGCGGTGAGTATCGCTGCCGCCTCACAGCGAGAAACCCCTGGGTTCATTTCCCCGCGTTCGGGTTTCTTTCTGTGTGGAGTGTGCATGTTCTCCCCCTGTCCGCGTTGGGTTTTGCCGGGTACACTGGTTTTCACCCACACTCCAAAGACATGCTACTGCAGCTTACCCCCTCGTTCAACCAATCACCCACTCACCGACTCGGTTTCCTCCGACGGTCCAAAGACATTCTGCCGCTTAGATTAATTATCCTTACTAAATTTCCCCCACTGCCCTGAGACGTTGTAACTCGCTTACCCCTCCCCGCTGGACAGCTGTGAAAAAAGCTACAATGCTCAACGGTTCCTTGCAGCTTGCAAATACAAACGGACTGATTGACTGCTTCCACGGGCCATTCGCTAACACGAACCACTGTGGGTGTTTCGCGGGGGAAGTTCATTTCATAACGCTGATCGTTCAATTAAAATAAATTGTGGAAACTGTTTTTTTTAACAACCATGTATTGTTAATTAAATGTCAGATTTGTAATGACCTTTTTAGGAAGCCAATTGGTGATATGTTTAGGGAATATTTGTCTTTTTATAGCTTCGGCTCAGGTGAACGCAATATAGTATTACATCGAAATGGTGTCTATTTGATGTTTTAAGATCTTAACACTTGTAAATCTGTTTGCATGCTTCTTCTTTGCGATTCCCCAAAGCACGATGGTCAGCCTCTGGACATCGTTGTCTTTCAGCTCTGCATGCTAAAAGAAGGAGATCGCTCGCGACGGCTATCCAAAAAAGAACAGCTCTGAAGAGCAACCATCCCATTATAACTCTACCCGATAACTCATTGCTCCGCGCAATAGCATTGGGCAGTGCTCCTCCGCTAT
>JAZEWU010000040.1:2789409-2818851 GCA_036362915.1 Geotria australis
TGAAGCACAAGAACACACACATAGACACACGCCTTGAGGCGGCACGAAGAATCCCGGCACAGCAGGGTGTCTTCCGAATCATCATTATTCTCCGCGAGGAGGCAAATATTTATCTTGGCATTTAGCATTTTGCGAGAACGAGATTGCTGCAATTTGGACAAACAGTAATCTTATTCACAACACCCAGGCTTTGTTAATCATTTATCAGTAATTTACCTTATGTCCTCTCGTGATTATTATTATTATTATTCCGTCCTGGAATTATGTCTCGATTGTGAAATCAGCGTTATGTTGTCACGGAAGAAGGGCATTAACACTTGGAACGCTTGTGATGAGCAGTGCATCACGTGCTAGGGAGCGTTCCCCGGAAGATGAATTCAAAGAACCACTTCCGATATAACTTGATAAATAATAATAATAATTAATTATATTTAGAATGCGCACTTATTCAATTTTGAAGGTACTCATTCCACTCAGAGGCGCGAGATAACCTGCCGAGGAGCAGTCAAGCCACGCGGTTAGCCGGCGCCAACCCACCAGACAATGCGTCCTATATATTATGTTGTTATCGGCCAATTAATGAGTGTTTTCTAGTTATGAGAGCAAACTGGAGAACCCGGAGGAAACGCACACAGAACAAGGGGAGTGAACACACCAACGCCGCACAGGAAGGTCCCCGAGGTGGGATTCGAACCATCTCGGGCAAGACCTTCTTTCTGCGAGCTACGGACGTAATACTGCATAGATACATTTATAGGGGTGGTGATAGGGGCAGTGTTAGGGACAGGAGCCAGTCGTCGAGACATGGAACCAGTATCATAGATACGAGCCAGCATTCGAGACACAAGCCAGTGTTTCGAGACAGGAGCCAGTGGTGGGGATAGGAGTCAGTGTTTGAAACGGGGGCTCGAACCGCCTCGTGCAGGGGAATTCTCTCCGCGAGGCGCGGCTGTAACCACCGCATAGACACCGTGCCGCATCCCAACCACGCCGTCGTAGACCCGTCTCTGTCGCGTGCCTGCTCTCGAGGGACAAACACGCGGCGACACATTATTCGTGCGACGCTTCCGAAGAGCACTTCTCAGCTCTTTAGGAATGATAGTAGCGGTGGGGGGCTAGGTGGGGGGCAATCGGGACGAGAGGTCACGCTGTGATTGGACGGAGCTCCGTCAATGACAGACCGACGACTGTGAGCCTCAATTGATTGATCAGTAAAGGGCAGAATATAGACAGGGCAATTTCACGCTACGGAGTTATCTGACCCTCCACAATGATGCATGCATGCGGCGCATTTATCATTGAAGCCACGTTACGGTGTAAAAAAAAAATACACACACTCTGGGCAGAGCTGGCGCTTCGTTAATGTATTGATTGCCGGAATATATTCGCGAAACGTTAGGGGTTTTTTTTTTCATTTATTATTTGACAAGTTTTGTCACCCCTTGCGGCGACTTGAATTTAATTCCCAGCTTGGGACGTCAGTGAGTGATACTTGAACCCATCGCGGACCATGCACTTCGCCGAGCCACACTAACCGTAGTGGTGAAGTATGGTCTTACAAATCCCATGACCGACAGAGCCTCGTGGCAAGGCCGCCATCCAGCAGTGTATTATTAAATTATTTTAACTCTTCGGTTCGAATCCCGGCTCGGGGGCCTTTCTGTGCGGAGTTTGCATGTTTTCGCCAGGCACTCCGCTTTCCTGCCACAGTCCAAAGACATGCTGCATAGGTTAATTGTCTTCCTAAAAACCCCCCCAACTCAAACGGCATTTTAATTTTACGGGATGCAAATTCCTCCACACATTGCTGTGAGATTGCCCTGTTGCTAAGTGACAGTCAACCCAGCTGTTTTAACTCTGAGAGCTGAAATTTAGCCAAAGCGCAAACCAAGTCAATACGATGGATTTCTTTCCGCATCGACGTGGGGTTTTTTACGGCCCGCTGAATGATAATTGCTCTCGAGAGCTGCTCTTTTCGCAATAGCCGTATCGAGCGTTCCTCCTCTCTCCTTCGCGACGTTTCCACCGCACAGCCACTCCTTTCACCTAACAAACGTTTCCGCGAACGTATCGATCGTTATATTTGCGGGGAGGAAAAAAACCACTTGGGTATTTTTTTTCTCTAACCACGCATAACGCTCTCAGCACGTCAACTGCATTCTTCTAAGTGCGTAATAAGCCGCCTCCTCTTCGATTTTGAGGCCGTATGGAGGTCATTAAAACAAACCCAAACCGCTTCAGGCAGAGGAGACGTGGTGGGGAAAGGAAAAAACAAAAGACTGATTCCCGTTGTCTTTTCGTCTCCGATGGTGCAGACGTAATCTGGTTACAAGTCTGCTCAGCAACCCTAACCCCGCTCTTTAGCCACGGCCAAGTTTACTCAACCATTTGATCTGCATTATTTGTCTCGCCTGTGCGTGCCCTACGAAGGGTGGCAGGAGGGAGCGGTGGTGCGGCGGTTAGGGCGGTGCGCTTGCGAACCCGGTTCACCCCAGTTCGATTCCCGCTCACGGCCAACACCAGGGACGGTTCTCTCAACCGGTTCTGGGCCTCTTCCCTGGGTTGATTTGGCCTCGAATGAGTACCTGGCACGGTGGGTAAAAGTTTGCCACTAGGGAGATAAAGGCGGCCCGGGCGTGGTGCTGGATGTGCGAGGTGGCAATCCCACCGTCCAGCGATGGAAGACGAACGGCTTCAAGTAATGACATGGCGCCGGAAAACCGCCTGGCTGCCTCCTCCGCCTCTCTGCGCTTTCCTCGCGCCTTTGAGTCGTTCTCTCGACGAATGAATATCTTCGACATTCATTGAATATGTGCGCGTTAGAAATGTAACAATATTATTATTATCATCATCGGCGGTGAGCGATGTCCGATCGAACCCGGGGCTTCGCCTCGGTTGACTCACCCCTAAATGATCACCTGGCGTGGCGTGAAAAGATCAGCACTGGGGAGACAAAGGCAGCCGGGTGTGGTGGGCCCGATCACGTGAATCCTGACCGTGCGGTGTCTGCCCTAACAGCTAATCGATGCCACCACTTGCCGTACAAAGTGGACGGTGAAATAAGGGACATGCTCGCTTTGTGTGTGACTGTGTGCGGGATTGGGCTCAATGTGCTACGAATCCTGGGCTCGAGGTCAGTTTCTGTCCCTTGGATAACTCTAGAGTTGCCACCTGTCCTGATTTTCCCGGGATTCTCCTACTTGTTGAAAAGGCAGCAGCTATCCTGCAGGGAAATCTGTACGTTCTCACGGAACGAATCGTTCGTTCAAAGTCCGGGTTTTGTCCACTTACGCAGGGTACAATCCTATATTTTAGGGTCAGTGTTTCACCCTTGTTCTATTTAATGCTGTACATTCGTTGTATCGAACGTTTGTTCTATCGCAGGTGTCGTAATTTTAGAGAGAAGAGCCAGTGTTAGAGACAGGAGCCATCGTTCGAGAAAAGGCGCCAGTATTAGAGACAGGAGCCAGTGTTAGAGACAGGAGGGTTGCAAGCTCACTGGCTATTTTCAGCTGTAATAATAAATATCTATTTCTCTGTAAAAAATATAAGGTGTTACCTTTTCTGGCAATGAGAGACGTGTTAAGATCTTAAAACACCAAAATGGACACCTTTTTGCAAAGGTTCCAGTTTGCAAGCAGCCACACAACATGCTTGTGACAAAAAAATGTGCCCATAATCTATTTGACTCGACATGTTCCAGTTTCTCCCGGGTCTTTCCTGGGTCAACTCGGCATGTAAGCCGGTGCAGGGGATACACAAAGGCGGCCGGGTGTGGAAGCCGGCCACACCGGCATAGGTGCTCGCCATCATCAGCTGGCTTCTAAATTTGTAAGGTGACACCGCGCCGGGTGCCTTGTTCTTGCGTGTGCGGCCGTGTGTGCGCTCGGGGGCGCGTTCAACTTTTTCTCTTACTCTCTGCTTTCAAGGCCACAATGCTTAGGAATTAATACTACATTAGGCAACATCTTTCGCGGTCGGGATTTGGAGGATTGGGTTCGGCTCCCGATAGGGCTTGGGCTATCTGATGATGGCCTCCCGTGCGCCCCTGCCACACGACACCGCACAGAGCGGGTAGCGTTTCTCCAACCCCGCTTCACCAGCTTGGCCTTCCTTGACCCCCTGAGGGGTTTGACTCCAGACCTTGTCACGGGGCCACAGCGCGATCGGTGAAGTGGTGGCGTGGGGTTTTGCCAAGCAGGCAAACTGTACACGAGGCGGTGCTGCTTAAGAGATGATTAATTATTGACGAGGTTTGTGATGCCGCGCGCGGGCTGTTGACAGCTTGTAAAGAAGACGGGGCTTAGAAGGACGGGAGGGTGTGGAAGATAAATACGGTTTGAAAATGGGTTTTAATAACGTGGGCGGCACGGTGGCGTAGTGGGTAGCGCTGCCGCCTCGCAGCAAGAAGGACCCGGGTTCGAGTCTCCGCTCGGGGGCCTTTCTGTGTGGAGTTTTCACGTTCTCCCCGTGTGCGCGTGGGTTTTTGCCAGGCACTTCGGTTTCCTCCCACCGTCCAAAGACACGCTGCCAGGTTAATTGGCGTACTGACTAAAATTTCCCCCAGGCGCCCTACGATGGACTGGCGTCCCATCCTCGGTGTTCCCCTGCCTTGCGCCCTGTGTCTGCCGGGATAGGCTCCGGCTCACCGCGACCCTCTACAGCATTAAGCGGTTTCTGAAAATGGATGGATGGATGGTTTCAGTAACGTGCGCCGCGCATCGCTCCGTGTGTGCTGCTTGCGTTATGGCTGGGATAACGAACCTTGCGACCCGAGCTCGATTCTCGCCAACACTAGTGACGATTCACTGAACCTGAACCTTTTTCTGATCCTTTTTCTCCACCTGTTCTGGGCCTCTCCTAAGTTGACTCAGCCTCAAATGAACATCTAGTGCAGTGCTGTAAATATTTACGCTGGTTAGCGCCACTGACCGCGCTTACAAAGCCGGCGACACCAGTTCAATCCGCCGCTCACAACCCACAACGGTGGCGAATATCTCAACCGGTTCTGGGCCTCCCCCTAGGTCGACTCAGCCGAAACTGGTGCAGCGTCATCATAAGTGTCAGCACTGTGGAGAGTTAAGGAGCAACACCATCTGGGTTAGTGCTGACCTTATTAATATGTGCTTAGCAATGACATTGTCGCCCAGTCTATGAACAGTTAATGAGCCGATTCTCTGTGCGTGTGCACGTGAAGTGGTTACGGCGCTGTGCTATGAAGCCGGCGACCCGAGTTCGATTCCCGCTCACGGCCAACACCGGTGGCGATTTTCTGAAACGGTCCTGGGCCTCCCATAGGTCGACTCAGCCTCAAATGAATATCTGGTGCGGTGTGTCAACATCGACACTAGGGAGACAAAGACGGCCGTGTGTGGGGCTGGCCACCCACCCCGTCGTGTGCCGTGCTGATTTTCTTAGGTGCTCGCTAACAGCACTTGCCCCTACACTCTGTTAAGACTACATGGGGGATCTTTGTCGTTGTGTGTGTGCGCCTTTCTGTGTGCGTGTGAGTATTGTAAAATACAGGGCGCATGAAATACATGAAACTATAAGGGCAATAAAATGCCCTTGAGAATAAATAAACAAATTTAGATTTTATTATTCAAGTCTTGCTTTCTTGTAGGAACAGACAACGTGTATACGGATGTCACAGTTATGCTGGTAAGTGCACATTGAAGTTAGGTCTTAATCATCGAAGGCTTGCACTTTTGCGATGATTACGCTTTTAGAAGGAAAGTATTCACGAATTAGAATCGCTCACTTAAAATTCTCGTATTGTCCTGACGCACGGAACCACATTCATAATACGCGTTAAACGCACGTTGAAGCGTGCACTTTAATGTAGCCAAGATGACTTGAGGGTATATTGTCGTAGCAAATTTTGCAAACAGGGTCAAAAACATGCAAGGCTATTTACATTCCAATTTTCAGCATTGAAGTCAAATCACTCCCGATGTAGATTATAATAATTATCATAACTAATTATTTATAAGATGAAAATAGTAGCGCGTTTCAGTCAGAGCTCCCAAGGCGCTACCGGAAACCACGCAGAGGCAGGGGAAGCCAGCCACGCGGTGTGCCCGCGCCAACCAGCCAGTCACTGCGTCCTATACATTATGTTGTTATCGGCCAATTCATTGTCCAGTGGTTTTGATATTTAACTCGAAGGCTTTCATGACTAATGTTATCCATAATATATCCCTTTTTTAATGGGTTGTGTCACGTAAAAAAATTAGCATTGTTTGTACTAGAATCGTACCCCAGGCCTACAAAAGTACGTATCTCACACAGTCTGCTATCCAGCTATTAACCAGGCTCAGACCTGCTTAGCTTGTCAGATCCCACACGCTAAGCAGGGCCGAATGTGGTAGCCTTGGGCTACAAGATTGCCGTTTACTGGCGATCTTGTAGCCCAAGCCACTGGCTCCTGTCTCTAACAGTGGCTCCTGTCTCTAACACTCGATAGATAGACGTTAATTACAGCAAAAAAATACCCCGTGAGCTTGCAAGCTCTGGAAGCGGGATGTCTGCGGTACAACACTGGCTCCTATCTCTAACACTGGCTCCTATCTCGAACAGTGGATACTGTCTCTAGATGCTTAGAAATTACAGCAGAAAAGATCCAGTGAGCTTGCAAGCTCTGGAAGCGTGATTCCTGCGACACAACAAACGCAAACGGACAATTCCACTTGCCTGTGACAGGTGCTGGCCTCAATCTACAAACGAGCACGCTGCTCTTTTCAGTCTCCGAAACGGGCTAATCGCACACAAGCGGTGTGTCGTTTAAATAATAATTGCATTTTATATAGAGCGCCTTTCACCCGAGGGTCACAAAGCGCTGCACAAGGGCCGCGGAGAGAACGGCATGTCAACAACGACAGAAAAAAAAAGCCAATTAATAAAAACCAAAGCAACAAAAAATTAAATGATTAAGGCTGCTTCGAATACACTGAAAAGTCACAAAGCGCCGCAGGGGATATTGAAAGAGGTCGCGGCAGTAACAATATACCGGCGACTGAGGCAGCCGTTCTGTAAACACAAGGTATTTTCCAATCCCATTTTAGCCACGCTTACTCCGAGTCACCGGTGCTCTCCTGCCTCCTGGGTACGGAAGGTACAATGCCACTGTAGGGGTAACTGGAGGGTCGGAAGAGGGGAGGGCCGACCACTGGGCAGCTTCACTTCTTCCCGCTTGTCACACGCTGACACCGGCCGGCCGGTCGCTAGGAAGGTAAGCGGGGAGATTTTTTTTCTAACTCGCTCGCCCGTGCTGTGCTTGTTGTTGGGAGTTATTTAAGCGGTTGTTTGGTAAGCGACGTGCGCGTCGCTGAAGACCGAGACCGGCTTGTTGTTATTTGTTTCGTAATAATAATGATAATAATTTTACATTTATAACGCGCACATATTCATTCAATGTCAAAGGTATACATTCGACGAGAGAACGACTCAGAGGCGCTCGCTTTTTATACTGTTGTAAATCTTTGATTTGACGGACCTCTTATTCAACGGACTTTGGAAGCTGTCTCTAACACTGGTTCCTGTATCTAACGCTGGTTCCTGTCTCTAACACTGGCTCCTGTATCTAACGCTGGATCCTGTCTCTAACACTGGCTCCTGTCTCTAACACTCGCTTGTTAACTTGCGATTGTTTACTTTTAATTGTCATCGACATGTTGCTACTGTTTAGCGCATTATCAATTACTGTGTAGCGCCCTGAGTACCTATTGCTACGCCGTTTATTAACCGACTGTGTTACAAACTAAGGTTTGCCGCGTGTTGCCGTTGATAGAAAATCTACGACAATCATGGTCTACGATTTGCATCGGATTGTCTTGCCGCGTATTGATTGTATTTGCTAATTTTCTTTAAAAAGAACGCGTTTTTATTCCAAGAAAAATCGCTACAAAGCGACAGTAGCTCAGCAGCCCCCTAAATAAGTCGCTGTTACTCTTCGCAACGTTTTGCGGAGCACACTGACGGGAAGGCTGCTACATGTGTGCATAGTAATTATATTTATTTTCTAAGTGCGTTTAATTACTTGCTGTGTAGCAGGCAGCGTGTGTGTGTGTGCTGTAGGCTTCGTAGTTTGTAAAGCTGCAGTGATTAAACGCCTTGTGGCAGGATTATGTGGGGTTAGCTGCAGCTGAGACATTCTTCGCGTTATCTGAATTCAGTGTGTCTCTGCAATGGTAACACCTGTGCCTCTCAGAAAGAAAGTTCTGCCCGAAGCGGTTCGATTCCTTGCCTCGGGCGCCTCTCTGTGTGGAGTTTGTGTGTTCTCTCCCCCTGTTCTGCGTGGGTTCCACCGGGTTCTCCTGTTTCCTCCCACAACTAGAAAATACTCATTAATTAATTAATTGGCCAATAACATCGTAATATATAGGACGCAGTGCCGAGCAAATGTTGGCACCGGCTAACGGTGAGCTTGCAAGCTTGGGGTGCAGGATTCCTGTGATACAAGAAACGTTCGAACTAACCTACACAAACGATATATAAAATCACAGCGTAATATAACGAAATTACAGCATTAAATTGTGCAAGGATGAAACGCTAACACAGAAAGGCGACCGCGGTGGGATTTAAATCGCCACGAGCAGAACCTTCTGTCTGTAAGACACCTTGTCGCCTGAAAAAGAACGGTGATATTACAACAATTAAGAAAAATATAAGCAACATATACACTTTCAAGGTTATGGGAAATTTGATATCTTAATAATCGTCGTGTCGTGAAAGTTAATATCGTGTTGTATTTATGAAAAAGGATCTCTCCGGCTGGGCGGCACGATGGCGCGGTGAGTAGCGCTGCCGCCTCACAGCAAAAAAGAACCTGGGTTCGAATGCCGGCTCGGGTGCCTTTCTGTGTGGAGTTTGCATGTTCTCCCCGTGTCCGTGTGGGTTTTCGCCGGGCACTCCAGTTTCCTCCCACAGTCCACAGACACACCGCTGCTTAGGTTAATTGACCTGCTGACTAAATTGCCCCCGGTGTCATCTGATGGACCGGCGTCCCATCCTGGGTACATCCCTGCCTTGGGCCCTGTGTCTGCACGGATAGGCTCCGGACCACCGCAACCCTGTACAGGATTAAGCGGTTTCCGACAATGAATGATATCCGCGGCTAACTCCATCCAGAAAAGAAAAAACACTCGTACAACAATAATAATAATAAATATATTCCAGCGAGCGAACTTATTATTAGTTCATTTTCCACGGCGCTCGTGGTAATTAGATGATGAAGCGTTTGGGCCACCTTCAGAGAGTTATCGGATTACACTTGGGAAAGGGACGTGGAAAATGAGAGGCGTCGCATTGCTACAAAATTAAATAAAAAAAAAGGGGGCGATGCGGCCAAGAGACGAGACTGGTGATGGACTGGCAGCCCAAGGAGGGAGGACGTTGAGAGAGGTTACCCGCCGCGGAGATGGAACGATGAGGATTTGCTAATGAGCAGGTCCGCAAGCAAATCGAGTGTGACAGGCCTTCATCCAGCCGTGCATAGATGCTGTCTCTTATTGATGACGCTAATAACTTAATGTCAGACTGTGCCATGTGCTTCACAGAAAGAACGTCCTGCCCGAGCCGGTTTGATTCCTGCCTCGGGCGCCTTTCTCTGCAGGGTTGGTGCGGTCTCCCCCCTGTTCTGCATAGGTTTTGATCCTGGTTCTTCGGTTTCCTCCCACGACTAAGCAACATTAATGAATTGGCCGATACAATCATGATATATAAGACGCGTGGCTGCCCCCATCCACCTCTCTGTAGTTACCTACAGCGCCTTGGGACCTCTGGGAAAAAGGCACTTCAATATAAATATAATACATTGCTGTTATTATTATTGTCCTTGACATGTTTTGAGGCAGGCGACCAGTTATTTTAATGGCACGTGTTGTAAACGTACTGTAGCCGTGGGTTGTATATATCATTCACTAATTCAATACTGGAATCCGCTGAATTCTGTACAGCGTCGCAGTGAGCTCGTATTGGAGCCTACCCTGGCAGACACAGGTTCCCAAGGCAGAACTATTTCCAGGATCGGGACGCCAGTGCATCACAGAGGGCACCGGGGCAATTTAATTATAATAATAATAGCGTTTTATAGAGCGCCTTTCACTCGAGGGTCACAAAACCAAAGCAACAAAAATTAAATGATTAAATGAAATATTGGGGGCAACTGGCCAACCCGGGTCAACTTGGACAGTGTCCATTTACACCGGCAACAACAACAACAACCTAATGAGAAAAGTGTTAAGAACTTAAAACAGTATTGCTGCTTTTTGGCAGCAATTGGCTAAACACTGAGACTGGGCTCCAATAAAAGCCGTCTCTGGTGTTGGCCAGTATGTTTGAAGGACGATGCATTATCATAGAATTCATTTGCATGTTTTCGCCACAAGTATGTGTGGCTGCTTGCAAACTGGAATATTTGCAAACAGGTGTGCGTTTAGTGTTTTAAGATCTTTGTGCAGCGCTTTGTGACCCTCGGGTGAAAGGCGCTATATAAAATGCTATTATTAACACGTTTCTCATTGCCAGAAAGGGTAAATTTCTACATTATTCTACATTATTTGTACACTGGCAAAAAGGTTCTCATAGCCTCAACAACAACCTACTTCACCATTCTGGTCAGAGTGGGGGTCGGTGGAGTGGAAGAGGACAGGACCATTCAGATGTCACTCGCCGCTGATGTTGACCTTGCTCGGGGAATCCAACTCAGGTCACCGTGTTGTTCACAGCACAGCACGTGAACTGGCGCGCTGATGTTCCCCTGCCAGGGATCGGGAATTTGAATTGTTTTGGAAAACAGGTTGTTCACGGAAGTGTAAAGGTGCGGCCGTGCACATTTCGTGCTCAGAACAATGCTGGCAGATGGGACTCCCTCCACGTTGTGCCCTACCACACGCGGCGACCTTTCTACCGACTCTCTGTGCTGTAGCTATTTATACTGTCGAGTGGACAGAGCCAGGGGAATTTAAGCAACTTGTATCGTTTGTTCAACGACCACGCGCGAGAGGTTGAGCCATCCACTTTTTTCCGGACAGCCGTGTCGAGCGTTCCTCCTCTCTCCTTGTGTCACCAAAAGCCACCGTGCTGTTGGCCAATGGCGTCTCCAACGTGGGACGTGAACGCTCAACACGGCTATCCCGAAAGTGCAGCTCTTGAGAGCAGTTCTCATCCATTGAAATGAATAACCACCCCTAGAAACGAGTACTTATCCAGCAAAAAGTGTACGAGTTTATCCGCGAATATTTGAACAAAACGTGGCAACAACAATGCAATCTTTTATTCTTCTCCCAACCTAATGTAAAAATAAACGCTCTTCCGAGCACCTTACCTTGCGATGACTGATATAATTTATTACCACAACCGTAGCAAATGGTGCTTAAAGCATTCGAATTTCTGTGCAGTACAGAAAGGTTACCGAGTGCGCAAAACAAAACAGCTTGTGACGAGTGACAGCCATTGGCGCGTGCTTAGTTTAAATTATCGCCAGCGGTTTGTCGCGACCGAGCACAGATTACTTGTTGACGCGAGTCTCCAAATCGGGGCAGCGCTACCGCCTCTTGCTTTTGTTACGACTTTAGGCGCCGTCGCGAATTTAATTTAATCGCCGCCTCGCACTTAGCGCCGGCGGCTGCTGTCACTCATTTGCTGTGTAGCGGTAGCCGCCGAGCGATGATGCATACTGGGGAAGCGATCTTTCCTCCGCGTTTCGTGAAAACCCCGATCGTAACACGCACCGATGTAGGTTTTCATGGCTCGATTCGTGCCATGATTTCCGGTCAAAGCTGCTCTTTCAGGATAGCCGTGTCACCGAGTGCTCTCGCTCTCCCTTGCGACGTTTCGCGACCGACGTTGGAGGCATCATCAGGCGTCATTGTACAACATCAGTACGCCAGTACGACACCAGACCAATCACCGTCAACTACCATAAAAGTAGAACCTCCTCCGCCTCTCTGCGCTTTCCTCGCTGCGCCTCTGAGTCGTTCTCTCGTCGAACGAATACCTTCGACACTGCATGAATACGTGCGCCTTCTAAATGTAAAAATATCAATTATTATTATTATTACTGTGTAAGAAAATGGCAAACTGTAATTTGACCATCGCGCTGCTTCGAAGAGTCGCTAAGAAGATTACTAGTATTTTTGCCAGTGTACGTCTATACCGTTCCGTGCGCACGCGTGCCGTGGCCCCCCGCAGGTCGGAGGCCCGCTGTCCCGCTGCCGCCGCCGCCGCCATGTCCGCGCCGAGGCCCGGCGCTCCGGGCCGCCCGGGGGACGCGGTGCCGTGCGCCCTGCTGGCGGCGGCCGCCCTGCTGCTGCTGCTGCTGCTGCCGCCGCCGGGCTGCTGTTGCCCGCCGCGCTGCGATTGCGACGTCGTCGAGAAGTCGGTGGTGTGCCACCGGCGGCGCCTCTCGGCCATCCCCGAGGGCATCCCGAGCGAGACGCGCGTCCTCGACCTGAGCAAGAACCGCCTGAGGTGCGTCGACACGGACGACTTCGCCGCCTTCCCCGAGCTCGAGGAGCTGGAGCTGAACGAGAACGTGATCGCGACCGTCGAGCCGGGCGCCTTCAACAACCTGCCGTACCTGCAGACGCTGCGGCTGCGCAGCAACCGCCTGCGCCTGCTGCCCATCGGCACCTTCGACGGGCTCACCAACCTGACGCACCTGGACATCAGCGAGAACAAGATCGTCATCCTGCTCGACTACGTCTTCCAGGACCTGGTCAGCCTGCGCCGGCTGGAGGTCGGCGACAACGACCTGGTCTACATCTCGCACCAGGCCTTCAGCGGCCTGCAGAGCCTGGAGGAGCTCACGGTGGAGAAGTGCAACCTGACGGCGGTGCCCACCGAGGCGCTCGCCCACCTCGCGAGCCTGCGCAGGCTGCGGCTGCGCCACCTCGGCATCGGCACGCTGCAGGACCACTCGTTCCGCAGGCTCCACCAGCTGGAGGTCCTGGAGATCGACAACTGGCCCGCGCTCGAGAGGCTGTCGAAGAACAGCCTCCACGGCCTGAACGTGACCTCGCTCACCGTGAGCAACGCCAACCTGTCGGCGGTGCCGAGCGACGCCCTCAAGCCCCTGCGCTACCTGCGCTTCCTCAACCTGTCCTACAACCCGCTGGGCACAATCAAGGCGGACGCCTTCGAGACGCTGCACCGGCTGCGGCGGCTGTGCGTGGCCGAGGCGCAGCTGAGCAGCGTCGAGCCGCACGCCTTCCGGGGCCTGGCCGAGCTGCGCAGCGTCAACGTGTCGGGCAACAACCTGATGACGCTGGAGGAGAAGGCGTTCCACTCGGCCGACGTCCTGGAGGACCTGTACATCAACGAGAACCCGCTGGTGTGCGACTGCCGGCTGCTCTGGCTGACCAGGCGGCTGCACGTGCTGCGCTTCGACGAGTCCCCGCCCGTCTGCTACACGGCCGACTACCTGCACGACGTAGAGCTGGGCGGCTCGGCGCCCGGCTCGGCGCCCGGCGCGCCGCCGCCGCCGCACTTCGTCTGCCGCAAGCCGCGCATCGCCGGCGCCAGGCAGCGCACGCACTCCGTCGGCGAGGGCCAGCTCGTCAGGCTGCCGTGCGCCGCCGACGGCGACCCGGCGCCGCGCAAGACCTGGGAGCTGCCGCCGCGCGGGCCCCAGGCCGGCGCGCGGCGCGGCGGCCGCGTCAGCCTGCTGCCGGACGGCGGCCTCCAGATCCGCCACGCGCAGATCCAGGACGGCGGCCGCTACACGTGCGTGGCAAGCAACGTGGCCGGCAACGACAGCGCCACGGTCCACCTGCTGGTCGGCGGCTCGGGGCTCGGCTCGGGGCCCAACGGCTCGCTGCCGGCGCGCGCCGCCGCCGCCGCCGGCGCCGCAGACCTGGCGTCGGCCGGGAACGCCAGCGACGGCGCCTCCGGGGGTCGCGGGGGCGCGCTCGGCGGCTTCCCGCTGGACCTCACCACCATCCTCGTGGCCACCGCCATGGGCTGCTTCACCTTCCTCGGGGTGGTGCTCTTTTGCCTGCTCATCCTCTTCCTGTGGAGCCGGGGCAAGGGCAAGCACAAGACCAACGTGGAGATCGAGTACGTCCCGCCGCGCAAGCCCGACGAGTACATGCTGGACGCCGCCCGCCCGCGCCGCTACAACATGAAGATGATTTAGAGGCCTCGGTTCCGGGGGGAGCCCCCCGCGCGGCCTCCGGCCAGGATTTCCCGCTCGCTCGACCGCCCGCCGTCTCGCGCTCGCCGAGAAGCGGCGTCGCGGCGCCCGGCTCTGGGAACGCCGCTCGGTTTTTTCGCCGAACGGGCGGCGCTCCGGTTTCCTCCCACGGTCCAAAGACACGCTGCCGCATAGGTTAATTGGCCTGCGGACTAAATTGACCCCGGTGCCCTGTGATGGACTGGCGTCCCATCGTGGGTATAGCCCTCCCTTGCGCCCTGTGTCTGCCGGGATAGGCTCCGTCTCACAGCGACCCTGTACGAGATTAAGCGGTTTCTGACAGCGGTTGGATGGATGGCGGCGTGCTCGTCTGGATAGAGACGGATGGAGTGCGAGACCTCGAATTTCGCCGGCAATCGAAGGTCGGTTAGCCGAGGGATATTGGGCTGATCGGCTTAGTGGCCAACACCTCCCCACCAAGTTAATGTACGTTTGAACCAAAAAAAACGAAGCAATGACAATATCGACGAAGATAAGCCTGACCGCGCCAAGTGCTGCCCCTGTCAGCTGCTGCAATAGCCGTCATCTCCGCATCGGGCCGGCAGCCATTTTTCCACCCGTACTCTAAATGTATTTTCATCTCTCTTTGACGCGCGGTTTTTTTTTTTTCCTCAAATTCCGTCAACCCGGAGCGTTTGGACAGCTTCCGCCGTAGAGTGAAGGGTAATTGTTACGGTCAGTTGTCTGTCAACGTAACACGAGAAACACGACCATCGGTCAGTCCAACGGATGTTTGTGACGTTTGTTTTTCAACGCGGCTACTTTTGAGCGCAGCGGTTGTGATGGTGTGGTTAGAACGCCGAGCTTCGAACCTCTCAAAACCACAGTTCGATTCCCAGGCAACTTCAATGGGATGGGGTATCAGAGTCAGTCCTGACCTTCCCCGCTTCACCACTTTGGTGAAGTATGGTAAAAGTAAACTGCCGTATATGGCATGCGCAGGTCCTTCATCGATCGTTAGACTGCGTATTGGCTGGAATGTTTTACTTATCGTTTTTTTTTGCTCTAGATAGATTAAGTACCGTAGTAATTACAAGGCTTCCCGAAACAGGTTTTTATTCGAATAAGTGCCATTTATTCAAATAAAAGTTTTCTGGAAAATGTCGATAAGATTTAGAGAATAAAAAATGATGCATCGTTTCGAAACTGGATTGAGATGTGGACGCCCGACATACGACCTTCGAGTGCATTTGCGAAACAGTTGATATGGTTTGTTTTTTTATTTAAACTAAACTGCATGTTAAGGAGTATACCCAGTTCGGACGCTACTGTAAATGCAACGCTCACAATCGCTTGGTTGCTGGCTGGAAATGCTACCCCGAGCATTTGAAACTGCAAGGCTCTGAAATTCATACGAATACATTATGCCTCAAATAAGCGGAGATATTTCTCATACTTCCCTAGTTGAAAAGCAGCGAATGAAAGTAAGAAGAAGAAAAAAAGAAATCTAATATTAAACAGTTTAATTTTTAACTCGCACAATATCGCAAACATTGCAGGTCCCGATGGCACCACAGTTGTGGAACTTCTAAGTAAAGTAACCTTTATGAGCCTGACACTGGAACCTTTGATTATCGGAAGCTTGCATGAGGCACTCTACGCATATTGAGTTTGGTAAGTACCTTGGTTGACAGAGGGGATCGACGATCGAACACTTTACTCAAGAAGTCATGAGCAAGACTCAATTCGTCAGTACGTTGAAATCAAGGCAGACGCTGCGTGGTTTTAAATGAAAGAAAAAATATACATGGGCAGCACGGTGGAGCAGCGTGTAGCGCTGCTGCCTCCACAGGAAGAAGGACCTGGGTTCAACTCCCAGCTCGGGAACCGCTTTTCTGAAGTGAGTTTACATTTTCTCCCAATGTACACATGGGTTTTCGCCATGTAATCTTGTTTCCTCCCTCAGTCCAAATACATGCTGCTGCCTAGGTTAATTGGCCTGCTGACTAAATTGCCCCTGGTACCCTGCAAAGGATGGCAATCCCACCCTGCGTATGGCCCTGCCTTGCGCCCTGTGTCTGCCGGGATAGGCTTCGGGTCACCGCGACCCTGAAAATATGCATACTTATCTCCGTCTCTTGTGGTGCAGAATAATAATTCCTCGATCACACTTTGACGGTTCGACTGCTAGTGTATTCATTATAATTCAACGATCGTTTCTTCCAGCGTTAAATGTGACCATGTCTATCCGCGAGATACGAACATCACTAGGACGAAACGCCCCCGTGGGGAGTACCCACACTTTACGCCACCGCACAAGACTTGCAAATAGACTAACTGCGGTGTAACTCGTTTACCACTTCTCGGCGGACAAAGGTGAGGGGAGGATTTACGAAACCTGCATCGCTGTTTCAACCGCTGCGACGGCGAATCACACCAACAACTTCTGCATCGTGGGTCGATCGTGCTAAGCATTACACCCATGGCAGCACCCTCACTCAGCTGTAATAATGAAAACAAGCCTCAATGTTCTTCGTAAACGCCACTTCACTGCGCACACTTTACATTAACGAAAGCATCATTTCTGCTTCGTGAATTCCGGCAACAAATCAAACAGGAGAGGAAGGGGAAAAAACGAATCATCGCTTGTTGTTTCACGACAGTAATAACAATACGTAACCGAAGGCACTTTGGAATAATGACTACGCCGCCGCTCAATTTATCTCGCGCATGAATTGCTGCCGTTCGTGCTTTTATGCCGAGAATTTAGCCCGGAATACGGAGCCACCCGTGGGAACGCTAATGGTCAGCCACCGCAGCTGGGTTGAAGGACCTTCGGTTTGTTTTGGTTGGGCACTCGTGATTATTCAACGATGCACGGCTAGGCTTGGCACAATAGGCTATTTTTGGTTCCGTGCGCGCAGTGTTGTCCAAAGGTCGCGGTGGCTGATGCTGATGGTTCCACAGGCACCTCGCCGTTGCTTTATTTGCCTTCTGCTAGATTTCAGATTGTTCCGGAGTTGGCATCTGTCCGGGAGCGTCGCAGCCGCGGGTGTTGCGGATGTTGCGACACCCGCACTTTTACAGGAACATGATTCTATCCGCCCCCGCTTTTTCCTGCAACACCCGCGGCTGCGACGCGCCTGCATCTGTCCTTCGAGGTCTGCTCTTGACACGTCGCTCATTGACCACACCTTAGGGTCTTAACCATCACCTCCGCTATCTGGTCATATAGGTCTTCACCTCGTCACACACAGTCTCATCATCATCATCTTCAATCTCTGGCTAGAGGTCTAACTCTTGTTGAACTCGTCGGCTTTCATGACCAATGTTATTCATAGCGAGGCTCTGTTTATGAGTTTAGGTCATGTGAAAAAAAGGTGCGTAAGTGAAGTGCACCCGTCGGTATGTTGGAGCAAACGAGCGAGCACATGCATCACTTACCTCAAAAGATCATCGGGGACTCGGAAAGTCCCTGATGATGCTGAGAGGAAGCTCAGCGAAACGTCGGTACCATCTTTTGAGGTAAGTGATGCATGTGCTCGCTCGTTTGCGCCGGCATATCGACGGGTGCATTTCACTTACGCACCTATTTTCACATGACCTAAACTCACAAACAGAGCCTCACTATGAATAACTCTTGTTTGTTCACCTCTGGGTGCGACTCCAGTGCGGGTCCCACCCACGTTCCTTATAACGTCTACAACGCTTTCCTGCAATGCTGATGTCTGGCCAGTGGTAACACAGAAATAAGGTCCTGCCCAAAGCGATTCCACTGCTACCTCGGGCGCCTTTCTGGGTGGAGTTCGTGAGTTCTCTCCCCCTGTTCTGTGTTGGTTTCCTCCAGGTTCTCCCACAACTAATTGGCCGATAACATCATAATCAAGCAAATGTTGGCGCCGGCTAACCGCGCGGCTGCTTTCCCCTGCCTCTGCGGTTTCATCGCGCCTCTGAGCCGTTCTCATTTTAACAACTACAGCGCGCATTGTAAAATTGTGAAATTAAAATATTATTTATTAAAGTAATGGTCTATACTAAACTTTCCAAGTTGTTTACCTTGTTATCTTCCGTAAAAAAAAAAAACATGTTCTACGTGTTCACAACCTCGTCCTAAAGACATCTAAAAATCGTTGTTGCTACGTCCTGGTATGACCCCTCGAGATGTTGGTTATGCTACCTTGCTCTTGAAAGTCACAGCATTCTTTGCATGCGCGTATATTTAAAGGTTTGTACATACCGTATGTTTCTATACAACATCTTATTTTACATATGTGTTAATATATATTTGTGTGTGTGTGTGTCAGTGTCTGTACACGGTTTCAAAAAGTAAATAAATGTCTCGATTACGTTTTGAAAATAATGTTCACCTTGCTGAAACCAACGCCAGTAGTTAACATGTCCATCTGTTTCATCGGACAGTGTATCATTGCGTGAGCGGCAACTCGTTACGAATTTGTGTACACACTATAACAAAACGTTAAATAATTTTTGGCCATTGGGATTACGGCTCTCCCCTTTACCAAACACTTAATATGTAAAATGGTTTTATTAATCTGCCAATGACCGTGTTCGAGGACACGTTTCGTTTATTTCCCGGCTGCTTGTGAGCGCGCTCGTTTTTGAAGTCTGAAGTTGTGCGACGCCTTACACAGTTCATCTCAAGAGGTTTTTTTTCCGACTAACTTCTCATTAAACTTCATAGGGGGTTGAGCAAAAAAAAAAGTTAATTTGCAGTCAACGCGCTTTGTAGCTTCACCGAGGTCAATAACTCTGCAAATATTATCTGAATGTATTGCGTTAATTTCGCGCGTGTAGGCAAATTGCACTTTGGATGCTTAAGTATGTAAAATGAACTTCGCGAGCCAAATCTTAATTAAAGTCTCAAAGTAATTTTCAAGTGAATAGTCTACTCAAAACGGCTGCTCGCTTTTGAAAATGCTCACGCCGCTGCGTTATTGGAGGCTGGCGATAAAACGCGCGATGTGCCACAAACGACCGCCGCTAAGTGGCAGTGACACCACCGCGGCGCTTGTGCCAGGCCAGATGCCCCTTGAGGTCACGCGAAGGCTTGAAACCACCAGGCATGCGCAAGAGTGCACTTTGACACGGAACGGTTATCATTCACATTGTGTGCGGCTTTTGTTGTAGTTGTGATAATCTTAAGTTCGGAGGTAGGTGTCGAGTGCGCGTACCCACCTAAATCAAGTGCCCTTCCTCAAATCCATCATTGCATCGTCAACTGTGTGTGATGTACAGTGTGGTCCAGATGTCCTGTGACTGCCGCGTTTAATTAACCCCGAACATTTTTCTTCCCTTGCTCATTTGCGTCCGTTTGTAAATAACCCGTATTGAATTGCAGATGGGCGATACGCGTTCGTATACTATGTAGGAACGGCGTGCAGCGAGCGTACGGGATCGTGTGAGATCACCAACCGGAATAAAAAAAATATATATATATATATTTATTAGGGGTCACCGGACATCTGGACCACCCTGTGTACGGTGCTCATGTGGGCCTTCTCGGTTTGTTTTTACGAATAAAGAATAAAGTTGAATCTCCGGTCAATTCTGAATGTAGCTTTTCTTGGTTTGGTGTATGAGACTTGCTCTTAAGAGCTGCTCTGTCGGGATAGCCGTGTCGAGCGTTCACGTTTATGCTGGTTAACGCGTTCGTTATAATAATAATACTAGCGTTTTATATAGCGCCTTTCACCCGAGGGTCACAAAGCGCTGCACAAGGTCCACGAAGAAAACGGCATGACAACAATGAAAAATAAAGAAATAAAAACCAAAGGAACAAAACTACATTAAATGATTAAGGCTGAAAGGTCGTGAAGCGGGCTTCCAGAGCTTGCAAGCTCACTGGATATTTTCTACCAATTAATAAACATCCATCTATCCTCTCTTCTTCGCGACGTTCTGGCTTCCAAGATTGGAGAAGCCCGGTGACGTTTCCAACGTGGGAGGCGGACCCTCGCGAAGGACAGAGCAGGAACGCTCGACACGGCTATCCCGAAAGAGCAGCTCTTTAGATCAATTCTCAATCTTCAAGCTTTTTTGAAATGTTCTATTCGATAACGGACGTCGATGCCTCAGAAGTGCAAGGGGCACACGGGGGCATCCACGGGGAAGAGATGGCGCAGAAATGACATCAGCTTGTGGATTATTAAATTTCAAGAATGTGAGTGATAATCCACGTATCCACGGGAAGGTTTTCATCCAGCGTTGGATCGATCATGGCTGATGACGGCAATGATGATGATGCTTTGTCATTGTTGTTGTTCTTAAATTTTGCAGGAAAAATTACAGCGATAATTCCGTTTTGGACTCAAGCCCTGGGTGTAGAAATTCGAGCTACTTTTTTCACCCACGCTGTTGCCGGTTTCTGTTGTGGTCCCAGACGCTCAATTATAACGGGATATGGGATGTGAGCGTGCACCGGGAACAGTGAACATTAATAACCCGGGTTAGAAAATGAATCGCTTCTCAGATTTACGTGTGCAGGTGAAGCCCTGGTAAAGGCGCAGCGCTGCAATGGCCTGCTCACGTCACCGCTGGTGGAAGGGCCTACAATAGAGGGCGCTCTGGGGAGCCCCTTGGCAAGGTAATTGGTCTTCTGCGCCCTGTGTCTGCCAGAGCCTATCCCGGCAGACACAGGGCGCAGGGCAGGGGCATACCGAGGATGGGACGCCAGTCTATCGCAGGGCACCTGGGGCAATTTACTCAGTAGGCCAATTAACCTGGCAGCATGTCTTTGGACGGTGGGAGGAAACCAGAGTGCCGGGCAAAAACCCACGCGGACACGGGGAGAACATGCAAACTCCACACAGAAAGGCACCCGGGGCCGAGATTCGAACCTGGGTGCTTCTTGCTGTGCGGCGGCAGCGATACCCACTGCGCCACCGTGCCGCCCACGTACTACACAAATGTATAAACAAATACACTTTAACGTATTCACAATTAGCTATCGTGCACTGAGCTTACCTCTCCTGTGCGTCTCGCAATACAGGCGCCCTTTGTTCCACGGTCCCCGCGGACAGAGCGAGTGGCCGCATTACAACAGATGAGTAATGGTCCCGTGAAAGTCATTAGGCGAGGGACGCTCGGAATTGCCACGAAGATCAAACGTAGCAGAGCCCGTGGGTTTGACGGCAAGAACAGCGAGGCTTTGCAGCCCTGTTTCCAGCACTTCTAGACTTTGAAACGAGTGGCCTCGGTCGCATTGAATCCGGTACGCGTGAACTCACTTCGCCAACCAATCGATAATTATAAATGCTATTTACAATGTGCTCTACTACCCAACCGCTGCAGCTCAAAAGACCTCGCGGAGTTCAATGAAAATGCATGGGGCTGTGTAAGGAAATGGGAAACTGTAATTTAACCATCGCGCTTCGAAGAATCGCAAAGATGAACGCGCACGTATTCATTCAATGTCGAGTGTATTCATTCGGAGAGAGAACGACTCAGAGGCGCGAGGAAACCGCAGAGAGGTGGAGGAGGCAGCCAGGCGGGTTGCCGGCTCCAACATTTTGCCACACACTGCGTCCTATATATTGATGTCATCGGCCCATTAATGCATGTGTCCGCGTGGGATTTCTCCGGGCACTCCGGTTTCCTCCCACCGTCCAAAGACATGCTCCTGCATATGTTAATTATAATAATAATAATAGCATTTATATAGCGCCTTTCACCCGAGGGTCACAAAGCGCTTGAATCCCCGGGGAAAACACGCAACACGAAGACGGAGCGATGAAATCAATCTGACCGTCACACCACACAACGAGGCATTAATTCAGCAGTGGATAGAGCATACGAGCGTTAAACGCCCTACCCCCGGTATGAGACCCAACCCCGACTAGGCCCGAACGCCTGCTCGGTCTTGCCTAGTCGCCCTGCCGGGGGTGAGAGGCCCGCCCATCCCACCCCGACTAGGCCCGTATGCACCCCTCGGTCTGGCCTAGCCGCGCTGCCGGGAGGATATTGCCTCAGGGCGGCGTCGACCTCGGCCTCGTCCGGCCCCTGCTGTTCGGCCGCCTCCTCGGGTTCGTCCACAAACTTGTTCTCGTCGTACTCGTCCACGTCCACCTTTCGAAACCGGTTCGACATCGTGTTCTTCGCCATGGCTGGCTGCTTGCTTGGGGCGAGCGTCGGGAGAGAGACAGAGACGCAGGGTGCCTGCGGACTAAATTGCCCCCGGTGCCCTGTGATGGACTTGCGTCCCATCCTGCGCCCTTTGTCTGCCGGGATAGGCTCCGGCTCACCGCGACCCTGTGTAGGATTAAGCGGTTGCTGACAATGATGATGACCGATTCTGTGGTATGATCTGCGTCTGCTCGGGTACTTCTGTTCCCTCTATGCTTGTTGTAGAATTATTATTATTTTCCTGTTGTCTTTATGTCCTATAATTGTATCTCTATTGCTTGACTCTCAGTTATTCTGTCTTTGTGTTGTTGAGATGCCGTTCTCTCCACAGCACAGATTAAAAAAAAAAACCCAAAAAATTGTTGCTGATTTTCCGTTCCCTGTCGTTGTTGACATGTCGTTCTCTCCACAGCCCAGGTGCAGCGCTTTGTGACCATCGGGTGATCGGCGCTCTATAAATGCTAATATTATTATTTTGAGGCGACACGGTCCGGCGCTGGGAGGACCCACCGAGTGTTCACAGGTATCGATCTGTCACGGTTTCCCTTCGCTCCAGAAATACCCCACGCCAGGTGTGTCGGTATTGAACGGGAATCTATTGGTTTACAGCCCTTCTTTAATTAGCTATCGATCGCACCTACTGTGCGGAACTTGTAAACCGCCCCGGTGAATCAAAACCAGAAGCTACCCTACGCGTCGCTCATATCTTCCATTAGCTGTGCTTTTGTGTTGGTGAACAACTTGACAATTGTATTTGGACGCGCGTACATACAGACACAAAAGGAACAAAGATCCCCCCCATATAGCCTTAGGGTCAAGTGCCGTTAGCAAAGACAAAGATAAAGATCCCCCCGAATAGCCTTAACAGACTGTAGGGGCAAATGCCGTTAGCGAGCACCTATAGCTAGATAGATAGATGCTTATTATTACAGCAGAAAAATACCCAGAGAGCTTGCAAGCTTTTTACGGGACTCCTGCGACACAATATACATGCGAAGGCCGGCAAGGCGCACGAGAGGGGGTGGGTGGCCAGCACCACGCCCGGTCGCCTTTGTCTCCCTAGTGGCAACATTTACACAGAATAATCGATAAATTATTCTGGGTCAAGTGTGGGTACTCCCTCCTCTTCCAAGACATTTGTCCAGCGTGGAAGAGTAGGCCAAATACTCTCTAGAGTGGATCTCTGGCGCTCCCTCTAGCGGAGACACATCCACCAGCAGTGATCTGAGCTGGCAATTGCAGGTCTTCGCCTATACCCTTATTTAGCTGTAGTTACGATAATAAATTCACCGTTTGCTTTATATATTACGTAAGGATGCTTTGTTGGCAGTGCAATGTAGGCACTTTATCCATGTCTGTATGGTCCTCTAGAGATCCATTCATGTCATTTCCGCAATCCGTTAATGAATACTTTATCACGCCGCACAGTTAATGAACATCACCCAATGCAGATATTGCTGGGCTGATTGCAAAAAAAAAAAAATACACTAGTACTGGAAAGAAATAGCATTTCATTCTCTTGGAATGAATGCATGAATAAGGAATTACTCTAACAGGGATCCGTTAATTGACGAAATGTAAATACAATTTCTGTCCGCTTGCCTTCTCTGCCTATTACCGAACCACCAATCTTATTCACTTTGCATTTACAATCAAGAGACGGCGGAGGAAATGTCACTTAAAATGTCACGTTGTTGTTGTTGTTGTTATTACGGGTGTCGTTGTGCGCTAGAGTGGATATCGATGGCCCCGCGTGTCATCTTCGTACTGGAGTGGTGAGTAGCGCTGCCGCCTCACAACAAGAAGTACCCTGGTTCGATTCCCGGCTTGGGTATCTTTCTGCGTTCGCGTGTTCTCCATTGTGGGTTTTTCGCTGGGAACTCCGGTTTCCTACAGCAGTCCAAAGACATGCTGCCTAGGTTCATTTCCCTGACTAAATTGCCTCCCAGTGCAATGAAAGGTTATAATTTGCTTACCTCCACCCCTGTTAAAACGAGCTACATAACGCGCACATATTCGTTCGATGTCAAGAACGACTCAGAGGCGCGAGGAAAGCGCAGAGAGCCAGGCGGTTTGTCGGCGCCACATTGCTGTAACAATGAACATGTAATCTATCCAGTGTTCGAGACAGGAACCAAATGTTAGAGACAGGAGCCAGTGTTAGAGATAGGAGCCAGGGTTGTATCGCAGGAATCCCGCTTCCAGAGCTTGCAAGCTCGCAGAATCTTTTCTGCTGTAATAATAAACATCTATCTATCTTCTTTAGACGGCAGCCATCCGGCAGAGCCTGGGTACAGTGTTCAGTGAGGGTGGCACGCCTAGATTTGAGCGCGTTTTCACTGAATATAATCTGAGCAAAACATCAATGGACTGGGCAAATATTTTGATCACAAGAACGGGCAGCCTTTGTACATACAAAAGCTGTTTCCCATTCTGGCGTGTAGATTTTGAGCAGCGGTCTACTGTGAGCAATGATTGTATGTTTGACAAATGGTACATTGGTAAGTGCTGTCTTGTGTAGTGGGTTAGTGGGACGGGTGGCACAGTCATGGACAAAATGTGAGTTCGGAACCTGGTTTAGGGTTTTCTCACAACATAATCACTCCGGGCCAATGATATATTACAATAATACATACAATGTATAACGCGTGGCACATGTTCATTCAATTGCGAAGGTATTCATTTGAAGAGGGAACGACTCAGAGGCGCGAGGTAACCTGCAGAGGAGAGCAGGGGAGTCAAGACACGTGGTTAGCCGGCGCCAACCCGCGAGACGCTGCGTCGCATATATTACAATGTTGTCGGACAATTATTGAATGAGTGTTTTTATAGTAGGAGACTAGAGAACCTGGAGGATCCCGACGCAGAATAGGGGGAGAGAACTGACAAACTGCACGCAGAAAGGCGCTCGAGGGGGGAATCGAACCTCTGCGTTGACAAAGTCAACAGTGGCTATCTTGTGAGGAGACTTGGCCCTGCCATAGAGACGTGGAGAGACAAGCTCACTCGAACAGGAAATCCCGTTGTCTTTTGCCTGTTGTCGCTACAGAATAACTCAGTCATAGCTCTTTTTAACAGTTGTCCAGTGGGGAGGATTAAGCAGGTTACACCATCTTAGGTCACCGGGAGCAATTTAGTCAGAACAAGTAGCCTAGGCACAATGCCTTTGAACTGTGGGAGGAAACCGGAGTACCCGGCAAAAACCCACGTGGACACGTGGAGAATAGGCAAACTCCAGAAAGAAAGGCACCAGAGTGAGGATTCGAACCCGGGCCCTTCTTGCTGTGAGGTGGCAATAAAATGCTATTATTATTATCACTCACTGCGCAACCATGCCGCCCTACCCCCCATTCAATGCGAAGCATCTACGAATTACTTTCTTGGCGATAATATGTTTTTAACTATAACAAAATAAGACGAATACTTTGTCATTCTTCGCGTGACACAGAAGATGTAATGCGCTACATTTTAATGCCGAGTAAGTGATGACATGCTAGTTAAATAGGCGCTATCCGTTATTCTAACGAGTTTTATTATTGCCACAAAATGTGTTATGGTACTCCTAAATGAGTTGTATTATTAATAATTGCGGTATTGAATGAAGCATAATTGTATGATAGTTAGATCTTAATGTGGAAATAGAATGGCTTAATTAAATTACATTCGTAAATCATTCGCTGTGATGTTATGTAACAGATGCAATAAAGCGCAATGCAAAGTTGGTAGGGTGGCGTAGAGATGGGGAGCGCTGCCGCCTCACAGCAAGAAGGTCCCGGGTTCATTTCCCTGCTAGGGTGCCTTTCTGTGTGGAGTTTGCGTGTTCTCCCCGTGTCCGCGTGGGTTTTTGCCGAGTACTCCAGTTTCCTCACACAGTCCAAAGACACGGTGCCTAGGACTACATTTTCCCCGTGCCCTGAGATGTTGTAACCTACGCTTACCCGTCTCCCAGCCGGACAACTGTTAAAAAGACCTACATAGCTCAACAATTCTTCCAGCTTACATTAAAACTGTCTGACTGAGTGGTATATTCGGCCAGTTAATAGTTTCCACAGTTTATTTCCTCAAAAAGTGTGGCTTACCTATTAAACTCTGAAGGCAATTTTGTTTTTAAAATACATATTGCACCGATGTACGATAAAGCTTCATTGTGTTCTGCTATAGGCCGTAGAGCCACGGTTTCAAAAATAAGCATAGATTGTCTTGACGCTTTGATAAAAGATACGTGAGCTGCGATGCGTATTCCTGAGGTTATTACACAGGCGTGTTAATATCTGTCGGTCTCATCCGCCGCTTTTCGATCGAGTTGGAAAACGCCTCCAAGATGCCAGCTGCTCGCTTTGCCCCTCGACATGGAAAACACATGGCAGTGCGGCCACGGATTCCTGAATCCATCTGTGTGTAGCGTAGATTTTTTTTGAGGCTGTACTGATGTAGGTTTTCACAGCTCGATTCCTGATGGTTGCTCTTCAGAGCTGTTCTCTCGGGATAGCCGTGTCGAGCGATCTCCCTGTCTCACCTCGCGACGTTTCGCCTCCCACGTTGGAAGCATCATCAGGAGGCGAAACGCCGCGAGGGAGAGAGGAAATCGCTCGACACGGCTATCCCGAAAGAACATCTCTGATAAGCAACTATAATTTTTTGAGTATGTATTTTCTGTGGAAAGCATCACTAAACAAACATTCGCTGCGGTTTTGGAAAAAAATCACAGCGTGAAATTGCGCAGGTATAAAACATTAACCATAATCAGAAGGTAAACACCAACACATAGTATTTCACAAGCCGCAAACGTCCAATAATTCCGTGAAATTACTAAGAGACAAAGCAGTGCAAACGTGTAACGGTGCGATTGGAATACATAGAAGCAGCTTACGCGGCAGATCTTTGGAATGAAAACGCCCAAACCTTTCACGAGCGCAGGAAACATTAAACAGCCTGGTCACAATTACTTGCGAACATTATTCAGCCTTCTGCTGAAGCTTGCACACACACGCAGAGAGAGACAGACGCCGAGTCTCCACATTTATTTAAAATCCATAAGCCATTGTGTGACAACAGTTAAAGTCCAACGTTGTGGGTTTAATGGTATATTCTCGCCAGTTCCAAAGGCCTAACCTTGACTGTTCATGGCCATTGTGCAACGCCTGATTGGAGTCTGTGGCGCGCAATACATAAACGCTCGCTTTAATAGATTCCAGATGTTGAATGTTGCCACCTATAAAAAGGTATTCCCTATTGATGACACTGCATTAAAAGCTGCTTCGGTTATGCGGTGCGAGAGCCGTAAGTGTTGGTGCGACGTTCCGTAGTAAAAAAGCAGGCTGGTCGAAATCACCGTTCAAGAATTAAGTCGTAAAAATGTACACACAAAAAAACCCAGTCGCGTTAGCGTAATGTTATTCTTATTTGAAGATCCATCTTTCACATTCTAATTGTTTAATAGAATAGGCAATTATATTGAAAAATACCATCATTAGAGTACCGCTAAGTGCCGAACTGTGTATAGTATTCGCCCATCGCTAGTAGTCTGGAATTGACAGAATGCGACGTGCGTTGCATAATGATTATGAAGATGCGTTGTGCTCTGTGTAATGGATTTCGGTTATGGGGGTTGTTTGACCGTACTTCATTGCTGTATAACGCAAGTGTGAGCTGGGGGAGATTCCATAGGCTCAGGGTTTCTAGGCTCACTCTCCGTGACACGATGAGGAGCACAGAAATCGGGGAGAACATGCAAACTCCACACAGAAAGGCGGCACCCGAGCAAATAGGTCCCGGTGACGCGCTGTATAGCACAAGGGCCAGGCTGCGGCTAGCCCCAAATTTAGCTGTAGATAGAACAAGGATAACAATGACCGTGATTATGATGATGATGAAGCTCAAATAAATGCAAATCTGCACGAGAAACCGTAAACTAAATGGGACCTGTTTTTTCATCCTCGTGCGAAACGTGTTCATTACCATACACGTCATTCATAATTTTCGCGATGCCTTTTTAATGAGACCATGAGCTGCTTTATATGAATACACTGACAGTAGCTCAATATTATTTCAGAATACCATTCTCACGTCTGAACACTACGAGCGGATGGCAGGATAAATAATTCAACGATCACTCAGCGCGGCCATCTCACTCATCCCAGGCTGTCAAACGAAATAACAATATAGATATTTTTTTGTATGCGTGTATGCGCTGGGCAATCAATCCCCGTGTCTCCACGGCTACAGACATTGACACATTGCGTGAGTAGCTGTGCAGTTTCACAGCAAGAATCACACGGGTTGGATTCTCGGCTCGCGTGCCGCCGTTCTGTGTGGAGTTTGCTCACACAGTCCAAAGACATGCTGCTGCTGCCACTCACTCACCCACCCACTCACCCATTTACCCACAAATTCACTCACTCACTCACTCACCCACCTATTCACTCCAGTTTCTTCCCACACTCCAAAGACAAATCGGCTGCCTAGGTTAATTGTCCCGATTAAAATTGCCCCCGCCCGGTGCTCTCAGATGTTGTAACTCGCTTGCCCCTCCCCGCTGGACAACTGTTAGAAAGAGCCACACAGCTCGGCTCCTACTTCCAGCTTGAATGCAATTTGGCTGGCTAAACAAGCCGGCGAGCGCGAGATATAACGAAGGTCACAATGACTAAAGAACGGCATTTGTTTGACGCCGGGGATAATGCTTGTTAGGGTCCCGAGTGAGCTTTCGGGCCTAAAACAAACCAATTCATCGAGGGTAATTATTTTTTGGCGGGCGGGTAGGTTGAATCCACGTGGTAACGCGCGGTCACAGGAGGTTGGAGGTCCAGAACCCAGTCGGGAGTCGAACTCGGATTATCTACCTGCCATTGATAGGAAATAACTACCGTCCACGCGCTACGGTGGCGCTATTCTCTTCAACGAAGGGGTGTTTATACGGTTCAGTTTTAAACGCGTTGTCGGGATTTGCGATGGGTGTTGACCGCGCAGTTGGCATGTTCTCCCCCTTGTTTGCGTGGGTTATCGCCAGGCACTCCGATTACCCCCCACAGTCCAAATACATGTTGGTGCAAAGGTTAGTTGGCCTGCAGACTAAATTGCCCCCGCATTGCGCTGTGATGGACTGGCGTCCCGTCCTGGGTATAGCCCTTCTCAGGCGCGTCGCAGCCGCGGGTGTTGCAGGAAAA
>JAZEWU010000040.1:2851310-2868588 GCA_036362915.1 Geotria australis
ACTCAACGTGTAAACAATAATTCGCTAAACCTGTTGCAACTCTAATGGGGATTTTTCATCATGACCGGCAGAATTTACTGAGAAACTTGCCACCTTAAAAAAAAAACCCATTAGGGACTCGTGAAGGATGGCATATCACTTCCGTCACACAATGCACGTGATTAACCTCACTCTTCTCGAGCGTGTGTGTGAGTGTTTATTTATATAGTTCAGATTATTTATTTTTTGTGAATATCCTGAGAAGTGTGTTATAGAAGGGCCGCAGGGCGGTGCAGTGGTCACATCTGGGCCTCGCAGAAAGAAAATATCACCCGATACGGTTTGATTCCGGCCTCGGGTATCTTTCTGCGTGGAGTTTGTGTGCTCTGTCCTCCAGTTCCGCATGGGTTTCCTCCGGGTTCTCCGGTTTCCTCCCTAGTGTGGAATGTGTGTTCTCTCCCCCTGTTCTGCGTGGATTTCATCCGAATTTTTCGGTTTCCTTCCACAACTATGAAAACACTCGTTACTCAATTGGCCAATAGCATCACAATATATAGAGAATAAATTAATGAGTTTTAGTTGTAGGAGGGAACCGGACAACCTCGGAGGAAACCGACGCAGAACAGGAGGAGAACACGCAAACACCACGCAGAAAGGCACCCGAGCTGGGAATCAAACTCAGGTCCTTCTTGCTGTGAGGCGGCAGCTCTACTCGCCGTGCCACCGTGCCGTCGTGAAGACCCTAGCTTATTACGCGTTAAACGAAGAATATGTTAGGCTTACGAGGCAGCACGTTTCAATAATGATGACAATCGTAATAAGCCGTATCCATATCTCACCCATAAACAGGAATTTGCACGCGATAAAACTTATATTATTATTATTAAAGGACTGTACCGGTTTACTTTTACCCCTATTCGTAACCCACACAACACAGAATTTGGCCGTTCATACAAATATCGTAGTGATAGATAGATGTTTATTATTACAGTAGAAAATACCTTGTGAGCTAGCAACCTCTGGAATCGGGCTTCCTGTGACACATCAAACGAGCGAATGGAACAGCAAAAACAATATTTAAACTCAGAAGGTAGTGCAACGAATTTAACAAATTTACAGTCGTGAAAGAGGGCTGCACGTTTTCAAGCGCCGTTGTTATGATTGAAGCACTATTTACACCGCTCCGTACTCTAGCCAGGGTTTTACAAGCCTTGGCAAAGAATTACCATTTAATGGTAAACGCCTGCAGAATAACATACGTTAGAGGAAGACACAGAGACACTGTTATGGGCAATAAGGCAGGTTGAGCTGTGCTTTTCAAGATATGCTACTCGGTGAGGATGTACTAGCTAATGCACGGAGACGGTTTGAGTAATATTCATGGAACGTTACGTGCGTTACCATATGCTCGCACGTGGAGCAAATGTGATGTTGCAATGCGTGCAGCGACATTGACAAACATGGCACTGGATTAGATTGAATAATGTTTGCGCATAAAGTCAATTACTCTCGGGCTACGGTGCAGTCGTTCGGACGAGGCACTGAACCCGAGTTCGATTCCCGACCCTGGTTAATGTCACCTGCAATTCTCTCCGCAGCCTTGTGCAGCGCTTTGTGACCCTCGGGTGAAAGGCGCTATATAAATGCTATTATTATTATTTCTGAACGGTTTCTATGTTACACACACCCCCCAGCCCGAACACTCGCCTTAACCACAGTTAAGTTGATCGCTTGTGGTGAGATCTTCTTCTTTGCGATTCTTCGAAGCACGATGGTCAGCTTCTGGACATCGTTGTCTTTCAGCTCGGCTTCGAAGTGTTTGGTAGAATTCGCAGGCAACACCTAGTATTACCTGACAGAGATCGCGACGTGAACGCTTCTACCTTGACCCCCGCGTGGAAAAACAAGCGACAACAAGACTGCGTGTAAATTTCCCCCAGGCGCCCTGCGATGGACTGTCGTCCCATCCTCGGTGTTCCCCTGCCTTGCGCCCTGTGTCTGCCAAGATAGGCTCCGGCTCACCGCGACCCTGTACAGGATTAAGTGGTTTCTGAAAATGGATGGATGGAAGACTGTGTCTGGACTGTGATCCAGGTTGACGAGACGAGATGAGACAAGACGACTGTCAACCTCGATCAATAATTGATCAGGTGAGGATTTTACTTCATTGTGATTTGTAAGATACTATTAACATCATCCTGGACCGATCCAAATGCTGGATGGATTTGAAATATCATATTTCATTCCGACATACTATTTGCAACAAAACTTAATAGTGACAATTCACATTTGACCCTACTTTCTAAAGATAACGACAAAGATCCCCCGAAAAGCCTTAACAGACTGTAAGGTTAAGGTGCCATTAGCGAACACCTATAAAGGTCGATACGGTACATGATGGGGTGGGTGGCAAGCACCACGCCCGGCCGCCTTTGTCTCCCTAGTGATGTAGGTTTTCACGGCTCGATTCATGATGATTGCTCTTCAACGCTGTTCTTTAGGACTTTTCGAGTCGAGCGAGAGAGGGAGAGCGCTCGACACGGCCGTCCCGAGAGAACATCTTTGGAGAGCAACCATCATCACTCGAGTCATCAAGCAGCGGCAAGCATCCATCCATCTATCCATCTTCAGAAACCGCTTAATCTTTTACAGGGTCGCGGTGAGCCGCAGCCTATCCCGCCAGACACAGGGCGCAAGGCAGGGCTATACCCATGATGGGACACCAGTCCATCGCAGGTCACCCGGGGCAATTTACTCAGTAGGCCAATTAACTTGGCAGCATGTCTTTGGGCGGTGGGAGTAAACCGGAGTGCCCGGCGAAAACCCACGCGGACACGGGGGAGAACATGCAAACTCCACACAGAAAGGCACCCGAGGCGAGAACCGAACCCGGGAACCTTCTTGCTGTGCGCCCCAGCGGCAAGCTAGCAGGGCTTAAAGTTCACTTCGCACGACGCGACAGCGCCCACGTTTGTATTCAGGCACACGGCCACCTACGAAACACGCTGCGGGCCCCCGTGGCGCGCTGCATGGATCGGTGGCGCCGGCGCTTGTTATACCTCAGTTGTGCAAATCAGCCGCGTTCGATCATAAAGACTGCCGCCTGCTTGTGTAGATACGGGCACTGTGCCATCCCTCCCCGCACACCCACGCAGCCCGTGGACGCTGGCGCCGAACGTCGCCAGTTCTCTACCAGCGAGAATCATCTCGCGTTGCGTTTTACGAGAGCTTTCCATCGCCTAGTGTGTTAAAAAGAGGCTGTGCGTTTCCAGCGCTCGGCATCGTTTGCCGTTCGGGGCGAACTCGTTGTCGAGCCGCATCGGATGCTCGCACCAAGTTTCGAGCCACTTTAATTCCCCGATGCTAATGATTTGATTTTTTTTTACAACGTGTAACGCGCACCGTGGCGTTCGTTTGCAGCGAGAGGTTGACTCGGAGGTGTGAAGAAACCGCAGAGAATCGGAAGGGAAGGCAGCCACGCGGTTAACCGGTGCCAACCTGCCAACCACTGCGTGGGACCAAAGTGTTCCTTCAGCACCCCTCGGTGAGCAGTGTATCCAAACGGATAAGAGGGTACGCACTCGGGGCCGCGTCCCCTTCAGAGCCACATAGAGATTCGTCGAGATACATAGCGGCTCATAGAGATACATAGAGACTCATAGAGATACGTAGAGTTACAAATTGAATCACAGAGACGCTTCAAAAATCCCCCCCGTATAGCCTTAACACCGGTGACATTTTTCTGAACCGGTCCTGGGCCTCCTCCCCTAGGTCGACTCGGCCTCAAATGAGTACCTAGTGCAGTGTATACACATCGCGCGCTATGGAGACAAAGGCGGGCGGGCGGGCGGGCGTGGTGCTGGTCACCCACCTCCTCGTGTGCCGTGTCGACCTTCATAGGGGCTCGCTTAGAGCACTTGACCCTAGTCCGGTAAGGCTATACGGGGATCTTTGTCTTTATCTTTGTGTGTGTGTGCAGCCCTTAATTTCTGGAGGATGAGGCTACCAATTCACTGTCCTTGCGAACCCATTGTTTTTATTTTATCCCGAGTAGAAAATGAATGAATGAATGAGCTTCGCAGAGCTTAACGGGGGGGCTGTGTAGAGTTTCTCCCCCGACGCTCTGATCTGCAGGCCACCCAGAGAGCCAGCCAGCGCAGAGCGAGCGACGTCCACGACACTGATTAATAGGAGCCGCTGTGCTTAAGTGTGGCTTTCTCTTGGTACCAGCGAGACGCAATCATCGTTAGCTTGCGCCACTCGCTCTTGAATCCAGTTCCCGGTTATCGAGACCCGTGGGGATTGATTTTCTATATTATTATTATTGTTATTAGCACTTCGCTGCGAAGGGAACACTACCTTCCTGGCGCAACCGTGACCGAGCACTTAAAATAAAGAGTAATGTAGATCTGCCGAAAATGACACATAATGTCGTTAAATTGGCCGTAGTTGACGGGGGGGGGGGTGGGTTGTGGGCTTGGGAAGCAAAGCTCGCTCGTTTTGTAAAAAGGCCAATTTGTGACATCACACTTAACGTATCGGTCCGCGTATTTGCAACGGTGACGGCTGGCCGCGCGGAATAATAGAAATAGTACCGCGGCGTTTAACATTCACGGCACCTTCGCTGGCTGCTCCTCGCTCGCTCGAGAGTCCGTCGTCCCCCTTCGCAGGAATCCCACGGTGTGTGCGCTGCAAAGCCGCGCGGCGTGTAGCAGATAAGTCACGTTTATACCATCCTATCCCGAGCGCGTCGCAGCCGCGGGTGTTCGCAGAAACATTATTCCATCGCCCCCGCACTTTTTCCTGAGGTAGTCTCGAATCATACGTTGCGACACCCGCATTTTCGTAGAAACATGATTCCATCCCCCCCACTTTTTCCTGCAACACTCGCGGCTGCGACGCGCCTGATCTATCCCATCCATCTTTCCCCTCCCTCTCTCCCTGAGAACATGCAAACTCCACAGGAAAGGCGGCACCCGAGCCGGGAAACGAACCCGGGTCTTTCTTGTTGTGAGGCTACAGCGCTACTCACCGCTATGCCACCGTGCCGCCCAATATCACGGAGATAATAATAATAATAGCATTTATAGAGCGCCTTTCACACGAGGGTCACAAAGCGCTGTACAAGGCTGCGGAGAGAACGACATGTCAACAACAACAGAGAACGAAAAATCAGCAACCATTTTTTTTGGGGAGGGTTCTTTTTTTTTTGGGCCACTTCGTAATTGTATCGCAGGAATCCCGCTTCCAGAGCTTGCTGTAAAAATAAACATCTATCTTAAACTTCTTCTTTAATAACATGTGCTTGTGTGGACTCGAACCGATCCGTTCAGCGCTGTTAGCTCAGTTCTCTGACGTCTGAACTTCTCAGCGACCTGATATTAAGTATGTCTTGAGTAGGATTAATATAGGGGTAATTATCTTAAGCCTGCTGAGGGATGACGGAGTCTATGAGTCTTTCTTTGAACTGCGATCTGGCAAATGAAAGCTCTACGCTTGGCGGGTAATGTAGGTCAAAACTAAGAGCACCTTTGGTTAAATTATTAGGCCATACAAAATTAACCAGCTTATTATGAAACATGAAGAAATTAATCAGAACACATTTCTGCGGCATGAAGTATGAATGGAACTTAATATTTTAGTGAGCAAATATTAAATTTGTATTTTGAACTTTTGCTCCGAGGTAGAGCGAAGACACGATGGATAGGGAGCGTGTGGCACTGGGAACCTGGATACCTGAGTTCAATATCAGGGCTCGGCTCAATCACACTCCAGCACCATCACCCCACGGCACTGATCAGTGTTGTGAAGTATGGCTTAAACAACCGTGATAACCGACAGAGTATGGGAACTATTGATGGAGGTTGTCACGGCACGATGAGAATTACTGCGGTGTCGGTGTCTGAGTCAGGCACCTGATGATGCCTCCAACGGGGGAGGCGAAACGTCGCGAAGGTAAGAGAAGGAACGCTCGATACCGCTATCCCGACAGCGCAGCTCTTAAGAGCGATTCTCTCAGTTTAGAACAGCCTCTCGCCAAAAGAGGCTAGATAATCGACTCAAATCCATTATTTTCAAGATTAATGTACAGTGCCAAAAAAGTACATTCATTTTACATTTTTAAGGAAAGACAACGATGTCCAGAAGCTTAACGGATGCCAGAAGCCCTTCAGTCTGGAGCAAGAAGAGAGGCCAATGTTCGCCTTTAAGGCCAGCACTAACTATTATATCTTTAATTGTTGAAGGGCTGTCTGCAACTAAAGAAGAACTTGTTGCAATTTGGGAAACTGTCATATAACCATCACACTTCAAAGAATCGAATCGAATTCGACGAAAATTGCTCTCAGTCAGTCAGTCAGTTTTTATTTCAGCTGGAAGGAACCGTTGAGCTATGTAGTTATTTTTTTTTTAAACAATTATCCAGCGGGGAGGTGTAAGCGAGTTACAACATCTCAGGGCACCGGGGGCAAATTTAGTCAGGACAATTAACCTAGACAGAACCCGGAGTGCCTTGGGTTCCGCACGCGGACACATGAAAACATGCAAACTCCACCCAGAAATGCGCCCAAGCCGGAAATCAAACCTGGGTGATTCTTGCTGTCAGAAGGCAGCGCTACTTACAGTGCCTCTTTCGGGATAGCAGTGTGGATCGTTCTGCCTCTGTCCTTTGCGACATTTCGCCTCCCATGTTGGAGGCATCTTCAGTGTAACTATTCGCACGCATCGACCCGTGAAAATCTACATCAGGACGAATAGTAGTTTAGTTTCATACACTGTAAAGAGATACGACGATTATTCCGCTTTGTCGTTCAAGCATTTAAATATTAAATTTGCTAAATATTAAGTCCTACTTGAGTGGCACGCTGGTGCAGTGAATAGCGCTGACGCCTCACAGCAACAAGGTTCCCCGGGTTCTATTCCCGGCTCGGGTCCTTTTCCGTGTAGAGATTAATAATAATAATAGCATTTATATATCGCCTTTCACCCGAGGGTCACAAAGCGCTGCACAAGGCTGTGGAGAGAACGACATGTCAACAACGACAGAGAACGGAAAATCAGCAACAGTTTTTTTTGGGGGGGGTTTTTTTTTAGAATCCGAGCTGTGTGTTATCCCCGTGTCTCCGTGGCTTTTCGCCAGCTATCGAGGATCTCTCCCACAATCCAGAGTGGAAAGATTTTTTAAAAAATCACGCTTTAAAAAACGCATCCGTTATGAAACAAATACGTGTGTATTGGTGGCTTGGTTAATCAGCTCATCAAAGCGAGCGACGTGTCTCCCAGTCAATAGCAGGGGTTCCTGCTCTGCAGTGCAGGCTGACGCTGGCTGATGTCATAGCCTAAGCATGCTCGCTGCTGCATTGCGGACATTTAAGAGACCCAGCGACTTCACTCAGCGATGTTGTCACTTGGATTGTTGAGGCGTCAATATTCGACGAACGCGTGTTGTTTGACAGTTGTGGGATTTGTGCGCGTTATAAATGTAAAATTATTTTTATTATTATTGAAGGACAGAAGGACTTACAGGCCAGGTGTTGCCGGTTCAAACGGTCGATTAATTGGCCTGATTTAATTGCCCCTGGTTCCTTTGGATCGACTGGCAATCCCATCCTGGGTATAAGTCCTCTTTGCGCCCTGTGTCTGCCGTGATAGGCTCCGGCTCACCGCGACCCTCTACAGGATTAAGCGGGGACTGACAATCGATGAATACATTCCGTATTCCTGTCTGTGCTTCGTTCTGTTCTCGAGTATTGCTTTATTTATTTCATCCAGTTTAATCTATTCATTCTGTAATGTTATTTCGAAATCCAGGTGACCCTTGAAATCGTGACTTTCGTTCTCAATGAGCTTTAATCTGCTTCGATAGATCAAGCAAAGAGGCACTTTGTTGAATTCAAATTCTTATGGAGCACTATAGGTTTGTTTATCAAGCAGACATTTGATACAATAAAACAATACGTCTGTTAATGTGCACAGCATCTAAAGAGAATACACATCACAGCGTGCTGCGTGGGACAAGCAAATGCACTTAAATAGCACATTCAGATAATGAACAACAATAATACTTAACGAACTGATTCAGATTGTCACGGCTCGATGTATGAGAATTGCTCTCCATAGCTGTTCTTTCGAGATAATCTTGTCCAGCGTTCCTCCTCTCTCCTTCACGACGTTTCGCCCCCCCACGTTGGAGGCATCGTCAGGTTTCTGAATGCTTCAGTTGAAACGTGTAGTGTTACATATCTGCAGTGCGCAGAGAATCTGCCCTTTATGTGCCCTCCGTGTCTTTCTGATGTCAAAAGCAGAAGATGTGTTGTTTTTGTTGTTGTTGATGATGCTGCCTCGAGCGTGGGAGGCGAAACGTCGCGAAGGATAGAGAGGGGGACACGGCCATCCCGAAAGGACAGCTTTGGAAAGCAATCTTCACGCATCGAGGCGTGAAAACCGACACCGGTGCACGGGAGAAAAAGAAAAGTGGCAACACTGCAGAAAATGGAATTCATACTGAACCACAAACCAGTCAACTCACGGCTGCACCGAAAGTGTATCAGCATCATCGTTGCAAAATCAGTGCAGCTCGGTGCAGCTCAATATAAACACGGTTATTCTCGGTAACGCGACTTACTTCGCATTCTGGATAACGCAGCAAGTGCACGTGTGTCCGTACTGAGGGCACCGGTTAAAATCAAATGAGAGAAATGTTGGATGTGATGTGTACTGTCAGATATACTTTCGTGTACATTGTTAAGTGTACTGTTTGATGCTGAATTCCGAATTGTAATTTTGTAACTGCCACTTTTTTCTGCCTATGATGATGATGATGAGCTAAATATGCTTCCTTTTCGAAGCTGCTCCTTCAGGAGAGCCGTCTTGAGCGCTCCGCCTCTCTCTGATCCGCGACGTTTCGCCTCTCACGTTGGAGGCGAGCCATCTTCAGGCGCTGAGCGTCGCGAGGGAGAGAGCCAGAGCGCTCGACGCAACTATCCCGACAGAACAGCTTTGAAAAGCAATTCTCCCACATCAAGCCATAAAAACCCTACATGAGTACACGTATCGTTATTATTACTAGCAACCGAAGTAATAATAAATATACAATCGTTATCCTGGACACAGCAAGGCGCCGCTTCCCGCGCAGCTTTGCTTCGTTAATGACAAAGGCAAATGTCTCACACAGGTTGACAAAGTTCGTTATCCGCGATAAGGTTGTACGAGCGCAGAATCCCAGCCACCACCCCCCACCCCAGCAGAGGTCTCGCCCGCTGATTTGCAAGAGCATTTTAATAAGCGCTGACAGTAAGGTGTTCCCATTATGTCACCGGCTCGGTCATTAGTACAAAAACGGCTGGCGGCGATGGTTTAATTAGATTCTTAACCCCAAATCGCCAGAACTTTATACCGCGTTCCAAGCAGGTCTTGAAACAGGCGCCTGCCTGGCCCCCACACACACACACGCGGCAGTTGCACTACGCTCGCTCGCTTGCCAGTAAATATTAGACGTGATCGGCAAATCAATGTTCTCTTCCCAGCCGAAGACGCGGTTATATATATTTTTTGGGCAATTCTCCAAAAAAGCAAGGCCTCCGACATATATATGTAGATTTTGATTCCTCTTTAGCAATTGGCTCGCAGCCGAGTGTATAAGTTTGGTGCTGTGTAGGACAAGCCTGCCAACCGGCGGATATGGTCAAAGTGCCAACCCGGCTCAACAGCGGGGTGAACGAGGAGCCAGCCACGTAAAAAAAATAGCTTTATCGATCCACGGCTGGATGAATGCTTCCCCCCACCCCCTTCACCACTATGGGTTTTGGATGATGTTTGAGCATTAAAAAACAAACTCAACAATCTGATTCAATGTTATACGGATGATGTGACTGCGTCATCGCTGTTGTCAGGCGCGTCGCAGCCGCGGGTGTTGCGACACCCGCACTTTATCAGAAACATAATTCCATCCCCCCCCCACACTTTTTCCTGAGGTAGTCTCACATCATATGTTGCGACACCCGCACTTTCACAGAAACATGATTCCATCCCCCATACTATTTCCCGCCTCTGACACTGAGGACTCCTATCCATAACACTGGCTCCTATCTCTAACACTGGCTCCTATCCCTAACACTGTCTCGTAGCTCTAATACTGCCTCTAAAACTAACCCGTACCAGGGTGTCTTTGCAGCGGTAACATTCGCGCCTCACAGAAAGAAGGTCCTGCCCGAGGCGGTTCGATTCCCACCACGGGAGCCAATGTATGTGGCGTTTGCATGTTCTCCCCGTATGCGTGTGAGTTTTTGCCGGGTACTCTGTTTTCATCTCACCGTCCAAACATAAGCTGCCTAGGTTAATTGGCCTGACTAAATTTCCCCCCCGGTTCGCTGCGATGGACAGGCGTCCCATCCAGGGTATATCTCTGCCTTGCACCCGGTGTCTGCCAGGATAGGTTCCAGCTCACCGCAACCCTATGAAGGATAAAAAGCATTCACTGACAACAAACGAATGCAACATTACTCTTAGAATTATTATTCCTCCCGAAGAGCTACTTGCTATTCGGCCGTCCAAAATTCACATGATGTGTTTGCTCTTTTACCTGGGTTGGGAACATAACTGGATGAGCTGACTCAGTAGCCGGAGTGCTCGCTTGTAGCGGGCTTAGTCAGAGCCCGGATACTTTTCGTGACAAAGTGCTGATCTTGTCTCGCGTTGACAGATTCAAGCTGACACGCTGTAAAAGTGGACTTATCCGGTTTTTTTTCAATTAGCCTCGCAAACCTGTGCTGTGCCTTTGCCCCGGGACACTCTGATCGACGCTGCTCTTGTCCAAACGGATGTTTGTAAACACACACAACCGGCAGACAAAGATCCTTTCACGTATGTAGATAGTTTTTAATAATACGTAAAAATATAGTTTATAACAGGCACATTTTCATTCAGGGCGGCACGGTGGCGTAGTAGTTAGCGCTGCCGCCTCACAGCAAGAAGGTTCCCGGGTTCGAATCCCGGCTAGGGGGGGCCGTTCTGTGTGGAGTTTGCATGTCCTTCCCGTGTCCGTGTGGGTTTTAGCCGGGCACTCCGCTTTCCTCCCACCGTCCAAAGACATGCTGCCATGTTAATTGGCCTACTGAGTTAATTGCCCCAGGTTCCCTGCGATGGACTGGCGTCCCATCCTGGGTAATAACCCTTGCCTTGTGCCCTGTGTCTGGCGGGATAGGCTCCGGCTCACCGCAACCCTGTACAGGATTAAGCGGTTTGTGATAATGAATGAATGAATGCAATCTACGTGGAAACGTGTACTGTCCACCAACGCGATGCAAATCGGCCATCAACCCCCACCTGCCACGCGACGGGTGAAGATTCCGCACGCGAAACGCGTTATGAATGCGAGGTGATTGGTGAGAGCGTTTTAGAAACAGCGCGTCTAATTGCCCTAATTGGCGTTATCATGCAAATGCCAGAAATTGCTTGCGGACAGTTTGCGTCGAAGGTGGGGGTGGGGAGCGATTACGAACCAGCTGAAGAGAACATCCAAGCCAGTGTGTTCCTTACGTTATAATTACGGCTTTTGGGCTCTCCCAGTCGGGAACTTCATGACCTGTTCCTTGTGAAAAAAAGTCAGACCATTCGAAGCTCGAACTAATCAGGGCATTGTAAATAACAATAATAATAATAACAACATATACGTTTAACGTAAAGGACTAAATTTGCCCCCGGTGCCCTGTGAGTATAGCCTCGCCTTGTGTCCTGTGTCTGCCGGGATAGGCTACGGCTCATCGCAACCCATGAACAGCAGTGGTTTGCCAAACTTTCTCGGTTCACGGCGCCCTTAGAGAATCAGGATATTTTTATCCCACGGCGCCCAAAGTCAGAAAATACCTGACACATATCGAAAATGTGGAAGATCCCGCGACGCCACTTTGAGTTTTAAGTTCGTTAATTCGCACGTTTGATATATCGCTTGAAGCCCGCTTCCAGAGCTTGCAAGCTCACTGAGTATATTATTCTGTAATAATACACATCTACCTATTTATAGCCGCACGAACACAAGCGGTGGCTTTCGCGTGACACGCTTCCACCCCCCCAGAAAGAAAGCAAGTTTTCATTGCAATTCCGAGCGCGGATGGGTACATTGGTTATTTGTAATCGATGAAACCCCCGTGGTTTAAACAAAAAAATAACACTTTCTTCTGGCAGTTGGTGGGAAGCCAAAAGTAAGAAAAGACCCAATTATGTGAGGGTTGCGCAACGGTCTAAGGAGGGTGGACCAGACATCCCTTTCCTCAGCAACAGATTACAGATTTTCCTGACGGATTCCCACGCGTTCCCAGGACAGCCAAAGGATGTAATTCCTCCAGCGTATCCTGGGTCGGCCTCTAGGTCTCCGCCCAGTGGGCCGTGTCTGGTAGACTTCCCGAGGGAGCCTCTCAGGGGACATCCGTATCAGATGCCAGAACCCTAACTGGCTTCTCTCAATCTGCAGAAGCAGCGACTCTACTGTGAGGTTCTCCCGGAATTCTGTGCACCTCGCCTTGTCACGGAGCGTGAGCCCAGCAACCTTGCGGGGAAACCTCATGTCTGCCCGTTAGATCCGCGATCTCGTTCTTTCGATCATTACCATAGGTGAGAAGGGACGTAGATTGACCTGTAAACCGAGAGCTTAGTCCTTGGACCAAGCTCCCGCTTCACCACCACGGACCGGCACAGTGCCCGCACCACTGCAGCTGCTGCTCCAATCCGCAGACCAACCTCGCAGGATTGTGCCAGTAACAGAAGTTCACATTGCTTATGAGGAACGTGGTTTGGAATGGCGGAGGATCATAACTCGAACTCGGGCGTTAATAGTGGGTAATTTACATTGTTATCTGCATCTGCAATTCACGTGTTTCATACTTCCTTGTAATTATGTAACTTTTAAATTGCGTTTCTTTTCATGCCGCTATGCTCCGTTTAGAAAATACAATTAGCTGCATTGTCACAATCTTTTCAGTCTGTTTGTTTGGCTTCTTGCCGCCTCTTTCTTTACAATCAATACAAGTACGTGATGGGTATTTGTTTGTTAGGCATATTTATAATAAGATGCTTGTATCTCCAGACGACAGGATCAATGATGTATTGTGTTTGAATTGTTCACAATAGTTGCTCTTTGGGCGACACGGTGGCACGGTGAGTAGCGCTGCCGCCTCACATCAAAACTAACCCGGGTTCGGATCCCGGCTCGGGTGCGTTTCTGTGTGGAGTTTGCATGTTCTCCCCGTGTCCGCGTGAGTTTTCGCCTAGCACTCCGGTTTCCTCCCACAGTCCAAAGACATGCTGCTGCATAGGTTAATTGGCCTGCTGACTAAAATTGCCCCCGGTGCCCTGTGATGGACTGGCGTCCCATCCTGCATATAGCCCTGCCTTGCGCCCTGTGTCTGTCGGGATAGGCTCCGGCTCACCGCGACCCTGTACGGGATTAGGCGGTTTCTGACATTGAATTAATGAACGAGTTGCTATTTCGGGATAGCCGTGTCGAGTATTCCTTCCATCTACCAACCGAAGTTTCGCCTCCCACGTTAGAAGTATCCTCATGCGGTTGACACGAAAACAAATATCCCCCGTATAGCCTTCATAGACTGTAGGGGCAAGTTCTGTGCGGAATTACACAATGCGCTGTGGGACTCACAGCTATGTCACGATGCATGTTGTATCGTGGGGTACCGGATGTGTTCATTCAACGGAAGCCGAAATGTTCCGTGGAATAGATTTAAACCCGTGTGAAATTATGTTATTTTTGAAAACTCGCTCGTTTTCATTTGTATCGCGCTGGCTCACTCAGCAAGCATCGAGGTTAGACTAACCTGCTCAAACTAGATACGAGGTTTTACTCTTTCTGGCAATAGTACACGTCTACATGTTTTTAAGGCTGATTGGGAGTATTAGCGAAACGTCGTTTTTCCATTGTAAACTCCGCACAGAAATGCACCCGAGCCGGGAGTCGAACCCAGGTTTTTCTTGCTGTGAGGCGGCAGCGCTACTCTCTGCACAAACACTACTACTGCAGTGCACAGGGTGGTCCAGATGTCTCGTGAGCCGTATTTAATTTACCCCTGGGGGTCAAGGTAGAAGCGTTCACGTCGCGATCCCTGTCAAGTAATACTTAGTTGTTACCTGCGAATTCTACCAAACATTTCGAAGCCGAGCTGAAAGACAACGATGTCCAGAAGCTGGCCGTCGCGCTTCGAAGAATCGCAAATAATAATTTACCCCTAACATTTGTGTTTGGCCTTCGCTTATTAATTTATTTTTAGAATAATAACCCTTACTCATTTATTTCAGACGACCGATACGAGTTCATGATCCATGTAGTTTCAAGGGCTGTACGTGCTCTTTCCTTGTGATAGTCAATACGATTATTCAACGTATTCCGATCGCACTGTTACGCCGTTGCAATGCTTTGTCTGTTATTAACTTATTGGAATCATTTTACATTTTTGTCGCGTGTGCGGTACTGTGTGTTAGTGTTTACTTTACGATTATGGCCAATGTTTCATCCTTGCGCAATGTAATTATGTAAATTCGTCGCATCATCTTCTGATTGCATACATTGTTTGCGTTGGTTAGTTTCGTACGTTTGTTGTATTGCAGAGCTTGCAAGTGTTAGAAATATGAGCCAGGGTTAGAGATAGTATGCTGTGTGAGAGAAAAGCGCCAGTGTTCTAGAAATGAGTCAGCGTTAGAGACAGGAGCCAGTGTTACAGATACGAGCCAGTATTAGAGACAGGAGCCAGTGTTAAAGGTAGGAGCCAGCGTTAGAAATTGGAGCTAGTGTTGTATCACAGAAATCTCGCTTCCAGAGCTTGCAAGCTCACCGGGTATTTTCTGCTGTAATAACAAACATCTAACATAATCTATGGGCTCGTGAGAGATTACAAACAGGACACACAAAAAAACATTTAAATAGGGGGGGGGGTCACAGTACATCTGGACCACCCCGTGTCTCGTCGCTGAAACCAAAACTTGCTTTCTCACTCCCGACCTCCGCAGGCAAGCTTATCTGTGATCAAACGAGGCTCGAGAATTAGCAGGAGGAAGGATCAGTCTGCGTGAGTGGTTCCTCGCGCAGCAACGAGTGTTCGTGCACACACGCAGCGCGTAACATTGTGCAAGGATGAATGAAGAAGCCGCTCACACGCGCGCAGAGTTAACGTGGGCAGTCATTACCACCGGCGAAACACTCATTATCACAACGGCAGGCGGCGAGTGCTGCAGCATAGAAGAGTTTGTGAAGGGGCGATGAGAAGCGAGCGTCGGGTGCAGTGGTTGGGGTGGAAGCGTCCTCTTTACCGCCACCCAACCCCCGTGAATATAGTCTTCTGCTTTGCGATTCTTTGAAGCGAGATTGGTCAGCTTCTTGGACGTCGTTGTCTTTCAGCTCCTCGGCTTCGAAGTGTTTGGTAGAATTCGCAGGTAAATACCAAGTATTACTTGGCAGGGATCGCGACGTGAACGCTTCTACCTTGACCCACCACCGTGATATAGTGAATCTAGCAGAATGTATAACGCCGCGTGGCACAGCGCAAAGAGAGGTCATGGTTGGTGACGTGCAGAGAGGTTTGGTGATGCCCAGGGCCAACTTCGACTCCTTAATTGCATGCCGCCAAGACTCAAGTTTCGGGTTCAGTACTGAGAAATGTGAGAAAGGAAGACATCTTAAATATGTTTTAAAAAAACAGATGAAATAGACGTATTATTCAAATTAAATATAACGTGTCCGACGGTCGTCGATAGGGCACAGTGTCTGATGAAAAATAATGTCGATCAGCAACACGCACATTATTTACATGTAACAGGTTCTCTACTCCGGTCTCGCTTATTAAAACACGGATCCACATTCACACCAGCTTAATTTCACTCTTTAATTGGATGCCCCCCCTCTCTGCACGCCACTGGGTCGGGGAAAGGCAGCCACGCAGTAGCCGGCGCCAACATTTCCCAGACACTGCGTCCGATACAGTATTATGTTATCGGCCAGTTAATTAATGAGTGTTTTTATTTTGAACCCCGGAGGAAACCCACGCAGAATAGGGGGAGAACACACAAACTCCGCATTGAAAGGCGCCCTTGGGTGGGGATCGAGCAGGATTTCCTCAGTCTGTCAGTCAGTCCGTTTTTTACCTAAGCTGAAAGGAACCGTTGAGCTATACAGCTCTTTTTAACAGTTGTCCAGCGGGGAGGGGTAAGGACGTTACAACATCTCAGGGCACCGGGACGAATTCGGTCAGGACAATTAACCTAGGCAGCAGCATGTCTTTGAACTGCGGCAGGAGACCGGAGTCTCATCTCATTTTCAGAAACCGCTTAATCCTGTACAGGGTCGCGGTGAGCCGGAGCCTATACCGGCAGACACAGGGCGCAAGGCAGGGGAACACCGAGGATGGGCCGCTAGTCCATCGCAGGGCGCCTGGGGAAATTTATTCAGTACGCCAATTAACCTGGCAGCATGTCTTTGGACCGTGAGAGGAAACCGGAGTCCATCCATCCATCCATTTTCTAAACCGCTTGTCTTGGTGAGGGTCGCGGTGGCAGCAGTCCAAGGAGAGTGGAGTACGCCGCAAAAACCCCACGATTACACGGGGAGAGAATGTGTAAACTCCACACAGAAAGGTAGCTCTCTAGCCGGGAATCGAACCCGTGGCTTTTGCTGCGAGGCTGCAGTCCTGCTCACCGCGCCAATGTGCCTCCCTGTGCGGCGCGGTTGTTACCACTACACAACCGCCCTGCTATCGCTCCCCATGTCCCCAAAACGCCACCGGAAAACACGACAGGGATGAAGCAGTCAAACAATCCGTATATAACATTCGATCGCAGTGGTTCCGTGGGATTTGCGCCTCCTGAACTTCTCGAAACATCTTCCGCTGCGAGCTGAGTTGGGGCGGCGGTGCGTGCGTTTTTAATAATGAATCCCCGTGCTTTGCTCAGCGACAAACGCACCTGGGAGACATCTGCACGCGTGTAGGTCGTTGTGTTTTGTTCGTGTAAGTCAGTGCGGTTACTTTGACCGGGTGTTTGGAGTTTCAAAGGCAGCATCTGATTAGGTATGTCGGCACCGAGAACCATTCCTGCTCCAGCGCCTGTTTGTTAGCCTACGACTTAAACAAAAAAAAAACACTAATTAATTATTTGGCCGAAAACATCATAATATATAGGAAGCAGTGTGTGGTAATATGGCGCCGGCAAAACCGCCTGGCTGCCTCCTCCGAATCTCTGCGCTTTCCTCGCTATGCCTCTGAGTCGTTCTCTCGTCGAAGGGTTCGGACCCAACCCCCCCCCCACC
>JAZEWU010000040.1:2869233-2881138 GCA_036362915.1 Geotria australis
TTCCCCAGGCGCCTTGCGATGGACTGGCGTCCCATCCTTGGTGTTCCCCTGCCTTGCGCCCTGTGTCTGCCGGGATAGGCAGACACCATCCGGGGGCAATTTAACCTAGGTAGCACGATGGTCAGCCTCTGGACATCGTTGTCTTTCGGCTCGGGCTTGAAGTGTTTGGTAGAATTCGCAGGCAATACCGAGTACTACCTGACAGGGATCGCGACGTGAACGCTTCTACCTTGCGATTCTTCAAAGAATCGCAAAGAAGAAGAAGACCTAGGTAGCATGTCTTTCGACTGTGGGAGGAAACCAAGACGCCATTCAAAATATATAGGAAGCAGTGTGTGGCAATACTGTGCCGGCAAACGGCCTGGCCGCCTCTCTGCGTTCTCTCGTCGAATATAATACCTGCGACATTGAATGAATATGTGCGCGTTAGAAATGTAAAACTATTACTAATCTCAGCGACCAGGGTTCGAACTCGGTCGCTTACAACTGCTTCGTCAGCTCGTGAGCCGACAACAGTTCTCCGTGGCTGAGCGGCCACGGAGAACTATACACAGCTGCATCAGGGGCGAGCGGATTACATATAAGTGTGGGCGAGTTGGGAGGCATGATATGGGATGAGATGGGCGAGTTACGTTCCATCGGACCTGAACGTCCCCCACCTCCTCTAACCTTGCCCGTGGCTCACAGCAATAAACCGGTGGCTTAATACAGCAGCCAACCACCGCTGCGCTCTGGCTTCACCGGGGGCAGCCTCCGCGACCGGGAAAATTACGCGACGAATATCGATGTCCATTTCACACCCGCCTAGGCTAGCGGGGTCGCTGATGCCAGACCGTGTGGAAGGTGCGTGTCACTGTATGTCACTGTGTTGTGTCACTGTGTGTGTGTGTGTGTCAATTGGGGAGCGGTGGCCCAGCGGTTAGCGCGCTGGGCTACAAACCTGGCGACCCGAGATCGCATCCCGCTCACGGCCAACACCGGTGACGATTTTCTGAACCGATTCTGGGCCTCCCCTAGGTCGACTCAGCCTCAAATGAGTACCTAGTGCAGTGTGTAAACATTGTCACTAGGGAGACAAAGGCGGCCGGGCGTGGTGCTGGTCGCCCACCCCTTCGTGTGCTGTTTCGACCTTCACAGGTGCTCGCTAACGCCACTTGCCCCTACAGTCTGTTAAGGCTATACGGGGGTCTTTGTCTTTGTCAATGCCCGCTCGCGGCCAGCAACACCGGTGCTGTTTTTGTGAACCGGTCCTACGCCGAAGCTAAGACGACTCGACCTCAAATGAAAACGCAACGAGCTTGCGAGCTCACTGGGTATGTTCTGATGTAACAATAAACGTCTATCTATCCAACGCGGGAGGCGAAACGTCGCGAAGGAGCAAGGAGAAACGCTCGACACGGCCATCGCGAAAGAACATCTACGGAGAGCAATTCACAGACATGGAGCCGTGACAGACCTACACGTCAGTGCCACTTATAACCTGTATAGAAATAAATACAAAGACACAGTGAGGAGCGGGGGTGAAAATGGCCAGATGGTTAACAACAAATGATCACGGTCGCACTGCACCTGTGCTGTGCACACTGAGACCAGACCGGAGGAATAACAACCTTGTCAATGTACTGATGTAGGTTTTCACGGCTCGATTCATGATGGTGGTTGCTCTTCAGAGCTGTTCCTTCGGGATAGCCGTGTCACTGAGCGATCTCCCGCTCTCCCTTGCGACGCTCCACCTCTCACGATCATGCTTCAAACGTGGGATGCGAAACGTCGTGGGTGAGAGCGGACCATCGCTCGACACTGCTGTCCCGAAGGAGCAGCTCCCTAAGAGCAAGTCTCATGGCTCAACAAACGCTCTTGGCAGACGTTTAGTCCAGAAGACCATTTTTCCGATCGATTTGAATGCTGTTTAATGCTTTGGCGACGAAACAAGACTCGCCGTCTGGTTTATTGTATCACCCCACCCCCCAGTCTGGCGAGGCAGTGCCCGATGAGTTAATCACATATCTGCGATTGAAAGGAGTCAGATTTAAGCGAGCTTATCTTGAATAATAAATAAGAATGCGCTTATTAATTCAATTGCAAAGGTATCCATTAGGAGAGAGAACGTCTCAGAGGCGCGAAGAAACCTGCAGATAGGCGGGTGGGGGAGGGAGTTGGAGGCAGCCAGGCGATTAGCCGACTCCAACCGGCCAGAAACTGCTTCCTATATTATAATGTTATCGGCCATTAAAATAATTATCGTGTTTTAGTGGTGGGAGCAAACAGGAGATATAGACGTTTAGTACTACAGCAGACAACACCCAGTAAGATTGCAAGCTCTGGAAGCGAGATTCTGGCGATACAACACTGGCCCCTGTCTCTAACATTAGCTCCTGTCTCTAAGACTACATAGATAGATGTTTATTATTACAGCAGAGGGAGTCAAGGTAGAAGCGTTCACGTCGCGATCCCTGTCAGGTGATACTTGGTATTGCCTGCGAATTCTACCAAACACTTCGAGGCCGAGGAGCTGAAAGACAACGATGTCCAGAGGCTGACCATCGTGCTTCGAATAATCGCGCAGAAGAAAGCAGAATTACAGCAGAACATTCCCAGTGAGCTTGCAAGCTCTGGAAGCGGGATTCCTATGACACAACAAACGTGTGAACTAACCAACGTAAACAGTATATACAATTAGAAGGTTAAACCCCCGGAGATCCACGGATACGTTCTCTCCGCAGCCCTGTGCAGCGCTTTGTGACCCATCGGGTGAAAAGCGCTCTACAAATGCTATTGTCATTATTAAATGCAAACTGAGTAACGAACTGATTAACTCCTTCCAGAAACTCCCTCGTGCAGTGACGACGACAATTACACCAGGCACTTTGGTGAGCGTGTGGCCAGGTCACCTCTGCAAAAGAGCTCACAGCTCAGCGGGCTTTACGCGGAAATAAACAAACAAGTAAATATCTATATCTTGTTGGGGGAGAACTCGAATGAGGAACGACGCACAGCGCAATGCCGCATGTTTCATATGTTATCTGCGTCTATAGATTCGGGAAAACAACAGTGGCAGGAGCTGGGAAAAGCCTCCCCGGCTCAGAGAGCCAAACAAAAAACACCCAGGGGGCACATGGAGACAGTAATTGGTGGGATATGGAAGGGGATAGCGGCTGACTCTTCCTCTAGTCCAGGGATTGGAAGGTAGAATGTAATAAGGGGAGATAGGACCGGGCAGCAGTGTGGCGCAGCGGTAACATCGCAGAACGAAGGTCCTGCCCGAGGCGGTTTGATTCCAGCCTCGGGCAGCTTTCTGTGTGGGGGTGTTTGTGAGTTCTCCCACTGTTATGTGTGGGTTTCCACCGAGTTCTTCGGTGTGTATGTGTGTGTTCTTGCGCTTCAATGTTGATTGTTTCATTTGTTAAATTTGGATTGGCGTTGTTTCTCCCTCGTGTCTGTCTGTCTGTCTTCCTGTCTCTGTGTCCCTGTGTCTCTCGCTGTCGCTCACCCTCCCTCCCTGTTTTCCCTCCGTGTTTGTCTTTAAGGAAGTGACGGCCATCTTAAGGGACGCTGGCAGATTTTTGCCGCTCTTAAGATTGCCAGTTTCACGGCCTTTCAGTATATTCGAAGCAGACTTAATCATTTATTTTTTGTGGATTTGGTTTTTACTGGTTGTTTTTTTTTCTTTCGTTGTTGACATGCCGGCCCTTGTGCAGCGCTTTGTGACCCTCGGGTGCAAGGCGCTATAAAAATGTATATTATTAATATTTTAAAAAATACACTCGTCAATTGGCCGGAAACATCGTAATAAAACGTTGGTGAGTGGTTTTATTTTGTTTTCACACTGTGGCTGCGTGACGGGAGGGTGGCCAAACCTGCTGACCTTACTTTTGATACCGAGATCGATGTCGCTTTTCAGCCTGACGATGCCTCCAAAGTGGGAGGTGAAACGTCGCGAAGGAGAGAGAAAGCAACACTCGACACGGCTACGCTGAAAGAGCAGATTTATCTACCCGTTGCGTTCAACCTTGGAATTAGTTTCTGTTTAACTCAGCGACAAATCCAATGTATCTCCTTCCTAGTTTACATTTGCTTTACGATGCCTGGCAACTCGTCTGTGCCTTAGAACGCTCACTGTTATTCCACCGTGTACGATGTTAAATACAGAACGTTAATTGCTCTCACAACTTTATAACGTTTCAATCGTGTGATGTTCAACTGCATTTTAATGTGTTGCTCTCAAAACCTGTTTACTGTTATGTTGTTTGCTTTGACGGTGTTTTAACAGGATTTGATTGGTTGTAATGTAGGACACCGTTTGGCGCTGTGATGTCTGAGTGAAACGGTATTTCGATTCTCTGTATGTCCTGTACATATGGCAGAGTTGACAAATAAAGTTGAATTGAATTGAATGTGTATTGTTTAATACTGAATTCCAAATTGCATTTTTTATAGCTGTCCATCAAGCTTTCGCTGCCTGTGATGACGGTTGCTTCTCGGAGCTGTTCTTTCGGGATAGCCGTGTCACTGAGCGCTCTCTCGCTCGCGACGTTTCGCCTCCCACGTTGAGTACTCGACACGGCTATCCCGAAAGAACAGCTTTAGTAATGCAATCATCAGTAATCCAGCCACGAAAACCAACATCAGTAAGATTGGCTAAAGGTGCAGCCCTTCAAGTGCTTGCTCAAGCCACTGCTGGTGCAAAAACCTCCACCAGAGGGGAACCTAGAGCTACCCGGTTGGGGCGGGAGTGCATATGGCCTACTCTTCTGAGATGTCTTAGAAGATTTAGGGATTTCCCACGCTATAACCCACCACGGTGTAAATTTCCACTGTTCACGTCGCCCCGGGTTGGCCAGTTGCCTCCCAATGGTGAGTCTTCTGGAGCAGAATGTCACGGCCGGATGCCCTTCCTGACTCCGACCTCCTTTAGTCGGAGGGTCTTCGGATCGTTATTTGTCTGCTGGATCCTCCCCAACCCAGACCTGCTTCAGCGAGGGAGACCCTAAAAGGAACGCTCGACTCCAGACCTGTCCACCAAGGCAGACCCATGCATGAGTGCTGGACTCCAGGTGACAAAACTCTGGGGTTCATTGTAACACGCAAAGCCACCACCACAACACGGTTACCGATGGTGATTGATCTGTCTACACTGCTGGGTGACTAGATGAGGTGAAGGATTTGAGAAAGTTCGGCTATTGTTTCACCTGCCGCGCCGGGAGATGGAACCAAAACCGGCGACGTCAGATTTTCGCGAATGCAGTGGCCTCACCGTCACTCCCCCCCGTGTAATAATAGCATTTTATATAGCGCCTTTCACCCGAGGGTCACAAAGCGCTGCACAAGTGTAGTAGCAAGGTACGCCCCCTGCTCGTGCAAAAAGTGGGCATTTAAAGCTGAAAGCGTGAACGTTTTGCAAGAGCAATTTTTGCAAGTGGAAAATAAAGCTGAAATAAAACATAAAAGCCTCGGCGTTGTGCACATGGTTTGAAGAGTTTAAAGTGTACCCTCAGTGCTTACATACATACATCCATACAAACACTTGCTCCACTATATATAGAGATGATGTTTGACCTTGAATGTCATTCGTCGCTCTCAATATTTGGTTGGTGTCCAGTCAGTCAGTCAGTCAGTTTATTAACTCACTCTTTTTTTAAACATTTTTTCCTCTGGGCACCGGGGGGCAGGACAATTAACCTAGGCAAAATGCCTTTGAACCGTGCATTTTTTTAACCAAGTTCTCCCTTTGAAAGACACTTCTGGTTTTAACGGGTTCTTAACGGACCTGAAGGAAAGGTAATTGAGTCAGATTGTATCAGACAGAGTGTTGGAAATAGGAGCCAATGTTAGACTTAGGAGCCAGTGTTAGAAATAGGAGCCAGTGTTAGAGACGGGAGCTAGTGTTAGAGACAGGAGATAGTGTTAGAGATAGGAGCTATTGTTAGAGATAAGAGCCAGTGTTAGAGACAGGAGCCAGTGTTAGAGACAGGAGCCAGTGTTAGAGATAATAATAATACCATTTATAGGGCGCCTTTCACCCGAGGGTAACAAAGCGCTGCACAAGACATGTCAGTAACATCAGGACAGATAAACTGAGAGTCAAGCAATCGCGATAAACCATAAGACATAGATCATAAAGACAGCAGAAAAATCAAAACAATAACAATAGCAACCACAGAGACCCTTCCACCCGAGGGCCACAGCCAGTGTTAAAGACAGGAGCCAGTGTGAGAGACAGCGTCCGCTGCTTGATACTGCCCGTTCAAAGAAGAGGTCACTGCGGCTTAGTACAGGTCGGAGGAGCAGCTAAACATCGATCGGTTTTGCCATCAGTGTAACCCTAAGCGTGGCCGGGAATCCAACTCAGATGTGAGGGGTTCATAGCCGCAGTACGCCAACCGCTGCGCCACTGCTCCAGTACAACTAGGCAGCAGGCAAAGCGGTCTGTTCGTCCTCCTGCTACGAAGCCTCCCGTCTCGCCCCTGGGTCGTGACACGACTTTCACTCATGGCTCAGTGGGAGAGGGGAGTGCGGTGGAGAAAATCAATGCCAGTGATTTTCTGACTCGGTAACGGGCCTCCCCTAGGTCGACTCGGCCTCGAATTAGTAGCCACTGCGGTGTGTTAAACATCGCCGCTCGGGAGACAAAGGCGGCCGGGCGTGCTGCCGGTCACCCACCTCCTGGTGCGCCGTGTCGACATTCATAGGTGCTCGCTTACGTACAGTCTGTTAAGGCTATACGGGGGAATATTTGTCTTTGTGTGTGTGTGGTGCTGATCACCCATCTGCTGAGCTGCCCTTCATGGGTGCTCGCTTACGGCACTTGCCACTACAGTCTTGAGGCTACACGGGGAGGGATATTTGTTTAGTGTGTGTCCGTCTGTCTATATTGCGAGTGGGAATGCGTAGGCGTGATTGGAGGGTTGCGGCTGAAGTCCCGACCGTGGGAGTTTACGAGAGGAGAGAGGGCAACGAGTCAGAGCAGGGACCAGAGAGACATTCGCAACATATTTCCCACCGCAGAGAAGAGGCGGCGTTTATCATTTATTTTTGTTCCATTCTATTCATTCGTTCAGCCGCCAACCCCCACCGCCGCCCACACGCTCCCCCCTAGCGCCAAATCCTTGGCAAGAAACGTTTCCTCTTTGGCGTTGCCCGTGAACGGACCCGCTCGCCTGGGTTGGATCACGGCGCCCAACGGCAAACACTGCGTCTGTGTCTCGCTGTCTCTCTCTGTCTCGTGTGGTTTGTCCGTTGTCTTAGCCAGCTAGTCATCATGTTGGGCAGCGCTAGCGCGGATGTTATCGCAGCGCGACACGAACCGGACCACCCGAGTTCGATTCCGGCTCGCGGCCACTGCGAACCGATGAGGATGTTGTGAACCGGTGCGCTGGACCCCCTCATCCTAGGTCGACTCGGCCTTAAATGAGTAGCCGGTGAGGCGTGCGGACGTCGCCTTACTGGGGGAGACGAAGGCGGCCGAGCGAGGCGTTGGACACCGCACCCCACGTCGCGTGCCGGCCCTTTTAGCAGGCGCGCTACTCGCGAACGGCACTTGACCCTGCAGCCCGTTCAAAGGCTACACGGGGGATCTGTGTCTTTGTCGCATCTGGTTGGGAGAAGCCGGCGGACGCACCGCGTAGGCTCTTGTCGTCGCTCGCTTTGATTCGGGATGCGCGCTATGTTAACGCATGCCGTGATCGCAAAACTGGTACTGTAATACCGGCGTTATATAGAACTGTAATCTCTACAACGTACGGAACGGTACGGGGCAAAAGTAGATCGGACCCCGCGATGAAACGCCGCAGGGTGGCTTGCACCACATCGTGCCGCGCGCCGCCGATTTGGAATCGCACCGGTTGGAACCCGGCTCACGGAGGAACAGCGTCCAATGCTCCGAGCCCAGAGGCATTGCAGGAATTATGGTGAGTACCGGCAGTGTCTAATTGTGCGGCTATAGAGTTTATGTATAGACTATGTAATGTGTGTGTAGACTATAGACTGTGGTATAGACTATAGACTGTATGTATAGACTATGGAATGTGTGTATAGACTATAGACGGTGTGTTTATACTATAGACTGAGTGCATAGACTAGTCTTTTAATCATGACTTGGCCCGCAGACGCGCCCCCCGTTGGGGTGCGTGGGCTGCCGCTCCCTGTGTTTTACATATTTATTTAGCTGTAATTGGTTGTACATTTGTCATTTTTTCATCTGTTCATTTTCTGTTTGGTTGGTGGTTTGTTTCTGTGTAACTTTGGTGTTTGTTTTTGTTGTCTGCCATGCTCTTATTGCTTGTGTTTTTTTGTTTGTTTTGCGCGGCCTACTCCTGGCCCAGTCCTGCCTTGCCTAAACTCGCCTCGTGGTGTCGCGTGTGGAAGTTGTGTTTTTGTTGTTGTGGGTGGCTGCGTTTTTTTTGCTGTTGCGTGTGTCTGTGTGTGTTCTTGAGCTTCAATGTTGATTGTTTAATTTGGATTGGCGTTGTTTCCCCCTCGTGTCTGTCTCTCTGTCTTCCTGTCTCTGTGATTGCTGCTCTGTCGGGGACGGCGCGTTTCATTCGCGATGTTTCGCCTCCCGCGTTGGAGGCTTCGTCGGGCGTTCTGATACGCAGGAACAGCTCGACACGTCTATCCGGGGAAATAACAGCAATTCTCAAACATTTACGTAGACAAGATGCTTGTTATTACAGGAAATACCACGTGAGCCTGCAAGCTCTGGGTGTGGGAATTCTCTGCGATGCAACGAACGTGCGAATTAACCAACGTAAACAAAACATCGGTACATTGATGACTGTACAGTGATGAATGTACTGGTCACTTCTTCTTCTTTGCGATTCTTCGAAGCACGATGGTCAGCTTCTGGACATCGTTGTCTTTCAGCTCGGCTTCGAAGTGTTTGGTAGAATTCGCAGGCAACACCAAGTATTACCTGACACTAAATCAAATAGACAACGATCCGCCCTGTGAAGGCATCGCGTTGATAAGTTAAAAGGCCGCGAACGTGGAATGCACGACGGTGTTTTTTATATGACATTAGCTTTCCATCACAGGCTCCTGGTTTAATTAAGCGAGGGGTAGGAATTATGCGTGTGTGTCATTTGTAATTACAGTACCTGGGTTAAACTTGCGACTCTGCGGTACGCCACGTGTTAATAATGTAGCACGCAGCGTCTGATGTCTGCCGGTTAAGTAGCACGTGTCTTTCTGCAGAGGTATGAAAGTACTGGACACGTCACGATGGTGTTTTTATTTGGAGTTAATGGGAGAGTGGTGGAGCTGTCAGTGGTGCGTTTGCTGCGTGAGTTCGAATCCCGGCCATGATCGACTGATATCTAAACTGGGCATTACCCCTCATCCACAGATTTGGTGCGAGCATTGTCAATCAATTTTCGATGTGGCGTAGGGGATAGCTTCATCTAGCAGTGGAGTGAAGAGAGGCTGCTCATTATTCTACTAGCTAACTGTGATGATGTAGGGTTTTTCACGACTCCGACGTATGAGAATTGCTCTGAAGAGCTAGAGAGAGAGAGGATGAACGCTCGCAGCGGGTATCCCGAACGAACAGCTGTTGAGAGCAATTCTCACAAGCTAAATAGGTCTGTGACAAGACACACATTACTTCAACAATACATATCGTGCAGTACGAACGACACGATCATAACAAAGTGGTACACTAGAATCCTCTACGCATAACGGCTCTGTCCACGCGAAACAAACCGTGAAAGCCACTGTTACTAGCTGAACATTCTGCTTCTTTGCGATTCTTCGAAGCACGACGGTCAGCTGCTGGACATCGTCGTCTTTCAGCTGAACATTGATAAGCGCCCAATAAAGTCTAGTGGCCGTTCTCTTAATTAAAATAACGACACTGAAGTCCAATCATCCGGAGAAATCGCGTACTTATTTCGTGAAATATTCACCCACCTCGCGCGCCGCTAATCGAATAACTGAAGCACCAATCGCTGACATGCACTTGACATGCGCCTCACATGGGCACCGATATGATTTAACGTCACGTTGGCGTAAGTGAATAATTAACAGATACCAAATGCAATTTTCACACTCCAAGCGGTTATCAATTTTACACGGACGCACGCATACATGTACGTGTGCTCCGTCAAGAGATGGAGGCTGTGTGTGGACAGTAGGCATGCTGTGTGAAAGAGTCTTGGGCTTCTCCGAGGTCGACTCAGCCTCAAATGAGCACCTAGTGCGGTGTGTAAACCTTGCCACTAGGGAGACAAAGTCGGCCGGGCGTGGTGCTGGCCACCCACCCCCCTCCCCCGTGTGCCGTGTCGGCCTTCATAGCTGCTCGCTGACGGCACTTGCCCCTACAGTCTGTCAAGGCTAGACGGGGGATCTTTGTGGATGATGGGGTTATTCTGTGTGTGCCGTTCTATGTCCGTGTGTGTGTTTACACTGTGTGTGCTCTGTGTGTGTACGCTCATTCTGTGCTGGTTGTCTGTGTGTGGATACTGGACATGCTGTCTGTTACGTGCGTCGATGCTGTGGGTTCTGTATTTGTGCGTAGCTGCTGCCGGGTGTATGTTGATATCGTGCGTGCTATCTACCTGTGTGTACACTGGCAATGTTGTCTGTGCGTGCGTAGACGCTGTGGGTGCTGCGTGTACAGTCTCTGTGTACTGTGTGTACTGTACTGATGTAGGTTTTCACGGCTCGACTCATGATGGTTGGCTCTTCAGAGCCGTTCTTTCGCGGATAGGCGCGTCACTGAGCGCTCTCCAAGCGGCACGCGTTTGCGTCGCTGATTGGCTGCTGAGCCACCCAAACGCACGCGCTGGCAGATCGTGACGCGTTATCACAAAGTGAGATTTTGATCGTAATGTGATATTAATGTTCTCATAGAGCCTATATCGTAAGGATGAGGCCATCGTAAAGCGCCGGGACAACTGTACTTGTAATACGATGTGCAAGCGGCAGGGTGGCGCAGTGGTAACATCTGCGCCTCACAGCAAGAAGGTCCCGGGTTCGAATCTCGGCTCGGGCGCCTTTTCTGTGTGGAGTTTGTGTGTTCTCCCCCTGTTCTGCGCGGGTTTCCTCCGTGTTCTCCGGTTTCCAACCACAACTTAAAAAAAAAACCTCATTAATTATTCGGCCGATAACATCTTCATAATATACAGGAAGCAGCGTGTGGCATTACGGCGCAGGCAATACCGCCTGGCTGCCTCCTCCGCCTCTCTGCGCTTTCCTCGCTGCGCCTCTTGAGTCGTTCTCTCGTGTCGTGTGAGTGCCTTCGACGGTGAACGAATACGTGCCACGCGTTATAAATGTAAAAATATTATTGTTATTGTTATTCGCGCAAACGACCTTGTTGCCACTGCTGCTGCCGATGATCACCAATGGTTTTACCGTCAGCTCCCCGGGCAGCAGCATAGCGCCGTGGAAGTGACGCGCGCACTCGCGAACGACCAGCTGACCGACCAAGTGACACGCTCGCTCGTCAAGGATCAGGTGCGCGAGGTCATCGGAGGCTTGGAGCTCGTTCTGGGAGAACTGAAGGATGTGGCGAAGGAGCTGAAAGAGGTGCGCGTCTCTCGCTTTGGGACATTCGTTCCTCCCGGGCGCGTCGCAGCCGCGGGTGTTGCAGGGAAAAGTGGGGGGGATGCGATCATGTTTCTGTGAAAGTGCGGGTGTCGCAACACCCGCGGCTGCGACGCGCCTGGTTCCTCCCTCCTCGTGGACTCAATCGCTTATCGTGGTGGAGGGGGTTTGACATCCAGGGAGCTGTTTCGCCTGGAGTCGAGCGCTCCGGCTTGGGTCTGCCTTGGCGAACGGGTCTAAAGTCGAGCACTCCTGCTAGGATCTCCCTTGGTGTACAGGTCTGGAGTTTAGCACTCCTGCTAGGGTCTCCTTTGGTGAACAGGTCTGGTGAGAGGTACCAATCAAATAACGATCCGAAAAC
>JAZEWU010000040.1:2886062-2897653 GCA_036362915.1 Geotria australis
TGCCAGATGTGCGGGCGGTGGTGTAGGCTGCAAAGCAGCTGACTTGGGCTGCACTGTCTGAATGTATCCACCTAAGGTATATTCAAAAAGTAAAGCCTCCCCTTTTGGGTTTTTTTTATTTTCTCAGAATATTTGTATCGCGTCGTTAGAACATGTTACGCGCACGCACTTTTTCAGATGCTCGGCAGATTTTAAGACCGTGGCGATGGAGGTTTTCACGGCTCGCTGTATGAGAGTTGCTCTCAAGAACTGCGCTTTGGGGAAAGCCGTATCGAGCGTTCCTCCTCCCTCCTTCGCTACGATAAAGACTCCAATGCGGGAGCTGAAACGTCGCAGAGATTGAAGAGCAGAAAAGCTGCCCTTTCGAGATAGTAGTGTTGCGTGTTCCGTTTCTCTTCTTCCCGACGTTTCGCCTCCTACGTTAGAGGTATCAACGCTCGACACGGCTATCGCGGAAGGTGTTGAGAGAAATTCTTGAATTTAAATTCTATAATTGGAAAACGCATCAAGAAATTGGTATCGCAGGATCACTCCGTCAACATCACATTGCCAGAGCATAGGTGTGATCCTAAGAATTTAAGAAATAATTGATTATAGCCCACGGTGCCAGAATATAAACTGGCACAGGCTAAGATATCTGAATTTCAGGAGTGGGAATTGTATTCACTCATTTGGTTAATAACAGTGACTGATTTGATGATATTTTGGATAGCACGCTGGTGCAGTGGTTAGCACTGGCGTCTCACAGCAAGAAGCGCGTGGGTTCGATTCCCGGATCGGTTGCCTTTCCGTATGGAGTTTATGTGTCTGCGTGGGGTTTTTACCGGGTAGTCCGGTTTCCTCCCACATTCCAAAGACATGCTGCCAGGTTAATTGGCGTACTGACTAAATGTCCCCAGGTGCCCTGCGATGGACTGGCGTCCCATGTCGCTGGCTAGGCTGATTATCCTGCTGACTAAATTGTCCCGGTTCCCAGCGTCGGACCGTCATCCCATACTGGGTACAGCCCTGCCTTGCACCCTGTGTCTGCCGCGATAGGCTCCGGCCCCTCGCGACGCTATTCAATTAAGCGGGCACTGATAATGACGGTGATGATAGTTTTGCGACCTGCAATGGGTGCCACGAAATTCCATGTTCTTGGGCACATCAAGAATGTGGAACTGATAAAGGTATGCCATCTCAGGTGGTACTGACAGATGAAATATTCTGGTCTGTGCTCGTGGGCTATAAATCCAGGTTTAGTGTGCTGCCCATTCCACTCTTTACAGCCTAGAGCTGGCACACTCGTAATTGCTTCTGACAATGCCCATCTGACTTATTGTAGTGGAGAGGTTTGTGGTTTCCAATGAACCCCACAGCTATGTCACCTCGAGGCTAGCACTCCTGCCAGGGTCTCCCTTGGTGAACAGGTCTGGGTGGATGTTCCAGACAAATAACGATCGTAAGACCCTCTGACTAAAGGAGTTTGACATCAGGAAGGGCATTCGGCTGTAAACTTTCGCTCCAACACCCCGCACCATTTGGGGTCAACTGGCTACCCCGGGTCAACCTGGACAGCAGCAGCCATTTACACCGACAACAACATTATAAATAATAATAATTTTACATTTGTGGCACATATTCATTCACTGTCGAAGGTACTCATTCGACGAGAGAACGACTCAGAGGCGCGAGGAAAGCGCAGAGAGGTGGAGGAGGCAGCCAGGCGGTGTTGCCGGCGCCATATTGCCACACACTGCTTCCTATATTTTATGATGTTATCGGCTAAATAATTAATGAGTGGGAGGAAACCGGAGAACCCGGGGGAAACCCATGCAGAACAGGGGGAGAACAAACAAACTCCACACAGAAAGGCGCCCGAGATTCGAACCCAGGGCCTTCTTGCTGTGTGGCGCAGATGTTACCACTGCGCCACCCTGCCGCCCAACATTGGCCACATCAATAATTTGGAACCGCTTCAGTGATGATGCCACCCTAGATGGTACGTCAGATGACGTAACCAGTCTGGGGGTATTGAATATAATAATAATAGCATTGTATAGAGCGCCTTTCACCCGAGGGTCACAACAAGGGCCGCGGAGAGACCGGCATGTCAACAACGACAGAAAAAAACAACTAATAGAAACCAAAGCAACAAAAATGAAATGATTAGCACTGGTAGCTGGATGTGGCATTGCTCGAGGAAACTCACAGGCGCCGCAGAGACTGGCACTGCCCGTACAGGTCTCCGGCCGCCCGCCTCGCTCCCTCCTGGTCAGTCAGTTTGTATTCAGGCTGGATGGAACCGTTGAGCTGTGGGGTCTTTTGAACAGTTGTCCAGCAGGGAAGCGTAAGAGGTAGGAGCCACTGTTAGAGATGGGAGTCACAGTGTTAGAGGTGGGAGTCACAGTGTTAGAGATGGGAGTCACAGTGTTAGAGATGGGAGTCACAGTGTTAGATACGGGAGTCACAGTGTTAGAGATGGGAGTCACAGTGTTAGAGGTGGGAGTCACAGTGTTAGAGGTGGGAGTCACAGTGTTAGAGGTGGGAGTCACAGTGTTAGAGGTGGCAGTCACTGTGTTACAGGTGGGAGTTACAGTGTTAGAGGTGGGAGTCACAGTGTTAGAGGTGGCAGTCACTGTGTTAGAGGTGGGAGTCACAGTGTTAGAGGTGGGAGTCACAGTGTTAGAGGTGGGAGTCACAGTGTTAGAGATGGGCGTCACGGTGTTAGAGATGGGAGTCACAGTGTTAGATACGGGAGTCACAGTGTTAGAGATGGGAGTCAAAGTGTTGGAGATGGGAGTCACAGTGTTAGAGATAGGATTCAGTCAGTTTGTATTTAACCTGGAAGGATCAGTTAACCTATATTGATATTTTAACAGATGTCCAGCAGGGAGGGCACTGGGGGCAATTTAGTCAGGACAATTAAATCTAGGCAGCAGCATGGTTTTTTTGGACTGTGGGAGGAAACCGGCGTACCCGGCGGAAATTCACGCGTACACGGTGAGAACGTGCAAATCCCATAACAGAAACGCACTACCCGAGCCGGGAGTCGAACCCGGGGGATTCTTGCTGTGAGGCGGCAGCGCTACTCACCGCACCGCCGTGCCCATACAGACAAAGAGAGACAGAGAACCTTTCACAAATGGTTCGTGCGACACCGATAAATCCCTTTTACCATGACGGAATTCTCCGGCCGTGGCTCCGCGCTGCCACCACTGGGTCGAAAAAACGAGGCACTGTGAAAAATAATCCTGCGAAATTGTCTTGGCATTCCCATGAATAACATTGCGTAAAAGTTCAATGCAACGTTATTGATTCCAAAACAAAAAATAGTATGGTTTTACTTTTGGTTCTGCCCTGCCTATATATGTCTATAAAGACACAGATCTCCCATATAGCCTTAACAGACTCTAGGGTCAAGTGTTGTTATCGAGCACCTTTGAATGCCAGCACAGTACATGGAGGGGATGGGAGGGCAGCACCATTCCCGGCCGCCTTTGTCTTCCTCGCGGCGATGTTTACACACAACACCAGGTACTCATTTTAAGCTGAGTCGACCTAGGGGAGGCCCAGAACCGGTTTATAAAATCGTCACTGGGTCGCCGGGTTTGTAGCACAGCGTGCTAACTGCTGCACCACCGCTCCCCAAAATAAGTCAAAATTGGTCTGTGTGTCAATAACAAGAACAACCGCCTTTCGCCACTAAGTGGCGGTGACGTCACCACGTCGCCTGTGCCAGGGCATATGCACCTTGACCCTCGGGTGAAAGGCGCTCTATAAAATGCTATTATTATTATTATGGACATATGGGCTAACCGCAATGTTACTATTTTGAGAAAATAATTTGTTAAGGCAAGACACAAAAAAGCGCTAACACCAATGAATAACTATTTCATATCAACGTTTAAGGAAACGTATATTGCAAATTAATAGCTTGTTTAAGAACAACAAAAATGATGCTTGGTTTAGCCCATATGTCCACAAGACCATCCGCATGGAATGTACCATTACACGGATGCGGGGTGTTTCACAGAAATAACCTCCGGGATATTGAAGCACAAAAGGCCACATTAGCACATGCGTCCCCCCTATTTGTCCGTGAAGGCCGTTCATACAAAACGGACAAATGCGAAGGCAGGGATCCGGAAGCACTCTCGTATTCCGTCCATCGCACCACTACCCTCGCTCCCTTGCTCTGCGAATGTAACAGCCCTTATGACAAATGTACTACTTCACTGTATCTCTGTCACCGAGAATATATAATAACGCGCAAATAAATTATATTGTCCACGGGTACCTTTTTGCCAGTACAGTATAAAGATGATGTAAAACGATACGAGATGTTATCCTATCTGCCAATAACACAAGTCTTAAGAATTAAAAACACCAAATAAGCCTTTTGGCCACACTTGGCCTAACATTGTTGCGACTAGTCTATAAACAGTCGTCTCTGGTGTGGACTAATCAGTTTCAAGGGCAATGGATACATTATCGAAGCGTTTTGTTTGCGTGTTTTTGCCACAAGCACGCGCGACTTCTTGCAAACTTGACACTTTGTCTTCTTCTTCTTCTTTGCGATTCTTCAGAGCACGATGGTCAGCTTCTGGACATCTTTGTCTTTCAGCTCCTTGGCTTCGAAGTGTTTGGTAGAATTCGCAGGCAACACCAAGTACTGCCTGACAGGGATCGCGACGTGAACGCTTCTACCTCGACCCCCAGACACTTTGTGAAAGGTATCTATTTACTGGTTAAGACCTTAACACTTGTATTATTGCCAGAAAGGGTAACACATCGTAACCTTTTATAGTATTGTATAACTACCGGAGCATCTTTCGACGCTGTAGAGAGCAACTGCGTAACCGCTGCTGTCACTCGTCATCATCGGCCTTGCTCGTTCCACTGCTGGATGAACGGGTGTCTCAACCTGCGACGGTCTGTCTCGGACGCACGATATAAGGATCTGCGAGCGGGTAACGCGGAAAATGAACTAGTCATGGGTAAAGTGAGCGGCAGGGTGGTTCAGGAAGAAGGTCCTGCCCGAGGCGGTTCGATACCCGCCTCGGGCCTCTTTCTACGTGGAGTTTGCAGAGGTTACACAACGAGTCCACGGTCTCACGTAACGATGACCAACCTCGATAAAACGGTCACTTCCCTACATTGTCCCTATTGAAGAGCATATCGCTCGGTCCATCACAGAAGACGCTCCGACGGTTTAAAATCCCCACGCGAAAGGGCTCCTTGGCTCACCGTTGAACACGCTCACACGAAACACGGCAATTACTTTTCGGTCAAGGAGGTTCCGAACTTTAGGAGACGTGTGGATGGCAGGTCTGCGCAGTGCGTGCTTTCTCAACACTTCTCCGTATTTCTTGGTTGGTGTTTACACGAGTACTTTTTTTTTGCCGAGATGCCGCTGTTGTGGTGTTTTTTTCTTCTTCTTCTTACAGTGAGCGTGGACACGTCACGGTCGCAGACGCAGAGATTCCCATTTATCTCGCGAAATATCGAGTTTTGATAATCTCACGAAAAAAGACAGCCCGGCAAAAAGTGTGATCGTTTTGTCCCGTTTTTTGTAGCGCTGCTGTTTTGTGTGGCGACAGGGTGGCTGTGCGGTGGTTACATCCGCACCTCGCAGAAAGAAGGTCCTGCCCGAGGTGGTTCAATTCCTGCCTCTAACGCTGGCTCCTATCCCTAACGCTGACTCCTTAATAGTCGGAAACACTGACTCCTATCTCTAACGCTGGTTGTGTTGCGTTTACTTCGATTTCCCGCACGGCGTGTCGAGATGCTTTGGCGTTTGTGTGCCGCATACACATCACAGTTGTCTTAAACTATAATATTCAGATTCTCTCCCCGGCACCGAGATGTTAACTATTTTCAACCGGCACATCAATCTCCTGGCTTCCCTCTTTATCACTGTCCTCGTTAAGGAAAATGATCCAAAACGCTCGCTTATTTAATTATTCTCACGTTTAAGGCAGCGACCCACAATGGCAGTGATAAAGTCTGTCTTGGGTTTATGTCTTAATGTCATAAATCAAAGTGTCTCGGCACAGGATCGGGCAATGGAGCAGCGCTCAACTCCATTGGCGGCCAGTGGAGCGGTGGAATTTCCACATTCCCATGAGAGGGGCAATGAACCGTGAATGCAGGGCCGTGTCGCCCTAGAGTCTAGCACTCCTGCTAGGGTACTCTGTCGGTGAACAGGTCTGGAGTCCAGCTATCCTGCCAGGGTCTCCCTTTGTAAACAGGACTGGAGTCCAGCACTCCTGCTAGATCTACCTGAGTGAACAGGTCTGAGAGGAGGTTCCAGACATATATCGACGCGAAGACCCTCTGACTAAAGGAGGTTGGCGTCAGGAAGGGCATCCGGACGTTAACGTCTGCTCCAACATCCCCCACCATTGGGGGCAACCGACCAACCCGGGTCAACCTGGAGAGTGGTCGTTGACACCTGCAACAACAACAACAAAACAATCATCGCAGGGGCAGATTATTCCACGTGCTTGCCACTCAGTACTCACAAAGTGCATTTTATGACCCTGGATGGGTGTGGTGAGAAGCGCTGTCGCCTCAGCTAGAAGGTCTTGGGTTCGAATTCCCGGCTCGGGTGCCTTTCTGTGTGGAGTTTGCATGTTCTCCCTGTGTCCGCGTGGGTTTTTTTTCTGCCGGGCACTCCTCCCAAGTCTAAAGACACGCTGCCGAGTTTAACTGTTGGAACAAAATTGCCCCTGGTGCCCTGTGATGGACTGGCGTTCCATCCCAAGTATAGCCCGAGTTATCTACCGCCTTGCTTACCCCTCCCCAATGGACAACTGTTAAAAGGATCAACATAGCTCAAAGGATCTCCTCCAGCTTCAATACAAACTGATTGACTGACCAGTGGCGATAGACATCATAATAATAGCATTAATAGAGCGCCTTTCACACGAGGGTCACAAAGCGCTGCACAAGGGCTGCGGAGAGAACGGCACGCCAACAACGACAGAGAACGGAAAATCAGCAACATGTCACAGGGACTGGCAATGGAGAACCGGGCAGCGGTTGCCGACCATGGGAAAGATAATACCTGACTGGGTAGATGATAGGATCGTGAGATTAGTCATCAGGAGATGGATTTCAACAATGCTGTAGGATCTCGCCGAAGGGAACTCAGCCAGGGCAAAGGAATGGTGACATCAACAGCACTTTAGATCTTGACCTTGGCTGTAAAATGTGCGGTAAGCATCAGCGAAGCGATGTGTTGCCGCTGATTGAGTGAAACGTCTGACTTTTAGGTTCTCCAAAAATTACCATTGATTTTGTTGTTTTGCTATTTTAGGGCGGTAACATCTGCGCCACACAGAGAGAAAGAAGGTCATGCCCGAGGCGGTTCGATTCTCACCTCTAACACTGACTCCTGTCTGCAGCACTGGCTCCTATGTCTACCCACTGGCTCCTATCTCTAACACAGGAGCCAGCGCTACTCGCCGTGCCTTTTGAAATCATCCGAAATGCAAAATCTTGGCCCGAATGTCCTGACTGAATCCAAACATTGGGGGCGAACGTCCTATTTTAAATGCGTCGCTCGTGCCGATAAAACAAAAAACCTCACGTTGAATATTTCAAAACGTTAATTATTCACGGTCGCAGAAATTCCTGCTGTTTATATTCTCCCCATGCGTGGCCAATTCATCAGGAGCAAACAGCTGATGCTATCACTCAACGATGACTCGTGTTGTCAGACTCGCACTGAGATCCCCCTATTAAAAGCCAAGGATGATCGTCTATTGTCATTGTTAGGATATGCAGGAGTAAACATTGTCTGTGAGCGGGCGAAATGCATAAGTGGTTTGACCTATCTATAATGGGGTGGTCCAATCACAAGCTTTCAACTGTAATTTTCCTCTCACAACCTTTCCTTGCCTGTGTGTGTCTGTGTGGACCTCCCCTAGGTCGAATCAGCCTCAAATGAGTACCCAGTGCGGTCTGTAAACGTTGCCGCTAGGGGGGAAAGGCGGCTGGGCTCGGCGCTCGACCCGTGTGGGCAGTGGTGGTGTCGCGGTTGGCAGCGTGTCTTTGGAATGTTTAGATGAAACCGGAGTTCCAGGCGAAAACCCACGCGGACACGGGGAGAACATACAAACTCCACACAGGAAGGCACGCCAGCTAGGAATTGAACCCAGGAGCTTGTTGCTGTGAGGCGGCAGCGCGACTCGCCGCCCCACCTAGCCGCTCCTTTTGAGGATAATCTGGTTTCCTCCGTCACACAAACGTAAGAAAATCTGTCGACAGACCTCACAGAAAAAAAAATAGATTTACTGAGCCTTTCCTATGCAGAACAATAGTACTGTATTTTTGATTGCGAATTCTAATTAGTGACAAGAAAACATGCCGTAATATGCAATTTGATAGGAACAACCAAACACGCGTAATGTAATTAAGGTTTGGAGAGAAAAATAACGCGTATCGTTGATGGATCTACGACAGGCAGCAATGGCACATCGCGCATTGTGCTGGACTACGAATGGGAAAACCAACGTTCCCGGCGTCTGCCCGGGAACATTTATTCCTTCCTTGTTTGTTGAATAATTATTTAGTTACAAATTATTCCTTCTGACTTTATGTCCTTTCATTTATCGCTACTGTTTGACTCTCAGTTGAACTGTCTTGATGTTGCTGACATGCCGTTCTCTCCACAGCTCGGATTTATTAAAAAAAAAAAACACCAAAAATCTTTTTACTGATTTTCCGTTCTGTGTCGTTGTTGGCGTGCCGTTTTCTCCGCAGCCCTGTGCAGCGCTTTGTGACCCTGCTGGTGAAAGGCGCTATATAAATTATTATCATAATTCCTGGGCATGGTGAACATCAGCAGAGAGGGATATCTGAACCGGTGGCTGCCCTCATATTCTTCACTAAGCCACAGTTACCAGTATGGTGAATTATGGGTTAACAACACCCCCCGACCCCAATGATTGATAAAGGGGCTGTGTACTCCGGTTTCTTCTCATAGTCCAAGAACACGCTGCCTAGGTCGATTGGCCTACTGGCTAAAATATCCCAGTGCCCTGCAATAAACTGGCGTCCCATCAATGGGTATAGCCCTCCCTTGCCCCTGAGTCTGCCGGGATAGGCTCCAGTTTCACAGCGACCCTCTCTCTACACTACCGGATTAAGATGTTACGGACTTGATAATGAAGGAATACATTTCCATTGCTCTTATTCTATCATTATTATTATTGTAAAGAAACTAGAGTAAAACTTCTGTAATTTATGCTCGTCTCGTCACCATGCATTAGAATTAAAATCCTAACATTTGCAGTGCCCTTGCGGCCCATGCAAACAGCTAAAAAAAAAATCCAGAATAATGTTGGAAAGTTCAAGCGGATTTGAGGAGCGAAAGCAAAGAGCTCACAGCATGTATCTCGAATAAGTGGATGTGCAAATATCATTACCCACGCCGAGGCGGATCAGAAGACTTTCCAATGGCATATTAATCACATACACGCACTATCTCTTCGCTACACACCAGTGAGCCCAATTCAAATAGAGACTTGGGGGAAAAAAACGCGTTTGAGTTTATTTAACTAAATCTTGACATTACACACACTTGGCCCAACAAGTGGGTGCACTGTACTTACAGCTTCGCTGCAACTAATCCAGGAATCTGCACGGTCAACATAGCCACCTTTGATACCTGTTCTCCCCGTGTCCGCATGTTAAAAAGGAGCTACAATGCAATCTCTAACAACGTGAAACCCATCTCTTACCCCTCCCCGCTGGACAACTGTTCAAAGGAGCCACACACAGCTCAACGGATCCTTCCGGCTGCAATACAAAGCGGCTGATATTTTGTCAGCTTAAAGTGGGATCGGCTCGGCGTGAGTGGGGTTTCGTGCGCCAGTGATTGATAGGGACTGTGGGTTACATTTATCCAGAGGCGGTCGTGTCCGCTTCCTCGGGTCAATGCATCTCTCTCCTCAATCAGCGAAACCCGAGAAAAGAATCAGCAGTCCCCTAAAGGACCAGACCTTGACCCGGCGCACCACCCACAGACCTAACAAACAAACACAATAATCAATTTAATCCGAGTTGTGGGTTTCATTTTTCAGTGAAAACAAAGCAAAGATGAGAATTCGATTCCAAAACTGTTCTTTCGGGATAGCCGTGTCGAGTGTTCCCCCTCGCTCCTTTGCGACGTTTTGCGTCCGACGTTGCTGTCAGAAAGGACACGTTGAGATATGTAGCTCTTTTTAACAACGGGGAGGGGTGAGCAAGTTACAACATCTCAGGGCACCGGCAGCAATTTCGTCAGGGCACTTTACCGAGGCGTGGTGAGCCGGAACCTATCCTGGCAAACACAGGGAGCATGGCAGTGCTATCCCCAGGATGGGACCCCTGTCAGTCGCAGGGCACCAAGGGCAATTTACTCAGTAGGCCAATTAACCTAGGCAGCAACGTGTGTTTGGACTGTGGGATGCTACTAGAGTACCCAGCAAAATCCCACAGACACGGGGAGATAACGCAAACTCCACACAGAAAGGCGGCACCCGAGCCGGAAATCAAACCCAGGTGCTTCTTGCTGCGGGCGGCAAGTGCAACTCACAGCGCCGAACAAAAACCAAAAACCCTAAAAAAAATGACACTTACATGGTTAGCAAAATGTGTCACTCCACTGCTGGATGAGGGCATTTCTACAACATACAGATTGTGCAGTGGCAGCTCCGGGGAGGGCTGTTGTAAAGCGGGTACCCCTCCCCTCCACCCGACAACACCCTCTCTATTGAGCTCCTGGAAATTGGTATTGTATTGATATTTACCGCAGAAATAAGGTTGAATGTTTTTTTTTATTATTATTAGTCTAAACGCAGCATCCAATTTTAAAACCTTGACATTTCGGGACCGTCCCCTCCCCGAGTCGTTTTCAGTTCCGCCTCCGGGCAAGTGAGCGTTATTTGACCATACTTCACCACCGGAGCCCCAAGACAGGGCCAGATGTAGCGAGCTTGTCGATGATTTGAGCCGTTGCTGCTGGGCTTGCATCGCTGTGATATAACCACTGGGGTCACTGCTCCAGACCTTTAAAAAAATATCTATATTTAATAATGACAATTTATAACGCGCAAATATTCGCTCAGTGTCGAAGGTATTCGTTTGAAGCAAGAGCGACTCGGAGGAGCGAGGAAAGCACAGAGAGGCGGGAAGGAGAAGGCGGCTATGCCGTTACCCGGCGACAAATCGCCAGACACTGCGTCCTATATTTTAAGTTATTATCGGCCAACTAATTAATGAGTGGTTGTTTTTAGTTGTGGAACGCAACCCGAGAAGCCGGAGGAAACCCACGCAGGATAGGAGGGGAAAGAACACAGAAACTCCACGCAGAAAGGCGCCCGAGGTGGTTCGATTACCGCCAACAGGCGTGTTACAATTGGCTGATATTATAATAACAATAGCAATTTATATAGCGCCTTTCACCCGAGGGTCACAAAGCTCTGCACAAGGACCGCGAAGAGAACGGCATGTCATCAACGAAAGAAAAAACAATGAATAAAAACCAAAGCAACAACAAATAAATGATTAAGGCTGCTTCGAATATACTGAAAGGCTGTGAAACTGGCAATCTTAAGAGC
>JAZEWU010000040.1:2911822-2922355 GCA_036362915.1 Geotria australis
AATTTCCCCAGGCGCCCTGCGATGGACTGGCGTCCCATCCTGGGTATAGCCCTACCTTGCGCCCTGTGTCTGCCGGAATAGGCTCCGGCTCACCGCGACCTCGTACAGCATTAAGTGGGTACTGGAAATGAAGATAGTGCTGTGTGTAACGGTTCCGCGAGAGTCCTAAAGTTTACAGTTGATGCTACTTTTACCGGAAAGTGAAACTATGAGGGTCCCTACATTAAATTAACAATTATATTGGAACAATATACAACATGTGCAGTATTCGTTGAGTGTCGAAAGTATTTTTTCGAAGAGAAAACGACTCGAAAGGCCCGAGTTTTATAAATGCGAGCCAGTTTGTATAGACAGAAGCCAGTTTAAGAGACAGGATCCAGTGTTAGAGACAGCGTGCGTCGCTTGGGAAATCCGGTGAATAGAGAGGTCCGTTTGAATCGAGGCGGTTACTGCATTGCCACACATTGTCCCGCGCGAGGCGCATCGCTCCATCGGTGAGCGAAAAGGGAGACCTGCTCATTACCAACAGGGCGCCTAATTACTAATCAGCAATTACTAATCAGCAATCACGAAACAACGCGGCACATTTCAGCGTTTTAGAGGCAGCCTTGCTTGTGGCTCAGAGCAGCTGGCATAGAGAGTAATCAGAGGGCAGGGTGGCGCAGTGGAAACATCTGCGCCTCACAGAATGAATGGTCTTGCCCGAGCAGGTTCGATCCCCGTCTTGGGCACCTTTCTGTGTGGAGTTTGTGTGTTCTCCCCCTGTTCTGCGTGGGATTTCCTCCGGGCTCTCCGGTTTCCTCCCACAACTAAAAAAAAAATACTCATTAATTAATTGACCGATAACATCCTAATATATAGAAAGCGGTGTGTGGCAATATGGCGCCGGTAAACCGCCTGGCTGCCTCCTCCACCTCTCTGTGCTTTCCTCGCGCCTCTGAATCGTTCTGTTTTCGAATGAGTACCTTCGACAGTGAGTGAATATGTACGCGTTATAAATGTAAAATTATTATTATTATTATGGCCATGAATTCACCCCCCCCCCGCCACGGTTCCCTTACTGTGGTGTTTTCAGTTGGTCTCCCCAGGGAGGGAGGAGGAATTACATTGAACACCTGCAAACAATTGTCACCTCGAATTGGAAATGCACCTGCAGGATATTTGTATGCTCGTGTGTGTATGTTTGCTGTGCGTGTTTCCGGCTCGCCACCTTACGGTCCATCCTGGGTTTAACCAGGCTGGATTGTGTGAGGAGCTCACAAATATTAGAAAGATCTGGACAGAGTCCCATTTGTGAGCTCCAACGGCAGGCGAGGCTCAGGTGGCTGGGCCATGTAGCCCGCATGCCCAGCCATCGCATGCCCAAGCAACTGCTGTTTGGTCGGATAGAGGGAGCTAAACGGGCGCGGCACGGGCGAGAGAAGAGATGGACCGATGCGGCACAGGAGGACCTCGAGCTGGGTGGACTTGCTGATAACTGGTACCAGCGGTGCCAAGATCGACCTCTGTGGAGGAGGTTCGTGAAGGACGCTACTGGGCAGTTGAAGGCAGTCGCCCTCCAACAACAACGGAGGGCGGAGGACCGACGCTCATAACAGCGAGCCGAGCGCCGAGCGGCCAAAGCACAGCAAGTTGACACGGTAGGGAGCTCAGGTGGTACATCTGCCAGTCATCTCAGTCAGCCAGCCCGTGACACCTGGGTCTGTCCCGTGACCTCCTGTCGACGAGCCTTCGACACTTCACGTGGCCTCAAAGTGCATATGGCCTGGCACAGGCGACGTGGTGACGTCACCGCCACTTAGTGGCGAAAGGCGGTTGTTGTTGATGTGAAGGCTATACGAGGTATCGTTGTCTTTGATATGTACGTGTGTGTGTTACGACATCTCAAGGCACCGGGGGGTAATTTAGTCAGGACAATTAACCTGGGCAGCAGCCACAACCTGCAACAGCCTGCCACACCTATTGCGTCAAACACAGTCCCCCACAGCCTTAAAAAAACTCTTAAAAAGTCACCTCTTCACCAACTCACAACAAACCGACTGAGCAGGGCTCCGCGCCTCTGAATCAACGGGTGCAACGCGCCCGGAGAAAATGCGCGCGTTACAAAAGTAGATTATTATTATTGATACTGTGGGAGGAAACCGGAAGTTCCCGGCAAAACCCTCCCCCCGGTACCCTGAGATGTTGTAGCTTGCTTACCCCTTCCCGCTGGACAACTGTTAAAACGAGCTACATAGCTCAACGGTTCCTTCCATAGTACTATCCCTTTGTTTGGGATAGGTCACGCAAAAAAAAGAGGTGTTGTGCTTTATAACCACAGCAGCACTCGCGTAAATGGTCCTGAAAATGTTAGTGGCAAGCCTGGAGTTACCCAGCGGTCATCTTAAAATAATTGTAACATTTTCTTAACACGAACATGCCTTGTACACATTTAATAAACAAGTGACAATACATAGTGAAGCTCTGTTTGTGAGTTGAATAATATTTAATAATAATAATAATGTGTTTAATAATAATAATAGCATTTATATAGCGCCTTTCACCCGAGGGTCACAAAGCTCTACACAAGGCTGTGGAGAGAACGACATGTCAACAACGACAGAGAACGGAAAATCAGCAACACATTTTTTGGGTTTTTTTTTTTTTAAATCCGAGCTGTGGAGAGAAAACGAGAAAGTGCGACACCCGCACTTTCACAGAAACATGATTCCATCCCCCACACTTTTTCCTGCAACACCCGCGGCTGCGGCTGCAGTTTCATTCGGTCACCCGTCCCTCCAGCCCTCCGGGGTTAACGCGATGACAAAAAATGAGTGTCATTTGCAATTTGTAGGACGTCAATAAAAGCTGTCAGGTGTACCGACTCGCCGCCTGTGGCATTTCCATAGCTGGCTCAGGGCTTTGAATAAAAGCTCAGCTCTGTTGCTATTCCTCATCCGGTAAGAAAGCCATTACCGCTGTGTTCAGAAATCCACCTTGTCTGCAACGTTGCATTACTTTTCCGAATAACCTCTCGATGGCAAAATGTGACCATCTCGAAATAGTCCTCGCGCGCTTATTTACGAGACCCGTGGCAATTTGCTGTTCCGAAATCTCCCTCCAATTGTACTCGCAAAAAAAAAGAGAGAGATCGCACTGGCTTTTGGAGGCATCATCACTCAACGTCTGAAGATGCCTCCAACGTGGGAGGCGAAACGTCACGAAGGAGAGAGGGGGGAGCGCTCAATGACGAGGCAATTCCGAAAGAACAACTCTGAAGCACCAAGCATCACGTATCGAGCCGTGAAAACCTACATTTGTGACCATCGGGTGAAAGGCGCTATATAAATTATTATTTATTATTATTATTATTATCTGTCCAAATTACACTGGCTGCAAATACGGAACTTTGTTTGAAAGAAGAAAAAAAAACATCCATCCATCCATTTTCAGAAACCACTTAATCCTGTACAGGTTTGCGGTGAGCCGGAGCCTATCCCGGCAGACACAGGGCGCAAGGCAGAGTTAAGCCCCGGATGGGACGCCAGTCCATCACAGGGCATGGGCGGCAATTTAGTCCGCAGGCCGATTAACCTATGTAGCAACATGTCTTTGGACTGTGGAAGGAAACCGGAGGCGCCAGGCGAAAATCCACGCGGACAAGGGGAGAACATGGAAACTCCACACAGAAAGGATCCCGAGCCGGGAATCGAACCCGGGGTCGTTCTTGCTGTGAGGCGGCAACGCTACTCACCGCGTCACCGTGCCGCCCATGAGCCGAAATCACGCAAAGGTAAACCCCGTCTGAGCGCTCGCTTGAGCAGATAAGCGCTTAGACTTTGCTCCCATCCTCCACGGAGCAACATTGGCGGCCGACTGCAAAATGACAAATGGGACGTTAATTTATCGGTTTCGGGATTCAATGGAGGGCGGCACGGTGGCGTAGTGGGTAGCGCTTCCGCCTCACAGCAAGAAGGACCCGGGTTCGAATCTCGGCTCGGGGGGCCTTTCTGTGTGGAGTGTGCATGTTCTCCCCGTGTCCGGGTGGGTTTCCGCCGGGCACTCCGGTTTCCTCCCACCGTCCAAATACATGCTGCCAGGTTAATTGGCGTACTGACTAAATTTCCCCAGGCGCCCTGCGATGGACTGGCGTCCCATCCTTGGTGTTCCCTGCCTTGCGCCCTGTGTCTGCCGGGATAGGCTCCGGTTCACCGCGACCCTGTATAGGATTAAGCGGTTTCTGAAAATGAATGGATGGATGGGATTCAATGGAATATGTAGGGGACTCGCGCGCTCGGGGATGGCTTGGCAGAGTGCACGCCAATGGACGCCGCTCCAGCGAGTGGCAGTGGGCTCTCGACGGAACTCATCTGACTAAAGATTAGTTCCATCTTTGTTGTGTCGCAGGAGTCCCGTAACGAGCGTGGAAGCTCACTGTGTATTTTTCTGCTGGGCACTACGGTTTCCTCCTCCAGTCCAAAGACACGCTGCTGCATAGGTTAATTGGCCTGCTGACTAAATTGCCCCCGGTTCCCCGTGGTGGACTGCCGTCCCATCCTGGGTATGGCCCTGCCCTGCGCCCTGTGTCTGCCGGGATAGGCTCCGGCTCACCCCGACCCTGTATAGGATTAAGCGGTTTCTGAAAATGGATGATAATGAGATGAGATTCAATTCGATTCTTCGAAGCGTGATGGCTACACGACAGCCTCCCATTGCAACAAGTTCTTCTTTAGTTGCGGACAGCCCTTCGACATTTCGAGATATAATAGTCAGTGCTGGCCTTTAAGGCGGCGGGAATTGGCCTCTCTTCTTGCTCCAGACTGAGCGGGCTTCTGGCATCTGTTGAGCTTCTGGACATCGTTGTCTTTCAGCTCGGCTTCGAAGTGTTTGGTTGAATTTGTAGGTAATACCACGTATTACTTGACAGGGATCGCGATATCTATTAAGAGATTCAAAGCACGCGGCTGAACACGTGGCACTACTGCTGCCCGCTCTTCTCCCACTGCTGCATGGCTCAGTGCACACCTCGTGTCGAGTAACCCTTTGTTCGCGAATTTGTCCCCCGCTGCCCGAAAAGGTTGGCGACAATTCGCGGGCACTGTTGTTGGCAGCAAATTGGAGACGCGGCTTTTGGTTGTCTGTTCAGTATTTTTTTTTTCATCAATGAAAAAAAAAGACGCTACGGTTTGAATTGACCATGTTTTAGTTGAAGTTGATGTCACCACACCAGAAGGCTTGGCAGATTGTAATCCACGTCTTCTTCTTCTTTGCGATTCTTCGAAGCGCGATGGTTAAATTACAGTTTCCCATTTTCTTACACAGCCCCTTGCATTTTCATTGAACTCTGCAAGGACTTTTGAGCTGCAGAGGTTGGGTAGTAGAGCACAGACAAGGCAGTGTTCCATAGTATGGTCTGCTTCTCCACATTCACAGGTGGTTGGGCCGGTCTTGTAGCCCCATCTGACCAAAGGATCTTTTGATCGTCCCGTTCTAGTTCTCATGCAGTTGAGTGTCTTCCACTGAATCCATGGTGCATCTGAGCCAGGAGGGAAGTCTTCAGCAGGTGGGATTCCCATGCCAGTTGCAGGAGGGTGACTCTCAAGCTTTTCCGTCCAGAGCTGGAGTCTGGTTTCCCCTCGAGATGTTGTTAGGGGCTGCACATGGCTGAGGAAGCTTCTTCTTGACTTCAGTCGTTGGGCCGGGGGTTGATGTCCACGTGAAAAGATGTTCAATGTACGATCTGCCTTAATCATTTAAATAATGTTGTTCCTTTGGTTTTTTATTTTTTTTCATTGTTGACATGCCGTTTCTTCGAGGCCCTTGTGCAGCGCTTTGTGTCCCTCGGGTGAAAGGCGCTATATAAAACGCTATTATTATTATTATTCAATAACCATTTGCAAATGTCTTCTGAAATGTGCGATAACTGCAGCAGCGAGAGTTTTTTTCAGTGATGCTCTCCGCAACAGCTGTGATTTCTGGTGTGTTCAATCTCGCGTGTGTGGATTATTCATGTACACACCGGCAATAAACTTCCACGTTTTATGTGTTCTGTGACAACAAATTAATCACTGCAAGTGAAATACTTTAAAAATTATAGGGCAATTTAAATTAGAGCGCAATTTTTACGACCCTGCAAAGGCCCAAAGCTGGAAAACTGACCGCTGCGCATACCAAAAACAAAGGTCACCCGTTTAGCTTTCACATACTGTAGGGTCAATTGCCGCTAGCGAGCACCTATTAAGGTCTGCATGGCACACGAAGGGGTGGGTTGCCAGCACCACGCCCTGCCGCCTTTGCCTCCATAGTGGCGACGTTTACACACAGCACTAGGTACTCATTTGAAGCTGATTCGACCTAAAAAAAAAAACATCGGTTGTTAACTCGTAGGCTTTCATGACCAATGTAATCCACAGTGAAGCTCAGTTTGTGAGGTTAGGTCATGTGTAACGTCGGTACCATCTTTTAAGGTAAGTGCTGTATGTGCTCGCTCGTTCTCTCCAACATATCGACGGGTGCACTACACTTACACACTTTTTCACATGACCTAAACTCACAAACACAGCTTCACTATCAATGTTGTTGTTAGCCATATGGGTGTTAGCGAGTCCTATAGACACACACACATAGGGCGCTTATAGTAAGAAGATCAACAGTGTTTATATATTTTTCACGCGTCCTCAGAGACCCATAGCAGGGGCGACATAATGATCTGCATGCCACGCGTACGTGTTTAAACGCTCTACATAAATGTCATTAACTTAAACCACTGCCGCAGCTCAGCATCTCCCAACGCTGTACACAGGGCTACATAGGCCGCTGGCCGTGAGAGTTCCGACGCAAAGGCGTTCATTAATCATCGGACGGCCGTAAACGAGCCCATTCGTCTGCTTACGTAACTTTGATGACACTAACGACTGGCGGTTGCCTTAAAACGGACCGCATTGTGCAGATGCTCAAGTCACCCACTCTTCTAAAGATTCTCACAAGCAATTCCATCCATTGTCAGGACCCGCTTAATCATGTACAGGGTCGCGGTGAGCCGGAGCCTATCCCGGTAGACACAGGGCGCAAGGCGGGGCCTATACCCATGATTGGACGCCAGTCCATCGCAGGGCGCCGTGGTCAATTAAGTCAGCAGGTCATTACAACCTACTTAGTAGCAGCGTGTCTTTGGACTGGGCGGATTAGGCAACCGTTTACACTTTACAGAGTTAAGCGGGTACTCATAGTGAATATAAACAAAATATGTGTGGTACCGAATAAATATGTTATAAACTATTCCATCAAATCAGAAGAAGGTGATGTAAAATATATTGTTAAATAGATTTTGTCCAGCATGCAAAACTCAGAAGCAAATAATTTCCCCCCTCGATGCGCAAAGTGGATGTTCTCATTCCTACTAGCAGGTGCTCGCGAACGGCACTTGCCCCTACACTCTGTTAAGGCTATACGGGGATCTTTGTCTGTGTCTATCGCCAGGGTCTTCTTCTTCTTTGCGATTCTTCGAAGCACGATGGTCAGCCTCTGGACATCGTTGTCTTTCAGCTCGGCCTCGAAGTGTTTGGTAGAATTCGCAGGCAACACCAAGTATTACCTGACAGGGATCGCGACGTGAACGCTTCTACCTTGACCTCCATCGTCAGGGTATGCATGCGCTGGCCAGGTTAGCTGCTCAGAATGTCACGCTGACCAGCAACCACTTCAAGTCTCCGCTATCATGAATGAATCATTCCGTAAGCACATTCATGTTAAGGGCGAGACGGAATTAAAAAAATAATAAGTCGCAGTCCCGATATACTGATGCCTCATTCATAGACAGGGGGTCAAGGTAGAAGCGTTCACGTCGCGATCCCTGTCAGGTAATACTTGGTGTTGCCTGCGAATTCTACCAAACACTTCGAAGCCGAGCTGAAAGACAACGATGTCCAGAAGCTGACCAACGTGCTTCGAAGAATCGCAAAGAAGAAGAATTCATAGACAGCATCTGTAATAGATGTGTGTCGATAGCCGCTTACTTTAATGCACAAGTAAACACGACACAAATATGAATACGGAGTAATGAACAGCAAGCGTAACAGCGCCAATGCAATCTTGTTTTGACTTCGGCAGCAGATGTGGGCGTTTATTATTACAGCAGAAAATACCCAATGAGCTTGCAAGCTCTGGAAGCGGGATTCCTGCCGTAGAACAAATGGCACCGAAGGCCGGTATCGAACTGCCTCGGGCAAGACCATTCTTTCTGTGAGGCGCAGGTGTTACCACTGCGCCACCACCCTGGCGCTCACACATCGAGCCGTCTTCTTCTTTGCGATTCTTCGAAGCACGATGGTCAGCCTCTGGACATCGTTGTCTTTCAGCTCGGCCTCGAGCCGTGACATACCTACAATCAGTACATCATACCAGTGTTTCTTTCCCGTCTTTAGGAGATCGGACCGGAAAACCTGTTGGCTTTTGCAAACCTCCGCGCTAACCACCACACACACGGCATCATCTGAAGATCGTAACTCAACCCTAAATAATAAAATAACCTCGGCTAAACTCTTAACTGCTCACCATAAACACGGTCATTACAATATACATTACCGGACCTCATTTCAAAGATGGATAGTTTTATCGCCGGCAAACGCCCGCCTTTGGATGGCTCAGCCTTTTGTGCACATGTATTACATCGTAAGCATTTTTCTGAACTTAATTCTTTTTAAAATATATAAAATGCCACTCTGATAATATCCACTACGTAAGCACTACAGGAAAATTAACAACACAAACTAAATGCCTACCAAGCCAAGAAGAAATTAGAAATTACTCTCCAAGCAATAATTTCTTGTTTAATATAATTTGCCAAAAAAAGGCAAAAATAAAATAGATTATATTTGTGGTGTATTTATTTATTTGCATTCGCCGTGTAATTGTTTTCGAGTTAATTTCTGATTTTCAGCTCCATTTGCTGAGCTTTTATACATACTCTCGTTTATAATGATTACTATTATTAAACAAGTGAAAACATACTTTCACACTGAAATACTGCAAACTGGCGCAATATGTCTTATAAGTAAAGGCGCAGACCTGCAATCTCTCACTTTCACCACTGCTGACCATAGGGCCTACAGCAAAAGTAGAGGGAGGTCTGGAGAGCCCTTCTAAAACGTCTTTGGCCTACTTTTCCACACTGGCCAGACACCTCGTAACAGCTCGGAGTACCCACACCCGACCCCACGATCAACAATCGGCCCAATCGATGATGGATCATACATCATGTATGTTTCATGACCTCAGGGCATTCGTCTTGGTTTTTTTATTGTATTGTTTTACTTGTGCGGCACTTTGGAGCAGTATCTAATAACATACACGTATCGAATGACGTCAATAAAAAGACATTATTTCCAAAGCACACGGCTCTCTTGGAAGTGGCAGACAACGTCCATCCATTCATTCATTGGGCGAAACCGCTTGATCCTGTACAGGGTCGTGGTGAGCCGGAGACTATCCCGGCAGACAAAGGCCGCAAGGCAGGGCTATAGCCATGTTGGGACGCCAGTCCATCACAGTGCACCGGGGGCAATTTAGGCAGCAGGCCAATAAACCTATGAAGCAGCATGTCTTTGGACTGTGGGAGGAAACCGGAGTGCCCGGCGAAAACCCACGTGAACATGGAACGAGCATGCAAACTCCACGCAGAAAGGCACCCGAGCCGGGAATCGAACCCGGGTTCGTTCTTGCTGTGAGGCGGCAGCACTCACTCACGACGCCACCGTGAGCCGAATCATCAGGCCAGACATTTATTTTTCTTTAGATTGATCGCGTTCACGTAAACCACGAAGCACACGGTTTAAATAACGCCGTGTTTGTTGAAATTGGGGACAGATGCGTTTATTTCCACTGGACAATCGTGCCTGCGCTTCATACAGATTAGCCGCTTATGTAACATGTAACAAATAAATAAATACATAAAACGGCCTCCGTTTGTGTATCGCCGAATAAAAATAGAACATGTTTCACTCTGTCACCCTAATGGCCTTCTATGGTTTTATGTTCAGACATATACACGGATAGATTTCTTACTTTCAAAATAAATAAAAATGCCATAACAGCGTACCACCTGTTTTTTTATTCATCATCGGCGTCAAGGGTGACAGCGTAGAATGTCACAACAGTTGGTCTATCCGCGGGTTGTGTACGGTGGGGTAAAGTGTGGGTAAGACCCACCTCGAGTCGGTTTGGAAGAGTAAGCCAAATACGCTTCACTAAAGAGGGGCTCGCCAGAGTGAAGACACTTCCACCAGCAATAACATGAGGAATTGCAAAGCCGCTCCTTTTTCTAATAATAATAGCACTTATAGAGCGCTTTTCACCCGAGGGTCACAAAGCGCTGCACAGGGCTGCGGAGAGAACGATATGTCAACAACAACAGAGAACGAAAAATCTGCAACAATTTTTTTGGGGGGTTTCTAATTCCCTATAGGGATTCATTACTAGGGGGTGGCACGGTGGCGTAGTAGGTAGCGCTTCCGCCTCACAGCAAGAAGGTCCCGGGTTCGAATCTCGGCTCGGGGT
>JAZEWU010000040.1:2922512-2933210 GCA_036362915.1 Geotria australis
AACCAGGCGGAACTGGCTCTGTGGCATGCACACTTAATCGCTAGGCGGTGCAAGTCTTTTTTTACATCCACAGGATATTACTTAAACATGTAGGATGCACATTTATCCAGTCCGTGGCGTGTAATTTTTTTTTTTTCTCAGAGGATATTAGCTCTGGCTTGTTCACCGCTGTTTACCGCTGCCAAGATTGAAAAGAGATGGATAACCTTGCCTTATTTAATTATAAAATTACCCCCTGCTGCGAGGCAGGGGAAACCACGTGATATACGGGAGACCTGGATGATTACCAGGGCATCATACTTCGCGGACGATTCATAAATCAGCACCGGTTCAATATGTGTACAGGCTTGCTGAAGAGAGCATTTTACACACGTTCGGTGTGTCACGGGAGTCCCGTAAAGAGCTTGCAAGCTCACTAGGTATGTTTCTGCTGTAATGATAATCATCTATCTATCTACACGCAGCCAATAATACGTGGTTGGGCGGCAGGGTGGCTGTGCAGGGGTAGTGTCAGCGCCTCCTCACAGGAAGAATAAATTAATATTTGCGCGTTATAAATGCAAATGTAAATTAATTTATTCTAAATGTCAAATTTAATTAACGAAGCTGAATGCAATCTTCAGCGAAACGTCGAGAACTACTTTTAAAGGTAAGTGGTTGTGTGTCCAGTCGTTTTTTTCCAACATATCGACGGTCACACCACACTTGCCTAACCTTTTCACATGATCTAAACCCTTAAAACACTATAGAGCGCACATATAAAAATACTATAATAATAATAATAGCATTTATAGAGCGCCTTTCACCCGAGGGTCACAAAGCGCTGCACAGGGCTGCGAGGAGAAAGGCACGCCGATATAGGAGCACAACGCATTCAACGTCAAACTCAACGCCTGAAAGTGCCTCCAACGTGGGAGGTGCAACGTCGCGACACGGTTATCCCGGAAGAGCATCTTTGCAAAGCATCCATCCATCCATTTTCAGAAACCGCTTAATCCTGTACAAAGTCGCGGTGAGCCGGAGCCTATCCCGGCAGACACAGGGCGCAAGGCAGGGGAACACCGAGGATGGGACGCCAGTCCCAGCCAATACGCCAATTAACCTGGCAGCATGTCTTTTGGACGGTGGGAGGAAACCGGTGTGCCCGGCGAAAACCCACGCGGACACGGGGAGAACATGCAAACTCCACACAGGAAGGCCCCCGAGCCGAGATTCGAACCCGGGACCTTCTTGCTGTGAGGCGGCAGCGCTACCCACTACTCCACCTTGCGTTCCCGCTTTGCAAAGCAACCATCACAAACCCAGTGAGACGCCTAAATCAACGTCGACTACATCCGTTTACGGGATAAACAATCTAGCTTCCGCACAGTCTTCAAACTCTGGGCGTTTGTTGACATTTCGCCGCAGCCCGTAACCTTTCTAAGCAGGCTTCAGAATCGTAAATATCTCTCCTAGTAATCAGGCCACGAAAGGTTATTTTCCAATGTGACGGGGTCCCGCATTAGCAGCTGTGCAGGGGTGCTCCGGCGCGTTAGAGGGCCAGAAGCCTTTTGTTGTTCGAGCTCAAAGGAAGAACCCGCGTTAGTCTTGACATATCGTATCACAGATAGATAAATCGCTCATAGTGAGGCTCTGTTTCTCAGTTTAGGTCATGTGAAAAAGTGTGTATGTGTAGTGCACCCGTCGATATGTTGGAGCAAACGAGCGAGCACATGCATCACTTACCTCAAAAGATGGCACCGACGTTTCGCTGAGATTCCACTCAGCATCATCAGGGCGGACTCAGAAAGCGAGATGGACCATCCCATCATTATCCCACGACCTTGTCAGATGGTAATGGCTTTGAGAGCCTTCATTCAGAAGTGGATAGGTTACGGTTGTCAAACGCTCAAGTGGATTTCTGCTCAAACAAGCATGAAACGGTATTCTCCTGCTCATAACGCTGAGCCATGAATGTAAATAACAGATTCCTATCTCGGGGCTGAGTCCTCCTATATGAGATGGCCGCAATCGATAATAATTTAATACGACAATTTGTAACGCACCCCGTGTCCGTTCAATGTTGAACACAGATAGATGTTTATTATTTATTTCGTTGTTGACATGCCGTCCTCTTCGCGGCCCTTGTGCAGCGCTTTGTGGCCTTCGGGTCAAAGGCGCTATATAAATTGATATTATCATTATTATATTATTACAGCAATAACAAAAACCCCATGTGAGCTTGCAAGATCTAGAAGCGGGATTCCTGCGATACAACAAACGTACTAAATAACCAACGTGAACAATATATACATCGAGAAGGTAATGCAACGAATTTAACACATTTACAGCATTACCTGCCTACATCGGACACGGCCAATTAGCAAGATCTGTCACGTGAACAAAAACGTTACAATTCGTTACTACTTTTCAACACACCGGTATGTTGAAGAGCGAGCCCACATAACTTACAACAGTAATAATAATCTACTTTTGTAACGCGCGCATTTTCTCCGGGCGCGTTGCACCCGTTGATTCGGAGGCGCGGAGACACCCTGCTCAGTCGGTTTGTTGTGAGTCGGTGAAAACGTGACTTTTTAAGAGTTTTTTTAAGGCTTTAGGGGACGACGTTGACAACACGTGTGTGGTTTAAGTATTTCACACGTGTTGTTAATTAACATAAGTAATGTGAGTGGATTGTCTCATGATTCCTGTGCATGTACTGGCACACGGTGATGACATCAAACCCCCCCACAAACCGCACCCAACCCCCCTCCCTTCCCGCTCCCTCTATAAATACGACCCGGGGAAGGGTGTTGCTCGTCAGATGCTTTGTTCCTGATGAAGCTGATTGGAACCATCAGCCAAACGGCGTACCTTCATTGTAAGTTACGTGGGCTCGCTCTTCAACATAGCGGTGTGCTGAAGTAGTAACGAATTACCACGTTTTTGTTCACGTGACAACCTTTTACTAATTGGCTGTGTCGGGTGGAGGCGGGTTTGCGACACTGATATATAATATATCTCTCTCTTTACGTGACCTAACTCGTAACAAAAGCTAGACTATGGAGTCAATTTGATGTCTAGAATTTGGTGGCACGGTGAGTAGCACTGCCGCCTCACAGCAAGAAAGGCCCGGTTCGAATATCGGCTCGGGTGCCTTTCTGTGTGGAGTGTGCATGTTCTCCCCGTGTCCACGTGGGTTTTCGCCGGGCACTCCGGTTTCCTCCCACAATCTGAAGACATGTCGACTAGGTTAATTGACCTGCTGACTTAACTTGCCTGTGTATACTGGGATAGGCTCCAGTTCACCGTAACTCTGTTTAGGATTATGTGGATTCTGATGATGAATTAATCATTCATTCATTCATTGTCAGAAACTGCTTAATTTTGTCCAGGATTGTGCTGAGCCGGAGCCTATCCCGGCAGACACAGAGCGCAAGGCAGCGCTGAAGTTGATTGATTTTACGCACGAGGCATGGTCAGCCGAGGGCCCTAAATTGCCCGAAGTATCAAGCTAAACACTTCAAATTTACAGTCACAGTTGCAAGTAAATCAAGTAATTTCGCTGCCGTGGAGTAGCGAGAACCTGGCGCTCGTTACTCGAGCGCGAATAAAACTGACAGAGTGCTGAAGGTATATAGCTGGGATGTGGAGAACAGGTTTAGGGCAGTTGGCGGTATCATAAAATATAGACAGATGCTCACACTTGACCCACAAGCGCATTCTCAGCAAAAACCGGTAAAAATCCACTGGGCCCAGATTCCAAAGCCTGCTCATTTAATCACCGCTCCGAGATTGGTTTATTTACCGTAGAAAGGATGAGTTTGCTTCTTGTTCACGATGACAACAGTTTAGTGTGTTTACAAAGTAAACACACACACACACGGAGCGAGCATTCTTATTTGTTTCACTAGTATTACTGAAACATTGTCACTCCTGATTCCCGGCTTGTGTGCCGCATTTCTGGGTGGCGTTTGCGTGTAATCTCTCCCCGTGTCCGCGTGGGTTTTGGCCATGTACTCCGGTTTCCTCCCACAGTCAAACGACATGGTTATTTGTCCTGCTGACTAAATAGCCTGCCGTCCCCTGCGACGGACTGGTGAAAGGTCCTGGGCATAACCCCGTGTCTGCCGGGATAGGATCCGGCTCACAGCGACCGTGTAAGGAATCCCGCAGAAAATATTCCGTGAGCTTGCAAGCTCTTGAAGTGGGATTCCTGCGATACACCAAACGAACGAATAAACCAACATAAACAAAATATACACAACGAATTTAAAGGACGTATCATATTAAATTTTGTGTTGCTTTGGTTTTTATTAGGTTTTTTTTCTGTCGTTGTGCAGCGCTTTGTTATCTTGGGGTTAAAGGCGCTCTCTAAAATGCTATTATTATTATTATTACGTGGAGTGTTTCAGCTTCTAATTAAAACAATACATCAGCTCACACATGATATGCTGAACAGTCGTGTCTCTGATCTACAGTCAAGAGTCTTTCGTTTACCCTGTCCTCTCAGGAGCCACATACTAATGCAAAGTCCCATGCCGCAAGCAGTTATACATCTCAATATTAAATGACAATTGTACTGATGTAAGGGTGCTTCCAGCGTGGGAGGCGAAACGTCGCGAGGGAGAGATGGAGATCGCTCGACACGGCTATCGCGAAAGAATAGCTCTGAAGAGCAACCGTCATAAATGAAAATTGTTCAATTTGTTAGCGATTCCCTCTCTGTACGCGACTTTTAATGCACTTCGAGGCCGAGCTGAAAGACAACGATGTGCAGAAGCTGACCATCGTGCTTCGAAGAATCGCAAATAAGAAGAATGCAGCGGATGATAATAACAATACAACGTATTACGTTTACATTGAAGTCTATGAACACAAGTTTTTGGTAATCAAATAGATCTGAGAAAAAAAAAACCTCTGTGGCTTTTAATCAAAGTGAGATTTGCGACTCTTTTAACTTCTGACGCAGCTTTTCTGCTGCCCTTTCTTCGAATCGAGTTAAGCACACGTTCACTGTGCAATCATTAGTCATTGTTTACACTTTCGTGGAACAAGTCGTTATTCAAAGTCCTGGTTTGTTGCCCGTGTTACACAGGGTAGAGTCATCTTTCTCGACGTAATTATGCTTAACCCGTGCACGATGTGTCCAGGGTTGTGTGTGTCTTAGTAGCAAAGATAAAGACAAAGCTCCCCCGTATAGCGGTAAGAGACTGTACAGTTAAGTGCTTTTCGCAAACACCAGTAAAGTGCAGGGGGTGGGTGGCCAGCACCACGCCTGGTAGCCTTTGTCTTCTTGGTGGCGATATTCACACAAAGCACCGAATACACGAACTTCTGTTGAACTTTGGGGAAAGAAAGACAATAATAAGCCAAATGCCTCAGGCAGCAGAGCTGTAATGTGCAGCTGCGGCCACAAGCTTGCAGGTCGAATTACAAACTGAGAATTATTTTATATTTACTACGAGCATAGCCACCGTCTAGCGTTCCTTGTGTCCTTCGGGAAGAGAGAGCAACTCTCGCGCCTTATATCTGCATGAGAATTTCAATGTCTGCATAGCTGCACTTGTTCAAATTAATAGGTGGTTTCACTGGCTGCAAATGCTTTTTTCATTGCATCACACAACAAACTTCTACTTATTCCTGTCTCTGTGTCCCTATGTCTCCCCCTGTTGCTCACCCTCCCTCACTGTCTCCCTCCGTGTTTGTATTTAAGGAAGTGACGGCCATCTTAGGGGACGCTGGCAGATTTTTGCCGCTCTTAAGATTGCCTGTTTCACGATCTTTCAGTGTATTCGAAGCAGCCTTAATGATTTAATTTTTGTTGCTTTGGTTTTTATTAGTTCATTTTTTCTTTCTGTCGTTGACATGCCGTTCTCTCCGCGGCCCTTGTACAGCACTTTGTAATCCTCGGGTAAAAGGCGCTCTATAAAATGCTATTATTATTATTATTGCCATCCCACTGTTACACATTGACACTTCTTTGTCGCTTAGTAATTTTTTTGAATTGTTTGAGCTTCTTGACTAGTGGAACACTATGTGTTACTGTTCACCTTATGATTATGGCGTAAGTTTTATCTCTGCACAATGTAATGCTGTAAATGTGTTAAATTCGTTGTATTACCTTCTGACTTCAAATATTGTTTATGGTTGGTTAATTCGCACGTTTGTTGTATCGCTGAAATCCAGCTTCCAGAGCTTGCAAGCTCACTGGGTATTTCCTCCTGTAATAATAAACATCTCATCATCTCATCCCTGCACTACAAAACCCACGTTAATAGCAATGTAGCGTTGCACAGGACAGAAATGTCAATGTAATATCAAAACATCACTAAGCGACAAAGTTGTGCAAGACTGTAACAGTGCGATGGAAATAGGTGAAATAAGCATCTTGAGAATACCGTGAAAAAGCATTTGCAGCCTTTGAAATAACCCATCACTTTGTAAAATTGCAGCCAGACACACATCTAAAATCTAACAGGGATTTGACTGTAGCTTCAAGCTCGCGACTGCCTATCGACGCCAGCCAGCTCGGGACGCGTGGGGCAGACTCACATAGTCACACGCAGGCGCGTCGCAGCCGCGGGTGTTGCGGGTGTTCCGACACCCGCACTTTCACAGAAACACGTTTCCATCCCTCCCCACTTTTTCCTGCAACACCCGCGGCTGCGACGCGCCGGGTCACGCGAGCAGATCCCGTGTCTGTCCGTGTGGCTCGTCTGTCTGTCGGAGCGCAGACGGGCACGGGCTTGGCCGGACAAACCAATTACGGCGGGATGAAGCCCTGGCGAACACTCGCATTTATTTCACACGAGCTGGGGAGGGGGCTTATGCTTTTACCCCGGCCTTGCCCCGACCATGAGCGATTGTCTCGTGTCACTTAGAGCAGCTGATTTGCGGCATTTCTGTGGCGGTTTTTCCTCTTGGCCTCCGTGCCATTATAAGTTGTCAGCACTGGTGAACGCACCCACCCACACACACACCCACCCGCCCAGGCGCGTCGCAGCCGCGGGTGTTGCAGGAAAAAGTGGGGGGGATGGAATATTGTTTCTGTGAAAGTGCGGGTGTCGCGACACCAGCAAGACCCGCGGCTGCGACGCGCCTGCACCCACCCGCTCGCTCAATCACTCACCCGTAGCCTCGTCTGTTCAGCCTGTTTAAAGATCTCAACATTTGTACTATTGCCGGAAACGGCTCGAATTGCAAACCTATAGGTACCTTCTACCAAACACTTCGAAGCCGAGCTGCAAGACGAGTTCAGAAGCTCAACAGATGCCAGAAGCCCCTCAGTCTGGAGCAAGAAGAGAGGCCAATGCCCGCCTTTAAGGCCAGCACTGACTATTATATCTCTAAATGTTGAAGGGCTGTCTGCAACTAAAGAAGAACTTGTTGCAATGGGAAACTGTCATATAACCATCACGCTTCGAAGAATCGAATCGAATTCGAATCACGAACCGCCGTGTTATCAGCGAAGTCCACAATATTGACCATATCCCGATTAACGTCTTGCTATTGTGCGCGCATCTTTCCAAACAGACCACACGTTCACATTATCTTTGCCAATATATATTTTTTCTGCTCGAGATTTCGACTCGTGAAACGGCCAATATATCAGCTTCACAGATTATATACTAGTAATAATATTATTATTCTATAGGTCTCCGAAGATAAAGCATTGCTAACCCCGAAGGTGTCTTGTATACGTGGAGAGAGACGGAGAGAAAATGAAAGAAACACACTTATGGATTAAGAGATTTCGGCATTCGTTATTCTCAAATTACGTTTTATGTTTACCCAATTGAAAAAATACGTACACCTGTCAATCATAATAATAATAATAAATAATAATAGCATTTATAGAGCGCCTTTCACTCGAGGGTCACAAAGCGCTGCACAAGTATTCATGTAAATTTTCACCGTTAGATGTTCGAGCGATAATAATAATAATAGCATTTTATAGAGCGCCTTTCACCCGAGGGTCACAAAGCGCTGCACAAGGGCCGCGGAGAGAACGGCATGTTAACAACGACAGAAAAAAACAACTAATAAAAACCAAAATGTATTAAATGTTTAAGGCTGCTTCGAATACACTGAAAGGTTGTGAAACTGGCAATCTTAAGAGCGGCAAAAATCTGCCAGCGTCCCCTAAGATGGCCGCCACTTAGTGGCGAATGGCGGTTGTTGTTGTTATAAATGTAAAAGGGCGGCACGGTGGCGCAGTGGGGTATCACTGCCGCCTCACAGCAAGAAGGTCCCGGGTTCGAATATCGGCTCGGGTGCCTTTCTGTGTGGAGTTTGCGTGCTCTCCCCGTGCCCGCGTGGGCTCTCGCGTGTTGGTCGTCTCTCGATGCCCGCCGTGCCGCCCGCGCCACTCCGCGCCCACACTGTACCCCCGCGGCCTTTTGCACTGGTTTTCAGTAAAAATACAATGGTGGAATTTGTCATAGCTTTCATGACCAATGTTATTCATAGTGAGGCTCTGTTTATGAGTGTAGGTCATGTGAAAAAAGGTGCGTAAGTGAAGTGCACCCGTCGATATGCCGGAGCAAACGAGCGAGCACATGCATCACTTACCTCAAAAGATGACACCGACGTTTCGCTGACCTTCCAGTCAGCATCATCAGGGACTCGGATAGAAAGATGCTGTCACTGCGATGGACTGGCGTCCCATCCTCGGTGTTCCCCTGCCTTACGCCCTGTGTCTGCCGGGATGGGCTTCGGCTCACCGCGACCCTCACCAGGACAAGCGGCTTAGGAAATGAATGGATGTTTATTATTACCGCAGAAAATACCCGGTGAGCATGCAAGCTCTTTGCGCGATTCCTGCGTAATAATAATAATTACAAGTGAGTAGCGCTGCCGTCTCACAGCAAGAAGGGCCCGGGTTCGAATCCCGGCTCGGGTGCCTTTCTGTGTGGAGTTTGCATGTTCTCCCCGTGTCCGTGTGGGTTTTTCGCCGGGCACTCCGGTTTCCTGCCACAGTCCAAAGACACGCTGCCGCATAGGTTAATTGGCCTGTGGACTAAATTGCCCCCCGGTACCCTGTGATGGACCGGCGTCCCATCCGGGTTATAGCCTTACCTTGCGCCCTGTGTCTACCGGGACAGGCTCCGACTCACCGCGGACCCTGTGCAGAATTAAGTTGTTTCTGACAATGAGTGAATGACCCAGTCTGATAAGTTGGCCTTCTGAGTTACAGGTGCCCCAACCAGGTTCAATCTACATGTGGCCCTGTGGCGCAATGGATAGCGCGTTGGACTTCTAGCGGATTTGGTTGTGATTCAAAGGTTGCGGGTTCGAGTCCCGCCAGGGTCTAACATTTTAATAAACATTAATACGTTTTAAAAATATATTTCTGATCGGGAGCGTTAGAACAGCTGATCTAAATACGTTAGAGAGATATATAGATATTATTAGAGGCGAAAAATACCCACTGAGCTTGCAAGTTCTTTACAGCATTCCTGCATTGACACAACCCTGGCTCCTGTCTCTTAACACAGGCTCCTGTCTCGAACACTGGCTACTGTTAACACTGGCTCCTATCTCTAATACTGGCTTCTGTCTCTAACACCGGCTTCCGTCTCTATCACTTTACAAGCTCGGGGATGCACGATTCCTGAGACACTGCAAACGCCCAAATGATAACTGCTACTTTTAGGTAATTGTCAGAAACCGGTTACTTCAAGAGAGATACAGAGGAGAGAGAGGAGCCCCTCCCCTCCCCCGCAGCCCCCTCCCTCCTACCTCCCTCGCCCCGCCTCCTCGCCCTCGCCCCGCCCCTTCCGCTCGTCCCGGAAGCAACTCTCCTGAGCCAGGTGGTTGTACCTGGCTTCACGTGGGGTCGCGTCGCGCGATTACAAAGGTAACGTTTTGCTAGCGTGTTAACCTTGCTGTCGTCTGTTATAACGCAGGCAGACGCGGCTGCGGTCATGCGCAGCCCGTGGATGTTATAACCGACTTGTGGTTAGAACCGAGTTGTTGTTATTACCGAGTGGTTTGTTTAAGAACGGCCATTTTGCTACTTTCTCCCATTCTTTCGAACGGGGATCAAGGTAGGAGCGTTCACGTCGCGATCCCTGTCAAGTAAATAACTTGGTGTTTACCTGCAAATTCTACCAAACACTTCGCAGCCGCGGAGCTGATAGACAACGATGTCCAGAAGCTCAACAGGTGCCAGAAGCCCCCTCGGTCTGGAGCAAGAAGAGAGGCCAATGCCCGCCCGCCTTTAAGGCCAGCACTGCCTATTATATCTCTAAATGTTGAAGGGCTGTCTGGAACTAAAGAAGAACTGTACAGTATATCCATCCGGCCATTGTGAGAAACCGCTTAATCCTACACAGGGTGAGCCAGAGCCTATCCCGGCAGACACAGGACACAAGGCAGGGCTGTACCCATGATGGGACGCCAGTTCCTCAGAGGGCACTGTGTGTATCGACTATAGACTCCAATGTTAAAGTGTCCCATAGACTCAAATGTTAAAGTCTCCCATAGACTCCAATGTTAAAGTCTGCCATAGACTCCAATGTTAAGTCCTCCCATAGACTTTAACATCGTCTGAAGACTCACTTGTTCTGTAAAGCCTTCAAGCCCTCCGGCTAGGACTACTGATGCGGCTCAATGCTTCTTCTTCTTTGCGATTCTTCGAAGCGCGATGGTTAAATTACAGTTTCCCATTTCCTTACACAGCCCCTTGCATTTTCATTGAACTCCGCAAGG
>JAZEWU010000040.1:2976124-2987772 GCA_036362915.1 Geotria australis
CGTGAGCTCCCCGTCGACATCGAAGCCTCAGTGCTGCTTCCAAGACGACGTATTTGTCTGGATCGTATTCGGACGGAAGTGTCATTTTTAGGAAACGACAGAGCTCAGCGGTGCGCGTTATTAAGTGATTGTCTCATTATCAGCGAAATGATCTGCAACAACAAATGTTCACTGCGAGCTGCTCGGTGTGTGGAGAGGCTGTCGCCGACGCTGAGGTTAATCAGGCATATTAATTGCTCCTTCATGTAGCCTACATAATTTATAGGCAATTAGCATCGCGCCAGTAATGCGCGCCGTGTGTTCGCGACTCGTACATTCAATTACAACTTTCGTCGGTATTATCGCGTAAGAGCTGCGTAATTCTACGCGTGCAATATATAGAAAATGTATAATAATAATAGCATTTTATATAGCGCCTTTCACTCGAAGGTCACAAAGCGCTAAACATTGGCCACGAAGAGAACGGCATGTCTACAACGAAAGAAAAAACAACGAATTAAAACCAAAGCAACAACAAATAAATAATAGTTAGCGGGCGGCACGGTGGCGTAGTGGGCAGCGCTGCCGCCTCGCAGCAAGAAGGCCCCGGGTTCGAATCCCGGCTCGGCTGCCTTTCTGTATAGAGTTTGCATGTTCGCCCCATGTCTGCGTGGGTTTTAGCTGGGCACTCCGGTTTCCTCCCACAGTCCAAAGACATGCTGCAGCATAGGTTAATTGGTCTGCTGACTAAATTGCCACGGTGTCCTGTGATGGACTGGCGCTCTGCCTTGTGCACTGTGTCTACTGGGATAGGCTCCGGCTCATTGCAACCCTGTACAGGATTAAGGGGTTTCTGACACTGAATGAATGAACATGTTCATTACATTTCGAAGGTATTCACTCTAGGAAATCGCAGAGAGACGGGGGAGGGAGGAAGGCAGCCACGCGGTTAGCCGGCGCCAACATTTGCCAGAGACTGCGTCCTCTATATTACGATGCCTCTAATTGTTATGGAAAAGATCGACTTTGTCCACTCACAGCAGCCAGTAGAGGCCGCTATATTCACCACAAGATTGATTCTTGATTAAGAATCGCGAGCTTCAATGGCAATAACTCATCTGATCGCTGGCGAGAGGGGAAGGAGCATTGCAACTTGGGTAATCATATTACAATCACATCAAATAGTTCCGATTAAATGAAGCTAAGTAATTAAATACATTACACGTATTAGCTGTAATTTTTAAAATATGTACTAAAGAGCACACGACGGAGTGGGTGACTAGCACCACGCCCGGCCGCCTTTGTCTCCTTAGTAACAATGTTTACACACCGCAATAGGTACTCATTTGAGGCTAAGTCGACCTCGGGGAGGCCCAGTTCTGAAAATCGGTCACTGGTGTTGGTGGCCGTGAGCGGGATTCGAACTCGGGTCGCCAGATTTGTAGCCCAGCGCAGCGCTAACCACTGGGCTGCCGCTCCCCTTTGTCGGCAGCGTTTGACCTTGTCCCGGACGAATGCACGCGTCTCAATTTAATTTTCAGACGCCGGAGAATTTCTCGAGAGGTAATCGCACTGCTGCTGCTTCTGCTGCGCGGGGGAAGATAAATAAAAGACTGCGCTGTTTGTCTCGGTGCGGACAGGCTCGCTCACGGGACGTGACTTCTGGACACCGTCGCTGTCAAACTTCTGAGTTCGTCGGATGAGCGTCGTGAACCCCGCTACTGGCGTGACGGTTGTGCGTGAGCGCGGTGTGTGGAGTAAGTGCTGTGATGATAATAATAATAGCATTTATAGAGCGCCTTTCACCCGAGGGTCACAAAGCGCTCGCTGCACAAGGCTGCGGAGAGAACGACATGTCAACGACGACAGAGAACGGAAAATCAGCAACAATTTTTTAGGGTTTTTTTTTTATAATCCGAGCTGTGGAGAGAACGGCATATCAACAACGGGGAGACATAAAACTGAGAGTCAAGGGATAGCGATGATGAGCTGCGCAGAGTACAGGATTGTGTTTGGGCGACTGGCCGGAATAGTGATGCGAGGTATTTAGGGTGTCCTATGTGGGTAGCGCGGTGGCATATTATTGCAGTTTTATAAGCGATGCGTTGGTGGATGGGTAGGTAGCCAGTCTTCTTTTTCTTTGTGATTCTTCGAAGCACGATGGTCAGCCTCTAGACATCGTTATCTTTCAGCTCCTGGGCCTCGTTGTCTTTCAGCTCGGGTAGCCAGTGTAAAGTCTCCATGCGTTTTGTGGTTAGTTGGCCGCTCGCTCGCTCGCTTAGCACGAGGACGGCGTCTCAATGAGGGAGTAAGAGCGAGAAGACGGAGCGATGGAGAACGACACAGAGAGAGAGAAACCGAGAGTGTGAGAGAGAGGAAAAAAATCAGAAAACTGCACGTCTGAAATCCCCAGGGGAAATTGAGCGAGTAGCGTATTGATTTACCCTGGAAAAAAAGCGCACGCGGCCTCTAAACTAGGGAGAACACACACGGCTCCCTTGATGGATGTGTACAAAATCCTACGGTACAGTGTGTGTGTGTGTGCGGGCACTGTGAATCGATGGCGTGACCAATGCAGACGAGCGACAGCGCTTGGAAAACACACGGCAACTCCGCGCCTTCAAAGTCGAGTTGAAATCGCCGGAAAAAGGAGTTGTAATTCGACGGACGCTAGTGTCGATAGACAGAGGCGGAGGGTAGTTGGGGCTGGCGAGTTGTTTATGTGATGTTCGTGAAAATCTCGCGTTGTGTGTGTGGGGGGGGGGCTAGCGGTGTGTAGGAGCGGTGGCCCAGTGGGTTAGCGCGCTGGACTACAAATCTGGCGACCCGAGTTCGAATCCCGCTCGCGGCCAACACCAGTGACGATTTTCTGAACCGGTCCTGGGCCTCCTCCCCTAGGTCGACTCAGCCTCAAATGAGTACCTAGTGAAGTGTGTAAACATCGCCACTAGGGAGACAAAGGCGCGCGGGCGTGGTGCTGGTCACCCACCCCCTCGTGTGCCGTGTCGACCTTGATAGGTGCTCGCTAACGGCACTTGCCCCAACAGTCTGTTAAGGCTATACGGGGGATCTTGGTCTTTGTTGTTTAAGGTGCTCGCTAAGGACACTTAACCCTAGTCTGCTGAGGCTGTACGGGAGATCGTTGTCTTTATCTGTGCGTGGAGTGTGTGTCTATAACATTTAACTCACTTGTCATGGAGACATTTTGCCCGCTTTAATAATTCAGCTGTTTAATAGCCGTGGCTCCATTCGGCAAGCGGCGCGGCGGCATGCAAATAGTTGTAACGTGACGGTTAAGGGAGGGCTGATTGTGTTAATTTATGTATTTGTTACCAAGCTCATCCTTGCGCCTGTATGTCTGATTCGCTCCACTGCCGTGTGCGTAAATCACTCGCTTCATCTGTGCGCCGCCTTATATCTCACACTGAGCACACACACTCCCTGCAGTATTCGGCTTGAGTGTTTGTTTATTCACAAGAACTTGGCCCGGTTAATGAAATATCTTAAAGGTGCATGCATACGTTATTACGTTGGAAGCGGAGAGAAACAACATTCTATTCACCACGGAAACACTCTCTGCGTGTAGGATTCATTGTAATTTAATGTGCATTTGTCAGGATAATGTCAACAATTTGGAGTCTCTATGCTCAGATAAGCCAGAGAGATTCTTTCTCAGTTAGCCCGAGCCAGCAGTGGACTTTCCACATTACCATGACAGTGTGCAGTATTATAAAATCATCATCGTTATCGTACCTCCTTAATCCTGTACAGGGTCGCCGTGAGCCGGAGCCTATCCCGGCAGACACAGGTCCCAGGCAGGGCTATACCCAGCATGGGACTCCAGTCCATCACAGGGCACCGGGGGAAATTTAGTTAGTCAGCAAGCCAATTAACCTATGCAGCTCATGTCTTTGAGCTGTGGGAGGAAACCGGAGTGCCCGTCGAAAACCCACGCGAACACGGGCACCCGAGCCGGGATTCGAACCCGGGTCCTTGTTGCTGTGAGGCGGCAGCGCTACTCACCGCGCCACCGTGCCGCCTCTCGTTGTTTCTTTGACCTTCAAAAGTACTGCACGTCCCTTCCGTCTAACGACAACAAAACCCGACCCCAGAGAGATGTTCCCGACACAGGAAAACACATTATTTCTCATCGACAATCCATGGATTGATCCTCGAGTATAACAAGAACACGTTCAGAGATTACGGTTGGAAATTTGCATTAAGAATCTCCCGGGAAAGTGGAGGAAGTGTGGTGTGAGTGTGTGTGTGTGCGCATGTTTGTTTGTTGTTTGTTTTGTGCTGGTCACCCACCCCGTCGTGTGCCGTGTCGACCTTCACGGGTGCTGCTCGCTAGCGGCACTTGCCCCTACAGTCTGTTAAGCCTATACGGGGGAATCTTTGTCTTTGGTGCTGGCCACCCACCCCCTCCTGTGCCGTGTCGGCCTTCATTGGTGCTCGCTAACGGCACTTGACCCTACAGTCTATTAAGGCTACATGGGGGATCTTTGTCTGTGTGTGTTTATGTGGTACTGCAATCGCCCGGGTTGTCCACCGTGGTTAAAACCACCCTTGCGTGGACGCACACTCAGCCCGATAGGCTGGCATGCCAGCACACTCAAGCTCGCCGTACTCTGTCGCCAGTGATATTTAGACGCGTGGCCGTGGAAATCCTGTTATTCCCCCAGATTAGATCGCGTATTTTCCTCTCAAAAAAAACACAACCAACGTGCAGTTTCGCTCAGATCCGTGCTAAGAACCCCGGGTGGCAAATTCCAACGAAGCAGGGACTGACAATGCGAGTGTCCCTGCATTGAAATCATACGTGCTGTGCGAATATATAAAATGAAAATTAAAATAAAACCGCCTTGATGTTGGCGGTCATGACGGTGGTGGTGGTGGTGGTCGCGTTGGCGGTGGGGGGCAGCGTAAAGAGATAAGAAGACGTAGCAGCAGTAAGGCAATCTCAGCCTTACTGACACACTATTACTCCTGCCAAGCGTGTGATCTATGGCTCCCTATCTGCAGAGCCCTCCCAATGAAACGGTGAGCACTGCGCACAGCCTATTAAAGCACTGGCATTAATCTGGGAGGCCACTTCACCCACCCGATCCTTGCCCAACCTCCCACCACCCGCTTCCTTGTCCCCTCTGAGCTTCAGGCATCGCTCAACTCCGCCGTGCCACTTATGGTTTCGAGAGTGCGAGGGATATTTATGGATCACTCCAGCACCACCAACACCACCCCTACCCCTCTCTCTTCCACCGCCGGTCTCCTGCGAGCGAAGGGAGAGTAACAGAGAGGAAACAGCCACTTTGCTAATTTTGTGAAGCTTCAAAGCCGTTGTTTGAAATCTCAAGGGTGACTGTGCGTGTGTGTGTGTGTGCGCGCGGCTCAGTTGTGTGGATTATAAACGCGCGCCGTTTGATGTGACGCAAATACGTCGGCGTTTACCTCGAATAATAATATCATTCTATATAGCGCCTTTCACCCGAGGGTCACAAAGCGCTGCACAGGGCTGTGGAGAGAATGGCATGTCACCACGTGTGCCGTGCCGGCCTTCAACGGTCCTACCCGACTTAACCCGACAGCATGTTAAGGCTATATCTTTGACTTAGCAAGTACATTGAGGGGATATAATTAAATACAATGACAGGGTCTTGAGTTCAAATCTAGGCCATTGGTCTGCCCAGTCCATCAGCCCTGGAGAATCAATGAAACACATACCCTATGGATCGTAACCTTATCGTTGTGGAGGGGTTTTCGCGTCCCAACGAAACCCATGGCTCTGTCACCTGGAGTCGAGCACTCCTGCTAAGGTCTCCCTTGGTTCGAATTCGATTCGATTCTTCGGAGCGTGATGGTTATATGACAGTTTTTCATTGCAACAAGTTCTTATTTAGTTGCAGACAGCCCTTCAACATTTAGAGATATAATAGTCAGTGCTGGCCTTAAAGGCGGGAGTTGGCCTCTCTTCTTGCTCCAGACTGAGGGGCTTCTGGCATCTGTTGAGTTTCTGGACATCGTTGTCTTTCAGATAGGCTTCGAAGTGTTTGGTAGAATTTGCAGGTAATACCAAGTATTACTTGACAGGGATCGCGACGTGAGTGCTTCGACCTTGATCCCTTTGGTGAACATGTCTGTGGGTTGGTTCCAGACAAATAATTATCAAAGACCCTCCGACTAAAGCAGGTTGGCGCCACAGATTTCTGCCACAACACCAAAGACAAAGATTTCCCCAATATTGCCTTAACAGACTGTCGGGTAAATTGGCGTTAGCGAGCACCTACGAAGGCCGACACGGCACACGAGCGGGGGTGGGTGGCCAGCACCACGCCCGGCCGCCTTTGTCTCCCTACTGGCAATGTGTACACACCATACACCGCACCAGGTACTCATTCGATGCTGAGTTAACACCCCCTACGATCGCGAAGAGGAGCAACCGGCTAAACCCGGGTCAACAACAACGACCTTGTCGAACGGTTGTGCAATACTCGTCCCTGGCTGCATGTGGGATTTCTTTATCTGCGTCTCTCTTCGTCTGTGCGGGTTGACTCATCGCCTAAAAAATAAAGATCAATAACGGCGAGCGGCGATTTTCCCGGGAGCGGACCCGTTGATGCGACGTACGAAAATATCCCCCACCGGTGATGTTCAATTCTCAAGCCCTCAAGTGGCCTCCGTCAAAGCACGACCTATTTATTTACTTGTGTTCCGTGCGTTTATGGGCGAACGGGGGGAGGAATGCGGCGCGCACGGTCGCTTTGAACGCGCGTGTAAATATCCGTCAAATCAAACGTCAAATAAACCTCTCGCAGACGCTCGCAATGAGTGATGGAAATGTTTCCTTTCCACTTAGAAATACAATTCGGTTTTAGCCGCGCGATGCTTCGGGGTCCCCAAGTGTGCTGAAGGATTCGCACTGGGATTGTTAATCCACCGCGATGGACTGGCGTCCCAAACTCGGTGTTCCCCTGCCTTGCGCCCTGCGTCTGCCGGGATAGGCTCCGGCTCACCGCGACCCTGTATAGGATTAAGCGGTTTCTGAAAATGGATGGATGGATGAAAATGGATGGATGGATTATCAATCCATCGCGGCTCTGCTCCGTATTGTGTTGGTTAGTTCGCACGTTTGTTGTGACGCAGGGATCTCGCTCGCAGAGCTTGCAAGCTCACTGTGTATTTTCTGCTGTAATACCAAACATATTTCATGATTTGGTTCGAATCATTATTATTATATTTTTTGTCCTGTTGCCTTTATGTCCTATAATTTATCGCTATTGCTTGACTCTCAGTTAATCTATCTTGATGTTATTGACATGCCGTTCTCTCCACAGCCTTGTGCAGCGCTTTGTGACCCTGGAGTGAAAGGCGCTCTATAAATGCTAGGGGCTGTGTAAGAAAATGGGAAACTGTAATTTAACATCGCGCTTCGAAGAATCGCAAAGAAGAAGAAGAAATGCTATTATTATTATTAAGGCTTTCATGACCGATATTATCCGTAATGTTTTTAAGAGTTTAGGTCACGTGAAAAGTGATGCTCGTGGTGTCACTGTCTGGTTGCAACCCCCAGCAAAACGTCGAGAACACCTTTAAAGGTAAGTGCTGTGGGTCCAGTCGTTTTTTCCAACATATCGACGGTTACTTTACACTTGCATAACTTTTCACGTGACCTAAACTCTCAAAAACATTATGGATATTTCATGATGTAGGTTTTCACGCCTCGATTTATGATGGTTGCTCGGGATAGCCGTGTCGAGTGATCTCCCTCGCGACGTTTAGCCTCCCACGCCTGATGATGCTTCCAACGTGGGAGGCGTTTTTTTCCGTGTTGTGGGTATTTTCTTTCTATAACAAATGTATTGCAAACGTGCTCTCAACATCGGGTCAAAAGAAGCAATTTCCACTGGGACCTCTTACTGTGAGCAGCGTCACATCACCTCCTGTCAGAGGAGTTCCCCAAGAGATGACATCTTAGAATCACCTGACATCCTTTAAAATATCTGTTATCCGCAGGGCTATAGCACTTTCTATAGCCCTGCAACGAGTGTTTGTCACTTTGCAAAAAACATTGACATTGGAATTCTCTGAGCTGAAATCTGACCAAAATAGTTTATTAAACGTAATGTTGTACTGGTGAGTAACGCTGCCGCATCTACATCTGCCTTTTCTTTGCAACGCGCCTCCCAGCGTCAATTTCTATCGAGTTTACCGGACCATTTCCCCCCTCTATGTTCCACCGCAAACAATTCTAGCGTCCATCAAATCCCTTCACGATGAACGGCCGCCGAATGCCAAAGGTTATTTAAAAGGAACCATTGCTGATAAATCGTGTCAGGATTTATCACACGTGTTGGATAACAGATTCACGAGACGCTGCCTGCCGTGGTTGACCGGAACACCGGTGGTTTCCTCGCCGTGTCATGTGGGTTCGAAAGCCTCGACCTGAACGCCTTGGGGACAAGAGCGCGCGTGACCTGCAACCGGGAGGTTTGAAGGTTCAACTCCTGCTGGTGCCAAAGCGTTCTGTCTTCACCCGACACGGCTCTGGGACAGGGGCGGCACGGTGGCGCGGTGTGTTGCACTGCTGCCTCGCGGCAAGAAGACCCCGGGTTCGTACCCCGGCTCGGGTGCTTTTGTGTGTGGAGTTTTGCGTGTTCCCCGTGCTACTCAGCGAGCCGTAGTGCCACCCAATGACAAACATCTATCTAATTCAGATAGATGTGTGTTTCTCGCCCTGTTCTGCATAGGTTTCGCCCAGGCTTGTCCAGTTTCCTCCCATCAGTCCATCATGGGGCGGCGTTTTTGACGAACGAGTCGAGGTTATTTTTTTGTATCCACGCCACACGCGAATCTAACGTAGCTCTGGGGCATTCCGTTCTCAAGCCGCGCCACCTAACCTGTTTTGTTTACACTATGTGACCCGTCAGCACTGCGGATAATCGATTGGACCAAGCGCGCCGCCCTAGCGAATCGATGGTCGTCTTCATCCCAGTCACACACCGCCTGGGACAGGAGATTGCCAGGATCGCACGTGGCCTCATGGGATTTGGGGCCCGGGGCCTGATTTTTTGAGACAGGACGCCGAATCAATCAGAGGACCTATGTGTCGTTTTATTTCGGCATTGATGTCAGTTATCGCTTCAGCAGAGACGACCTCAAGAGCGCTGTCGTATTGGGAGCCGTTGTTAAAGACAGGAGCTACGTGTTACAGGCGTAAATCAAACCGCTTCGGGCACGACCTTATTTCTCTGTGAGACGCAGATATTACCACTACACAGCCACTCGGACACAAAACTACGCGGCCAAGCATGGACGGCGAGACAGACAGGCAGGTGTAATCCAACTGAACTCGAGACAGACGAACAAACTTAGGCCTCCGTCCTAACAAGCGACGCACGCGGCGTGGCAAGGAGCGTTAATAATCAAATAACTCGCAGCCGTCAATCAAGACGAGGGCCAGGAGTTTTCGTGCGTTAGGCTGAGCGGCGGCACGTTAAGTGACCTGATAGCCGGCGGATTGGTTAGTGAGGAAAAACGACGCGGATTCCGATCATGTCAATCCGCGTTAGCGCTTCAAATTCCTGCTCACCCCCAGTATTTGCGTGGACTGTTATATCTGCAGGGGGCGGCACGGTGGCGTAGTGGGTAGCGCTGCCGCCTCACAGCGAGAAGTCCCGGGTTCGAATCCCAGCTCGGGGGCCTTTCTGTGCGGAGTTTGCATGTTCTCCCCGTGTCCGCGTGGGTTTTCGCCGGGCACTCCGGTTTCCTCCCACCGTCCAAAGACATGCTGCCAGGTTAATTGGCCTACTGAGTAAAATTGCCCCAGGTGCCCTGCGATGGACTGGCGTCCCATCCTCGGTATCCCCCTGCCTTGCGCCCTGTCTCTGCTGGGATAGACTCCGGCTCACCGCGACCCTGTACAGGATTAAGCGGTTTCTGAAAATGGATGGATGGATGGATATCTCCAGTGGACGCATACTACGATGCCTGGACGTTGGAGCACTGACAGCAAGTGGTCCAGTTGTCCAGCCCGGTCGCCGATAAGCATGTGTGGTTTCTTGAAAACTGGACGCTTTATTAAAACGTGTCCATGTCGTGTTTATAAGATCTCCACACTTGTCTCATTGCCAAAATAATAATTATTTTTCTCTGCTTTCTTTATGTCCTATGTCCTATAATGTATCGCTATTGCTTGACTCTCAGTTCAATCTGTCTTGATGTTGTTGACATGCCGTTCTCTCCACAGCCCTGTGCAGCGCTTTGTGACTCTCGGGTGAAAGACGCTCTATAAATGCTATTATTATTAGAAAAGATTAAACCTGTATCTTTTTTTACATTATTTGTCTACTGGCGAAAAAGGTGCTCATATACAAAATCCGTTGTCTGAACTTTAATAATAATAGCTTTTTATATATAGCGCCTTTCACCCGAGGGTCACAATTTGCGTCGCCGACTGAATTTTTGTACGAATTCTGACTGCAGAGAGGCACGGCGGCGTAACGGCGAGCAGCGCTGCCTCCTCACAGCAAGAAGGTCACGGGTTCGATCCCCGGCTCGGGCGCCACATTGCTGTGTGGAGTTTGCCTTGCACCCTGTGTCTGCCGGGATAGGCTCCGGTTCGCCGCATATCCTGTACAACATTAAGCAGATACTGTCCGTGTTGGTTAATTTTCACATTTGTTGCTTCGCAGGAATTCCGCTTCCAGAGCATGCAAGCTCATTGAGTTTAATTTTTTTAACGCTGTAATAATAAACAAATATCTAACTATGAGGTTAGGTCATGTGAAAAGGTGTGTACGTGCAGTGCACCCGTCGATATGCCGGAGCAAACGAGTTGGGCACATGCCCACTGTTGCTGATATCCATAAATATCTATCTATGGAGACACTTTAGACGGGGAAATTAACGAAGGCAGCAGCGTGGGAGGAAACCGGAGTACCCAGCAAAAACACCCACGCGGACACGAGGCGAACACACACACACACACATCAAGTGCACCCGTGTCGACAATCGAACCAGGGTTGTTTTGTTAAGTGGCTGCGACACTACTTACTAAGCATCGAACCTGGTTAATGGGAAGCACATCACTCCCCCGTCACTCACTCCTCCACGCAGCTGCCCTACCCGCTCGTTAAGCGTGTGTACATATAGCCGCTACAGTGTGTTTTTTGATTGGTAAAACTGATGCGATTAAAAATGCATGCATGTAATTGCCTACGACATCGTGCCCACTGGGGGCTCTTGTTTACCCCTAAGTGACACTGACTACACAACGCACTCGGGTTTTAATTATCTTTACTGCGCATTAAGGCAAAGCCTCGGCTGACAGCTTACGGCCCTCTTAGAGACAGGCTTGCCAACACTGTGAGTGAGATATTCCCCTCGCGGCAAATTTATAGGGACGGCCAGGAGCAAATAAATCCCCTCGCCTTCGCTTCACCCTCCGTAAGGAATGGCGCAGTCCATAAATAATTCCCTGCTCCGTAAACGGTGCCTTGACGGAGCGTAAAGGGGCTGGAATGTGCCATTAATTAGGGGTGGCGTTGCAAATTGTTAGGTTTGATGTGAAGACGTCTTCGCCTCGCGGAAAGGTGGTACCGCCCGAGGCGGTTTGATACCAGCCTCGGGCGCCTTTCTGTGCGGCGTTTGTGTGTTCTCCCATACCACAC
>JAZEWU010000040.1:3013741-3046158 GCA_036362915.1 Geotria australis
CATGGTGCATCTGAGCCAGGAGGGAAGTCTTCATCAGGTGGGATTCCCATGCCAGTTGCAGGAGGGTCGCTCTCAAGCTTTTCCGTTCAGAGCTGGAGTCTGGTTTCCCCTCGAGATGTTGTTAGGGGCTGCACATGGCTGAGTTAGAGAGTTAGAGAGGTCGAGGAAGAGTGGTTGGGGGGGAGGGTGAAAATGTTGAAACGAACCCCACAAAAAAACACACACAGAATCAGCACATAACAAACAAGAATTCGCTGCGAGTCTCACTCACACCTGCTCCTATCAGGGGGCATTTTCTTGCACGTGGCGGGCGCTGCTCATTATTCTCATATCCGTTTTACACGTTGATTTTAATTACACCGAGGCGCTCCTCCGTACGGCAGGTGTTGGGAAATGCGACGGTCAAGAGGCCAAGAGCCGCTGTTTTGCATTCACTAATTGCGTTAGCTGCGTGCCGCCGCAGGAGCAAGTACGAAATGGCACGCTGGGGGCCGACAAAATAATAATCCACAATGTCAGTCAGTCCACGGGCCGCACGTTGGCGTTAGCGGTGAGTACCGCTGCCGCCTCTCAGCCAGAAGCACCCGGGTTCGGATCCCGGCTCGAGTGCCTTTCTGTGCGGAGTTTGCCAGTTCTCCCCGTGTTCTCGCCGGGCACTCCGGTTTCCTCCCACAAATCCAAAGACATGCTGCTACATCGGATGAATTGGCCTGCGGATTAAATTGCCCCCGGTGCCCTGTGATGGACTGGCGTCCCATCCTGAGTATAGCCCTGCCTTGCGCCCTGTGTCTGCCGGGATAGGCAGACGCAGGGCGACATATTAAAGAGCACTGTGTTAAAATCACCTATGTATTTTATTTTATTTAAAGCTATACATGTGTTAGATTCGTCGCATTGCGTCCTGATTTTACGTACTGTTTATGTTGGTTAATTGACTCGATTGTTGTATTGTAGGAATTCCGCTTTAAGAGCTTACAAGCTCACTGCTGTAATCATAAACATCTATCTATCTGTGGGTAAACCCATTACCTTGGATGGACCCGTCCACAGGAACGTGGAATTTCCACCACGGAGGTCAGGTTTTGCCACCAGGGATTAGAACATGACAATTTACAGAGGACTGTGACTTCGCTTCTGACAGATCATTTGCCAACAGGCTTAAGAAACCACTGTGAACACAATCAGCTCTTTTAATCCAGCAAGACTTGAAACCAAGGGACTAGATAAAGCAGCTTATCCCGCTTGAAGACAGCTGCACACCTGTCGAATTGGACCTTCAACGGCAGGGTAGGGGGTACGCAACTTGGCGGCTGGGACTGTGAAGGCAAGTGCGGCCAGAGGCGTTGGTCGTCATCTCTGACTTACAAAGAAACCGCGACACCAGAGCTGTTTCGTAAACTAAAACTCAACCAGTACTGTGATGAAGCCAATGTGTGCGGTTAAAGGGCGGTAGATGCTCTGTAGATATAGCCAATACAATACAATGTGTAGAGATAGCCAATACAATATCCGTCCATCCATCCATCGTCAAAAACCGCATAATCCTGTACAGGGTCGCGGTGAGCCGGAGCCTATCTCTGCAGACACAGGGCGCAAGGCAGGGCTATACCCAGGATGTGACGCCAGTCCATCACAGGGCACCGAGGGCAATTTCGTCCGTAGGCCAATTAGACCCATGCAGCAGCATGTCTTTGGACTGTGGGAGGAAACCGGAGTGCCCGGCGAAAACCCACGCGGACACGGGGAGAGTATGAAAACTCCACACAGAAAGGCACCCGAGCCGGGATTCGAACCGGGGATATTCTTGCTGTGAGGCGGCAGCGCTACTCACCGCTACGCCACCGTGCCGCCTTCGTATCATTATTACTCACAATTCTATGGCAGTTCCCCCGGGGATCAAGGTAGAAGCGTTCACGTCCGCGATCCCTGTCAAGTAATACTTGGTATTACCTGCTAATTCTACCAAACACTTCGAAGCCGAGCTGAAAGACAACGATGTCCAGAAGCTGAACAAGATGCCAGAAGCCCCCTCAGTCCGGAGCAAGAAGAGAGGCCAATGCCCGCCTTTAAGGCCAGCACTGACTGTTATATCTCGAAATGTTGAAGGGCTGTCTGCAACTAAAGAAGAACTTGTTGCGATGGGAGAAACTGTCATACAACCATCATTCCAATTCGGCAGTGCCCCCCTCGCCGAACCTCGCCCGCGACGACACCGCGCAGAACGTCGTTAGCGCAATTATGTATGCGGATAATGAACCCATTACGACGCGGCCACAATTTGGCATTCACGGGCGATCGACAGGGGTGAAATAAATAATGAATTAAATCGCATTTGAATGCCAACAGCTGGTAGTCAACCCCCGGGAAAATAATATAATAAAGGCAGGCGCGGTGTCAGCCTGGGTTTTGCATAACCCAGGATGAATGGGGGTCAACAACGGGACACTTGCTCATTACATTCAATTATTCCAGCCATCAATCAGAGATTAAAGCTTAAGACTCTGGCGGCTTGCTGTTGTCACGCACCGGCGGTGTTAGACCGTGTGTCCGCGCTTGGAAGTCGCATCCCAGCCACATCGTCGCTCGCCGGTTACCCTAACGTCCCGTAATTATAACATAAGTAATAACAACGGGGATTTGTTTGCCCGGAAAAGCCACGCAAGAAGCAGCGGGGGCCGTGTTGTATTTTTTTATTTTTGTTCACGATGTTATTGATTTTTTTTTTTAGCAGGGTGGAAAAAGTTGGGCGTAACTCACAACAAACCGACTGAGCGGGGCTCCCGCGCCTCCGAATCAACGGGTGCAATGCGCCCGGAGAAAATGCGCGCGTTACAAAAGTAGATTATTATTATTAGTGGCGCTTCCGCCTCACCGCGAGAAGGTCCGAGACTCCAAACAGTGTTAGAGATAGGAGCCAGTGTTAGAGATGTGAGCCAGTGTTAGAGTCGGTGACCTAGCGCCTCTCTCTTCGATCGAATCCATTTTACACTGAATTAAAATGCGCCACGCGTTATACATTGTATTTACATATAAACTATTTACTTAACCGAATGGCTTGATTAATCGTGATTGACAGATGTTTACTTTTGGCATCGTGATACTTGTGGCATATTCACAGATGTTTGCCGAGCGTTCTAATTTTAACTCGAAGACTAAAAATCAATACTATAGGTTAAACGCCCTTCCTGTGTACTCAGCCAGGTGCACACAGGTGATGTCTAAGGCACCCTCGAAGCAGCACGCGAGAACATTCAAAGTACACACACAAATACAAAGATCCCCCATATAGCCTTGACAGCACCTATTAATACCGGCACGGCACACAAGGGTGGTGGGTGTCTGGCACCACGCCCGGCCGCCTTTGTCTCCCGAGTCGCGATGTTTGCACACGCCACCAGGGATTCATTCGAGGCTGAGCCGACCTAGGTTAGGCTCTGGACCGGTTTGGAAAATCGTCAGTGATGTTGGCCGTGAGCCGGATTCGAACTCGGGTGGCCAGGTTCGTAGCGCGTCGCGCGATTGCTGTCCCACCGCTCCCCACTCGTACCCATACGGCCGCTTGGACAAATACAGCTCCACTGCTAATGCATTCAGATCTGCGTTGTCCTAAGCTACTTGCATTTTGGCAACACTAGTGACACTAGGCTATAACGAAAGCCGTCTTTCTTCTCAGGTATTTCCCGTGAATCCTTTGCTCGTATTAGTAGACTTAGGAATATTTCTAATTCAGCGGTAACAGCCAAGGTTTAGGATATGCTCAGACAGCCAGGCCCCATTTATATTCCGAGCAATTAGCCGAGGGTAATTCGGAAGCATGGCGTCCCATCCTCTGTATACCCCTGCCTTGCGCCCTTTGTCTGCCGGGATAGGCTCCGGCTCACCGCGACCCTGTACACTGTACAGGATTAAGCGGTTTCTGAAAATGGATGGATGGGATGGTGATTAGTCTATCGTATGGCATACAAACCCGATTGTTATGACTGTATTGAAACCCATTGTGTTATTGTGCCGCATTATGAACACAGCATGTATGCATTAATTTCCAGAAACCGCTTAATAATTGTACAGGGTTGCGGTGAGCCGGAGCATATCCCGGCAGACGCAGGGCGCAAGGCAGGGCTATTACCCACGATGGGACGCCAGTACATCACAGAGAACCGGGGGGGGAATTTAATCCGCAGACCAATTAACCCTATGTAGCCGCATGTCTTTGGACTCTGGGAGGGAACCGGGGTGCCCGGCGAAAATCCCACGCGGACACAGGGGGAACATGCAAACTCCATACGGAGAGGCACCCGAGCCGGGATTCTAACCCGGAGATTTCTTGCTGTGAGGCGGCAGCGCTACTATATCTCCACCTATACGTAATAATATGAACATATTACTTAAATAGATATGTTTTAGTTGATCGGACAGTCGTTTTTCTAGATGGATATCATACAGCAGCGTTTAGTTTAAGCAAACAGTGGGCCGGTGTGTGTTGATCTCATCACATTACAAACCAAAATCACTACGCGCTGTCAAATCAGACTTGTGAAACGAGTGCCGACGGTTTATCCGATGTTATTGGCAAGAACACTCCATCGCAACGACGGAGCCCTGTTCAACGCAACATCGATGCTGCAAACGTGTCCATTGGCCTATGAAGCATTAGCGATGGATAATAGAATTTAACAAATCCTTCCGGACGATGTAAATCTGCAAAGCCAACAGGCCGACGTACTCAATAATACATGTTCTTACGTACACACATTAAATATAATAATAGCATTTATAGAGCGCCTTTCACCCGAGGGTCACACGGTGCTGCACATGGCTGTGGAGAGAACGGCACGCCAACAAAGATAGAGAACGGAAAATCAGCAACAGTATTTTTTTCGGGGTTTTTTTCATCCGAGCTGTGAACAATATAAATGATTCTCCGATGCTAAAACACCGGCTCACTTAGCAGACTGGTTTGCCAGCTTGCTAAGGATGCTTACTCTGCATGGGGTAGTAGCTGGAAGGTCTAGAAATCTGGCTTTCACATAAGCTGGCTCGCGTGTAAACGCAGGCACGCACACATGGAAGGCAGCTTATTGCAGGCTACCCTACAGAGACCTCATTATCCCAATGAATTTAATATTCTCTAGTTCAGTCGCAGAGGTCAAATGCTTCGAGTCAAACCCTGGCTGTCGGTGAGCGCACACACCGTTTGCCGGGATATGTCACAGCAACAAATAGGCATCGCTCGAGCAATGCACAGTGCCACAGTGAAATGCTGATAATGAGAGGCCAGACGAAATAATGAGTTACGGTATACAATAGCGCTGGCTTGGAATAACAACATGCATGTATTGGGTGGGGGGTGGTGGTCCAAAATCCTGTGACCTGACATGTACAGAACGCTCGTTGTCTACAGTCATGTGGCACAATCATGTTGTTCAGTGATCTTCTTCTTTGCGATTCTTCGAAGCGCGATGTTAAATTACAGTTTCCCATTTTCTTACACAGCCCCTTGCATTTTCATTGAACTCCGCAAGGTCTTTTGAGCTGCAGAGGTTGGGTAGTAGAGCACAGACAAGGCAGTGTTCCATAGTATGGTCTGCTTCTCAGTGATGCGTTGCACCAACATTGCGGATACTATTATGTGATTGTTGTTGTTGACGGTGTAAACAGCCGCTGTCCAAGTTCCCCCGGGTTGGCCGCTTGCCTCCCGCTAGTTGTGGTATTGGAGCAGAATTTCTGGTGCCCTTGCTGATGCCAACCTCCTTTAGTCGGAGGTGTCTTCGGATCGTTATTCGTCTGCAACCTTCACCCCAAGCCTGATCACCAAGGGAGGACCCTAGCAGGAGTGCTAGATTCTAGGCCTGGTTACCGAGGGAGACCCAATCAGGAGCGCTGGACTCCAGACCCGATCGATCACCGGTATCAGATTTCTTCCAGAATCTCATCGAGGCGTTGAAACAAAAATAATCCCAGCGAAGCCGCCACTCCCTGTGTCCCTAACACGCTCCCCTTCCCCGCCTAGCGTTGCCACTTGTCCATCAGCCTGGTGAAGTATGGACAAATAACCCTCATGGCCGCCAAGGCATGGCCCTCATCCGGCGGTGGACTGACAGAAAGATGTGAATTTTTAATGTTAGCGAAATTATTATATCTGGGAGGCAGTTTGTTATTTTAAATCCTTGCTTACAGCCGCTAGCGAGTGTCATAAGTCGCACGAACAGAATTACCGTAATCTCCGAGTCAGGGACGCATCTCGGAAAGTAAGACGCCCCGAATAAACCCGACAAAATCTGTCAGTGCGCCACCCAGCCACCTATTTATAGGACGCAGCCCCCATCCTGGTTATCATCCATCCATCCATTTTCAGAAACCGCTTAATCCTGTACAGGGTCGCGGTGAGCCGGAGCCTATCCCGGCAGACACAGGGCGCAAGGCAGGGTTATACCTAGGATGGTACGCCAGTCCATCGCAGAGCACCTGTGGCAATTTACTCAGTAGGCCAATTAACCTGGCAGCATGTCTGCTTACAAATACGGGGGGTTGGATGGTGGGGGGAAGACCTAGTTTCGTGGACCGGAGGAATAGCGAAAACGAATTACGGCACACCAGCAAATCGCGGTGCCCTGAGCCACAACCTGAACACGGCCTGATGAATGTCTCGGGTGATACATCATGTATGCGGAGAAGCACGCCAGGCCACAATCTAATGGCATTGGGGACCCGCGTGGGTGTATTACAACTTCATTTGAAAGTCATACCCGCAGATAAATTGTTTAGGGTGCAACACAAAAAATAATAATAATAATAATAAACAAAGGAATTGCATGTATTTTAATAATAATACGAATCAAATGGGAATGCTGCTAGGCGTGAGAGTGTTTTTGAACTGTGACGTTCACACAGCCACGCAAGCCGCTCTGTAGCGTGACAGCGCGGTATTAAATTAGGACGCGGTATCGCGCGCGGCGGTGACGCCTCAACCCCGAGCGTCGGAAAATGTATATATCGCGAAGCTTGTAATGAAACACGCAAAGCCTCACCGGATGTTTAACTCGGCTCGTTTCTAAGCTGGAAGGAACTGTTGAGCTGTGTAGCTCTTTGTATCGGTTGTCCAGCGGTCCGGGGGAGGTAAAAGAGATACGACCCACTGTCTTCTTCTTTGCGATTCTTCGAAGCACGATGGTCAGCTTCTGGACATCGTTGTCTTTCAGCTCGGCTTCGAAGTGTTTGGTAGAATTCGCAGGCAACACCAAGTATTACCTGACAGGGATCGCGACGTGAACGCTTCCACATTGACCCCCGACCCACCGTTAAAAAGATCGAAGTCGCAGTGTTAGAGATGGGTGTCAGTGTTAGAGACGGGAGTCAGTAATTCAGCCATTCACAGAAACCGCTTAATCTTGTACAGGAATGAGATGAGCCGGAGCCTATCCCGGCAGATACAGGGCGCAAGGCTGGGCTATACCCAGGATGGGATGCCAGTCCATCACAGGGAAATTTAGTCCACTGGCCAATTATGTCCTCGGTGTGTAATTAGATTAATGGTTACTGAACATGCATTGGTTCATTACTTAGTGCGATTTAGTGAAACAAAAAAATCTAACGTTGTTAAATGATCCCAAAGGAATTATGAAAATTGGGAATTTCTGGCGATAGCAGCGTTGGGTGAATGTGAGGACAGTGGCGAACGACACCCCGATCGCGATTTGGGGGATATTTAGTCAGCAGGCCAATTAGCCTCGCCGGCAGCAGCGTTGGTTGGACTGAGCGAGGAGACCGGAGTGCCAGGCGAAAACCCACGCGGGCACGCGTAGAACGTGAAAACTCCACACGGAAAGGCCCCCGAGCTGAGATTCGAACCCGGGGCCTTCTTGCTGTGAGGCGGCAGCACTACCCACTACGCCACCGTGCCGCCCAGGAAAATTATTATTTTAAGATACTGTGGTATAAAAACCCTTTAATAATAATTGCGTTTTATATAGCGCCTTTCACCCGAGGGTCACAAAGCGCTGCCATGGATGAAAAAGTCAAACGTGAATGACTGTCAATACATTTTGGAATTAATGAGTAAATTGGAGACTGAATGTTTCTGCTAAGAGTTGGTCCTTCGTCATAGCCCTGTCGAGCGTTCCCCCTCTCTCCTTCGCGACGTTTCGCCTCCAACGTTGGAGAGGCGTCATCAGGCTCCGAATCCACGAATGCTTCGAAAGAGCAATCGTGATCCATCGAGTCGTGACAAACCTACATCAACGATCGCAGAGCAGCTAATAATTCCTGCAGTAAGCCTCCCAACGCTGTTTATATTAAGTCACAAATAGCCTGCGTTAACACGCTGGTTACAACACAGCTTTGTACCCTGCATCATCATCATTATCATTCCCATGTGGCCATCGAGCCAGACTGCACTATGGTTACATCCGCACCACAAGCGCGTGTAATGTAGGTCAATCTCATTTACAAAGACAAAGATCCCCCGTATAGCCTTGACAGACTGTACGGTCAAGTGCCGTCAGCGACCAGCGATGAAGGTCGACACGGCGCACGAGGGCTGGGTGGTACAACACCACGCCCGGCCGCCTTTGTCTCCCCAGTGGCATTGTTGACACACCGCACTAGGTAACCCATTTGAGGCTGAGTGGACCTAGGGGGAGGCCGAGGACCGGTTCATAAAATCGTCACCGGTGTTGACCGTGAGCGGGATTCGAACTCGGCCCGCCAGGTTTGTAGCCGAGCACGCTAAGCACTGATCTACCGCTCCACACAATCTCATTAACACACACACACACCAAGACCAAGACCAGACGAACATCACTGACCACCGACGTTAGCCACGACCGGGAATTGGGTGGCGTTGCCTCGGCAACCAACCCCAAAAAACAACAACAACAAAAAGCACAAAGGCTGCGTTGTGTAGAAATAAGTTGTTTGTTATTAGAACGCCTCATTATACAAGGCACATATACAATAGGGAAAGATCGGGGGTGTTGTTTTGCAATATACACAGAGGAGTTAATACACTGTATACTGTTTACATATTTATATCAGACCGCGTGTTTTTTTGCTTTAAAAAAAAAGGAAACCTAAACAAACAAACAAAAATCAAAGCATACAATCACACGTTCGTTGAACGCCTCGCGAAACCTAGGTTTCCACGGCTCGATTCGCGACGGTCGCTTTTCAGAGCTGTTCTTTCGAGATAGCCGTGTCGAGCGCGAGGGAGAGATGGAGATCGCTCAACACGGCTATCCCGAAAGAAGAGCAGCCATCACAAGCACAGCTTCGACTTTAGTGTGTAATCATAGCACGTGTCCACGGCTTCAAGTGTAACGCGACCGGGCGATGGCGGCTGACCGTCATCGCGGTCCTTCGTCGCGACCGACTTAAACAAGAATAACAAAAAAACAACGACTAGAGCAGCGCAGGATCGCGCCCAGCTACGGGCGAGCGTCTCGCGTGTGAAGGAACAGGTCGTGGTGACAGCGAGACACCTGCTTCCGACGCGTGTCGATATCAGACCAACACGCGGCGGCACATGGCAAATAGAACCCGGTGGTCCCAAACACCTCCCTGTGGTCTAAGGGGCCTATCATCCAGTGGGGAGGCGGGGACGTCCGCGATAAGGCTTCCGAGTTAGCGACTCGTCGCAATAATGAACCCACGCTAATAATGTTTGACGATGATGATTTCTTACGCTTAGAAAAAGTAGCGCCTCTCTCACCGGCAGGTCCCTGCGGTGGACAGGCTTTGGTGAGGGGGAAGGCAGCGGCCGCGTTGTCAGCCGCCGCCAACATGCCAGACACCGCGGCCTTATGTTACGTTAGCGGCAGATCAATGCTTCGTCGTGGGAGGAAACCGGAGAACCCGAAGGAAATCCCGCGCAGAACCGGGGCGGGGTGGAGAGAACGCACAAACGCCGCACCGCATAACGGCGCCCGAGGCGGGCATTGAACCGCCTCGGGCAGCACCTTCTTTCTGTGAGGAGGCGCAGATGTTACCGGAACCACCACGTCACCGCAATTTTTTCTCCGGCCAGCTAAACCATCACTCTTTTCTCGGCAAGCGCTCAATTTATTCGCATAGAAATTGTCTTGGCAAAAAACTAATTATGCAACTCCATCAGGAGCCGTAACCTTGTAGCTGCATTTTCCACGCTCTCCAAAGGCTGTTCTGTTAGCTTAGCCGGAGCTCATAATGCGAGAGCCACGATGCTGAAGGTTACAAGCAACTCCCTCGGCTAATTAGACTCGCATCTACTGTTGCCTAAGAGCACGGAGGAAACCGGAGACAGTTTGATTAAATGCTGCCCGGCCACAGTGTGCATTGTAAATGTCTGGGAAACGGGTACTCTTTACACGCACAACACTGTGTCTATTTACATGCCCTCCGTGGGGGAGTTTGCCATGAACGTAACCATTCAACCCCTATATTACCACCAGCCATGCCCTGTCCACTGCTAGAGGGAGGTCTCCCCCATCGCATCGTGAGGTGGTGGCACACTGGGGAGGCCTTCATCCAGCAGTGGAGTTTTCACGGCTAATCCAAACACCCCCGTGCCTATGCTATTCAGTGTGAATCGAAAGGATTTCGGGTCACGAGTTCATTCTCGAATCTAAGTCTTGGTTTGTTCAACTTGTTCGTGAGGTTTGATTGCATTTCGAGGTGAAAAGTATCGACATTGGTGCTGTCGCTGTATCGTTAGACACCGGCGTGGGGTCCTTTTTTTTTTGCTCGTTAAATATAAATATTAAAAGCCGCCGCCGATCGAGGTGAAGCGCGCTCGCAGTGTGGTATTAAGCCCAAACCGTCAGTCACCGACGTTCGAAATAAATATTCGTACACCTTCACGGCGAAAACATAAATAATCACATCGTCCGTATAAATACCCAGTTTCACCGTTTTCAGCTCGCGCGCCGAGGATTTGTAGTATTAAAAAATATCCTCGGCTCGCGATAGACATCTCAAGTGGTTTGTATAGTGCACTTTAACCTTTGTCAAACTTAACGTCGTGTACATGACGGCGTTTCTGTTGGAAATGCGGCGCTCGTCGGTAAGTCACTTGAGAACTCTATGGATGCGCAGACACATGAACGTGAGAAAGATTGTACATTGACGAAGCTTCAGCAATGTTATGCGGCAATGCACGTTACTTTTTAATGAGTAGCTTTTGCGAACGGGAGATAAATACTTTATGGATTATACATATCGCGTGAATAATTTATATACACCAAAACAGTAAACATTGCGTGAAGATATGATACAGTTTTAATGTTTATAGTTGCTCGCGTGTGCACATGAGCGTTCAAGCGTTGTTTTTTTTTTTACTTTACATAATTCATTTCAATAATGTTCGACTGGGCTGCTTTGCAAAAGGCCCGTTCCTGGAATCTACGATAAGTGAACGGAACGCGGATCGGATACAGTCTAACGTAAGAACGCCGTGGTGCCTGTCGGAATTGACGATTGTGCTCGGAGGTGTCGGACCCAGCTTCAAGTTCTCCTCACTCTCTATAAACAGGCACACCTTGCGATGTGGTCTAACACAAATGATGGAGACATCGGCCAAGCAAACAATAGTTTCTCGCTTTTGACGAGCATGGCGGAGGTGGACATTCTACGCGGATGTTTTGTTTATTATTACAGCAGGAAAATACCCAGCGAGCTTGCAAGCTCTTTTACGGGACTCTGCCACGTTACTGTGGCAGGGGCGAACACGGTTATATAACAGCCACTGCTGATTTTCCATGTAGTTGGTAGTCGTTCTATCGATCACCGAGTAGATGATTGGTTGAATCTAACTCGGGTTAGGGATTGTAACTCTGAACCTCCCGCTGGCTCGCGAAGCCCTGCTGACCGCTAAGCGCTCTACGTGCAGTCAGGCGATGTTTCTGAGGCAACGTTGGCGCAACGTCAGAATTGCAACTCGACGTTACGATGGCGTCAAGCACGACCGCGTCAACGTGGGTGTTTCGCCCAGCCGTCGGCGAATCTATTTTTCAAAAAAAAAAACAAGTAACATGAAACGTCGTTGCGCGCCAAGGCCGAATTATTATCCTGCGCCGCGGCCCGGAGTTCAAACCCCACGGGCTCGGCCGTTCGCACCGCGTGCTAGATCACACGGCGAAAGCGGGAAATTCGTGGAGCCGCCCAGCCGTCTCGGAATAGAACCACTTTGAAGACGTCCCTTTCTTCGAGACCACAACTTTGGACTACGGACAAAGGTAGCGAAGAAAGCCGGCGCTTGAGAGAAAACCCCCACTTTGAAAGTCGGCGCGAGCTAATCGCAGGCCAAGAACAGTTTCAAGCGATTGATCGAGCCCAGCGGTATTAAAAGCGTCGGATGAAGTCGTCGAATGAAAGAAAATTAAAAAAAAACAACCGCGGAGAAACAGGAGCGCCCTTTGTGTCCGCGCGGCGGGGATTGATTTTGAACGAATTGTCGGCGCTCGTGAGCAGAATGCTGCCGTCGGACGCGTCGCAAAAGTCAATAGGCGCCTCTCAACCGGCCGAGTCTCCGCGCAAAAAAGCTAACGTCCCTCTTCGCGGCACTTGTTTTAATCATTCAACAAAAAAACAACCGGTCACGCTGCCCACCCACCCCCCCATGGCCACGCGCGCCCCTCTCCCGTCATTGAATAATTTACGTAAAAAACCTGCGGAGTGAAAACCGGTAGTGTTTTTTTTTCCCAGCAAGAACGAGGCAGTTTAAACGCAGGCGAAGACCATCTTCGAATGGATGAGTATTGTGTTTCTCCCCACCCCCCCTGCCCTACACTTGTAAATATCAGGTCCACGGATTTATAAAAAACAAAGACGATGATAAATGAGAAGGAATTTTACACAGAGCCGTTAAAAGGATCCCACCTAGAGTTAAGGCAGATTAAGCACACACCATTAAACTGATGTGTGTCACACAACAGCAAGAGAGTCTTCGTTGTTCACGCGCAGCTCTGCACATGAATTTGCAGCATATCGATTGTTCCTCCACGTCCGCTTGCAGCCTGCAACGGGACCATTACGGTGGGTCAGGTCTCACGGAATACATCATGAACGCAGTTTGTAATTGCGACGCGCGGCAAGAATTCACGCGATTTCGAGGGGATTCACTGGAAGAGAGAACGGACGGCGCGAGGAAACCGCAGAGATGGGGAGGTGGGGGGTGAAGGCAGCCACGTGGTTAGCCGGCGGCAAAATTTGCTGGACACTGCGTCCTATATATATCATGATGTTATCGGCCAATTAATTAATGAGTGATTGAAGTAGTAGAGAACAAGCATGTTTTGTTCACGTGAAACACCTTCGTAATCGTCTGTGTCGGGTGGAGGCCGGTTTACGACATTTATTTTTTCCGTGACCCATACCCATAAAAGAGATATATTACGGATAACTAAACTTATGATGGCTGCTCGTCAGAGCTGTTCTTTCGGGACAGCCGTGTCGAGCGATCTCCCTGCCCCCCTCGCGACGTTTTGCCTCCCACGTTGCAAAACCTCCATCAGCGCAACTAAACTTCTATCGGACACGTCGCTGATACGGCAAGACCAGCAGCGCTCCGGCGCCGGTCATCTGCACTGCGCCGGCATGACAGTTTCACGCCAAGCCAACCTAGGAGAGCCAAGCTCATGCAAGGGGCCCAGCAGCGGCTAGGGTTATCGCCCGCGACCGGGGGGTCGGGAATCGAACTCTGACGGCCGGCTTCGCGCGAAACCGCTCGGCCGCCACTCTACGAGCGAAGCCCCGCCGCTCTCCGCGACACGAGCCAGGCACAGCTGTTCAAGGGCAGCCTAATGTAATAAGTGTGAAGCTGAATGGAAATTGACAAATTAGTCGCGTGCATAACTGTGACCTTTTCGAGCGAGCGGCTTGGCAAGTTAATGGAATCCCCGTCTCCAGCGCCGTGAATGTTTTGCCTTCAAAATACCGCACGAATAATGCGACAGACAGGGCTTTACAATAATAGTCACCTAATCATATTTAGCAGAACAGTTATTCCTAAGCGTTCAATTATTAACGATGCATTGTCACCACATCGCGTATCTTTCCATTCGCCTGCTAACATGTGAATAAGCTGTTACGGACCTCTTTTTTTTCTAAATGGCATTGTCTCTGTTCTGTTTGGTTATTCAATTAGATCCGTATGGTTTTGGTTTTTTTATTATTCATCCATTCATCTATAAGCCAATTACCGGCGTACAGCTGTCTAGCCAGGGGTGAATTTCATTTGGCTGAGCTTAGTGCGTTTTTACCCGAACACTCGCGACGATGAATCGTTATTGAACGGCGGTTTTCAATCCACGCACGATGGAAGGGGGGCGGGGGGCCGTGGTGGGAAAGCCGGCTCGCTTTTCAAACGCGTGACAATTTGCGTTCGTAAAAGGGCAGCCGCTGCCGCCGACGTAAATGATGTCGTGGGATAAAACGTGAAGCCGAGATGAAGGAGCCGCAACGGTAATAGCTCGCTTACACCACGGCCGACGGAAGAGCCTCCCCTACAGGGAGCTCTAGACCGGTCGTTCTCAACCGGTGGGTCGCGACCCATCGGTGGCCCGCGAGCGCCACCTCGTGGTCCGTGGAGACTAGGCCCGAGTGGGCCTAGTGGGCCTTGATGTGCACAAGTTTGAGAACCCCTGCTCTAGACAACCGCTCTAAAGGGTTACTTTGGCCTACGCTTCCACTTTTCTACGAGCCAGATGTCCTGGGAGTACCCACACTTTGCCCCACCACACACGACTGCGGTGGAACCAGTTAATACAGCTGTTGTAGAGCAATTCTCACTGCGTACAGGTCAACAGCGGCTGTGTTACGATTGGAACTGGGCTCCTGCCACAGAAATGCATCGTGTTCACCTTCGGTTGAGGCCTAAGCAAGGCGAGAGAGAGAGCGCGCGAGAGCTGCCCCGTGGCTCGTTTGAGAAGGTAGACACTTCGACGAGTTACCTTTTATCACCTTTGCTGCGAAACGGTGGCTGACGCAGGTGGCTGTGATAACGCAGGAGGGCCAGACACACCTGCAACACAAAGACAAAGGTCCCCCGTATAGCATTAACAGACTGTACGGTCAAGTGCCGTCAGCGTGCAGCTATTGAGAACAACACGGGCAAACGAAGAGGTGGGTGGCCAGCACCACGGCCGGCCGCCTTTGTCTCCCTCGTGGCAGTGTATACACAGCGCACGAGGTACTAATTTGAGGCTCAGTTGACGTAGGGGAGGCCCAGGACCGGTTCGGAAAATCGTCCTTGGTGTTGGCCGTGAGCGGGATCCGAACTTGCCATTCTCTCCACAGCTCGGACGCATGAAAAAAAAAACAACCCCCAAAAAAAACGTTGCTGATTTTCCGTTCTCTATCGTTGTTGGCTTGCCGTTCTCTCCGCAGCCCTGTGCAGCGCTTTGTAACCCTCGGGTGAAAGTCTCTCTATAAATGGTATTATTATTATTATAATAACGGCCACGGTAACGCCGCAGTTGCGAGCGCGGTTTGGGAGCGCCACCTGCGTAGTGGTCGTAGGGGCTGCCCGTGTCGCCGTAACCGGCGGGCGGCAGCGACATGCCGTGCTGCCGCCTCGGCGGTAGCGGGCTCGCCGCCCTCTTGCGTTTCTCCCCGCCCGCGTCCTTGTCCTTGTCCGCGGAGGACCTGTCGGCGGCCTGTGGCGACAGAGCGTCCGATCAACGTCCGACGCCGAGGCGCCCGCGCGCGGTCGCGCAGTCCTGACGCGATTCGAGACGGAACGCGTCGACGCGGTGACATGCCCCCCCCCCGCCCGCGTCGCACCGTTCGCGAGAAATTCCGACGGGCTTAGGGGAGGCCGTAATCCAGCAGTGGAGTGACCATGCCTGACGACGAAGACATTTATGAGGGGGGGGGTTTTTACGACCGCGTTAAATCCGAAGCATTCTTACGCCTGGAGATTTCCTTGACTTCTGCGGTTCCATCTTCATGTTAAACATGGCGTCGCCGTGCCGCTCCGGATCCAATTCCTCGCTTCCCGGCAGCTTCCCGTAGCTCGAGTAGTAAAGGTTTGGCGGAACGTAGCCCCCTGAGAGCACAAAAACGCACGCACACACCGGCTAACCCATTATGAACGATAACAATATTAATTTGAGTTTATAAAGCGTCGCGCAAATTCCGCGCTCGGCTAAGGACGAGAGGCGGATACGCAGGCGCGAGAAAACCGTAAGAGAGGCGGCGGGGGAAGGCAGCCACGCAGCCAGCCGGCGCCAACATTTGCCGGAAACTTCATCGTATACACGTTACGATGTTATGGGCCAATTGATTGATGAGTGGGTTTTTTCCGTATCTGTGGGAGGAAACCAGAGAACCCGCAGGACACCCACGTATAACAGGGGGAGGACGCACAAACTCCACACAGAAAGGCGCCCGATGGGGGATTGGAACCGCCTCGGGCAGGACTTTCTTTCTGTGAGGCGCAGATGTTACCGCTGCCCCTCCCGTTAAAATTACACACGCAAAAAGACTCGCCGTGATAAAATAAATTCCACAAGTTTATAGGCGCACGGTTGTAATTCAGCGAGCGAGAGAATGATTCAGAGGCGCGGGAAAACCACAGAAATGTGGGAAGGCAGCCAAAACCAGCGCCGATGATTGGCCAAGTTCTGATGCCCTTAGTCAGTTGTTTTTTTTCAAGCTGGAAAGAACCATTGAGCTGTGTAGCTTTTTCGAACAGTTGTCCAGCACGGAGGGGTAAGCAAATTACTACATCTCAGAGCACCAGGGAAAGTTATTCAGGACAATTAACCTAAGCAGCAGCGTGTCTTTGGACTGTGGGAAGAAACCGGAGTACCCGGTGAAAAACCCACGCGGATACGGGGGGAGAACATGCAAACTCCACACAGAAAGGTGGCACCCAAGCCGGGAATCGAACCCGGGAACCTTCTTGCTGAGAGGTGGCAGCGCTACTCACCTACATTGTGATGTTCAGCCAACTCTATTACTAATCAGCGCGGCTAAGCAAGCGGGAGGAAAGCGCGGTACCCGCTGAAAAAAGCAGATGTGCGATGGGTATAACACACTCGTAATTAGAGCCGCCGCGTTACGTTTTAATACCGCAATGTCACGTCCCGTCAGATACACTCGGCGTCGGCTATTGCGTTGAAATTCCCGGAAAGTAGAATGACGTTCGGACTTTTAACGGAACTTCCAAAAAAACGTTTAAAAAAACCCATCAAAACACCCGCCCCTGTTAAAAAAAAAACTTGTATCGGAGAGAGGACTAGGCCCCTTAGAAAGACCACACAGAGGCTGGACAGGTCAGCTGAGCCCAAGGTACGTGATCGTAATGCACACAGCGGCGTGGCGGGGGACCTGGGAGGAGGGCAGGTGTAACGAGAATCACGGCCCCCGGTTCGAATCCCGGCTCGGAGGCCTTTCTGTGTGGAGTTTGCATGTTCTCCCCGTGTCCGCGCGGGTTTTCGCCGGGCACTCCCGTGTCCTCCCACGATCCAAAGAAATGCTGCTGCATAGGTTAATTAGCCGGATGACTAAATTGCAACCCCCCCCACCCCCAGTGCCCTGTGATAGACTGGCGTCCCGCCATGGGTATAGCCCTGTCTTGCGCCCTGTGTCTGCCGGAATAGGCTCCGGCTCACCACGTTCCTGTACAGATTTTAGCGGTTTATGACAATGGATGGATGGACGGACAACACATAGGGCCATATATATGGGCCATGTCCCATCCTTCCTTCTTTCTCTGCCTTTTGTCTAACCATAACCTGTGTCCCTATGTCTCCCCCTCCCTCCCTGTCTCCCTCTGTGTTTGTCTTTAAGGAAGTGACGGCCACCTTAGGGGACGCTGGCAGATTTTTGCCGATCTTAAGATTGCCAGTTTCACGACCTTTCAGTATATTCGATCTTTTTTTTTTGTTCCTTTGGTTTATTTATTTATTTACTTTTCATTGTTGACATGCCGTTCTCTTTGCGGCCCTTGTGCAGCGCTTTGTGACCCTCGGGTGAAAGGCGCTAAATAAAAGCTTTTATTATTATTATATATATATTACACAACATATTCGGCTGCAACCAGACACAGTCGGAACTCAGGACATTTAATTAAAAAGCACGCTCAACGTGTAATAAATAATAGAGAGCGCTAGCGCAGCATTAGGTGTGGCACCTCTGTGCAACTTTAGACGGCAGTTTTCAGCTCAGCCCAACTAAATGGAAACATTTACATTTTTTAGGGGGCTATTAAAGTAATTTACAGCAATTAAGCGTAATTTGCAAACTGGTGCGGTAATTTTAATTAGCGGCAATTAAGTGTTCCAACCAATAGAAACTCGTAAGGAGTAGACCGACTCCATGATTTGACTCGGCATATTTAGCTCGACTAATTGATGCTTGGATTGTAAGTGAAATGTTTGGATAACTACAACATACACCTAAGTGCTTCCAAGCCGCCAGTTCACACGTGATAACGGTGTCAAATGATACGCACGTACGTGTGTCGTGAAGTAGGCGCCTACGTTGTGATTAAGTTCGAATTTTGTATGAAGTCAATGCTGTCTGTCAACACAGCAGGACCTCATCTGCACATCGTCTCCTGCACCCATCAATATCTCCCTCATCATCACCCTCATCTACCTCATGGGGATCAAGGTAGAAGCGTTCACGTCGCGATCCCTGTCAGGTAGTACTTGGTATTACCTGCAAATTCTACCAAACACTGCGAAGCCGAGCTGAAAGACAACGATGTCCAGAAGCTCAACAGACGCCAGAAGCCCCTCAGTCTGCAGCAAGAAGAGAGGCCAATGCCCACCTTTAAGGCCAAGACTAACTATTATATCTTTAAATGTTGAAGGGCTGTCTGCATCTGAAGAAGAACCTCTTGTAAAGGGAAACTGTCGTGTAGCCATCACGCTTCGATGAATCGAATCGAATTGGAACACCTCGCTCCGACCAACTTGACAAACAAACCCGACACTCGCCCCTCACAAACCGCCCGGTCCCGCCCGACGCCAGCCACACTCACCCGTGTAGAAGTGCATCATCATGGGCGAGAGCCCTCGGTAGGCCGGATGGCCCGGGTCGCACATCTGCCCGTACGACGCGGCCATTCCCGGCTGCATCGACGGACTCAGGGCCGTCGCTTGCGAAGGCCGAGGCAGCTTCCCCTGGGGGTCGCGGCTCGGCGGACCCAGGCCCCGTCCGTCGGGCCCTGCCGACTCCATGGGGCCTCCGCGGAGAGAAGGGCCCTTCCAGTCGTGGGCCTCCAGGCCCATGTCGGGCTCCTTCTCGGCGCGTCTCCACAGCTCCTTTTCGGCAGCCCGCTGGCGGTCCAGGTACTGGCTGTAGTAGAGCTGCTGCCAGCGATTCATCTCGTAGTCCTGCGAGGCGCGGCGGGGAGACAAGCGTTAGCAGCTTTGCCGAGAAACCCCGTTTTGCGCCAGTTCGATGTTCGAAGGAGTCTACCCACACGTAGGACCGATTGTGCGATCGAGCGGGCAGAGGACAGGAATCCCATAATCAAGCAACGGGGGAACCCGTCCATACAGGCGGTCAGGGGATCTCATCAACACCACCCCGCTTTGTCGGACACCTTTAGAAACGGTCAGTTTTCCATACAACCCTGACGCCTGATGATGCTTCCAACGTGGGAGGCGAAACGTCGCGGGGGAGAGAGGGAGAGCACTCAGTGACACGGCTATCCCCAAAGAAGAGCACTGAAAAGCAACCGTCACGAATCGAGCTGTGAAAACCTTGCATCGGGATGTATTACAGTGATTTTTTTCGCATTCATTAGAATTATTTACAGTAACAAAACACAGCCGCAACCATACAGTAATACAATGGATCAGCGGCTTAGTGCCAGAAACCAGGATAATTTAAAGGTGTTAATTTTTTTTTATGAAATCAGTGCCTAAAAACATAGATTATTTTTTTTATTTTATTTTAAAAACGTTGCCAAAATGTTGAAACCTCAAACGTTCGTTACGTCCAGGAGTTGGCTGGCACTTTTGTTGTTGTTCAATATTTTAAAGGAGACATCCACTTTCCACCGTACTGTTCGAAGCCAGCTTCGCTGCAGTTTTTGCAGGCTTACACAACGCAGCGGTCAGCGGTTCTGAACACGCAAATGTGTGTTTCTTTATTTAAGCGCCGACGCGATGAAACGCAACGCACTTGCAGTTAGTATTTATAGGGCCGTCTGTCACAACACACTGTAGGGATGTTGGGATGTCGTGACAAAGAATGAGGCGTAAGTACTGAGAGGGGGTTTTCACGACTCGACGCGCGAGAATTTCTCTCCATAGCTGTTCTTTCGGGATAGCCGTGTGCGGCGTTCCTTCTCTCTCCTTCGCGACGTTTCGCCTCCCATGCTGGAGGAATGAGGAATGCCTCCAACGTGGGAGGCGAGAGAGAGCGCTCGACACGGCTATCCCGAAAGAACAGCTTAGAAAAGCGACCTTTATGTTTCGAGCCGTGAAAACCTACAATGTAAATAAATGACGCCCCTCAGTCACAAAAGCCACATGTATCAATGTGTGTGCATTTTATGTGTGAGTTTACAACTGCTATATCCTCGCTATATGTAGGTATTCTCCAGATCTCCCTATAAAGCCACACACTCAGTAATGGAAACGGCCAAACATCTTAACAGCGGAGCATCCTTCAAAACAGCTTTAAGACTTCACTAAAAGGCTTTCCTGTGTATCCATAGGGAATTATTATTTAAGAATTCAGACTAATTCGGCAGAAGGATACTGCTTTGGAACGTTCGGCCAATTCCTTGACTGAGCAGCTCAGCACGTGGCAGGAAACCAGACTACCGGGGAGAAAACCCACCAGCGCGCAAGGGATTAAGGAATAAAGATTCACACAAACATTGCGCCAAACAAGTCACGCAGACGATCCAATAAAGGTAGAGTATTAGCAAGCCCCCCCCTGAGTCACACTACTCCGCCATAAGTGCACGCGTGGTCGCATAAACATTTTAACGGGCTTTGGTCTTGCAAGCGGCGGTAACCGGAGGGCATTTTGTACGTCGCTAACCTTCTCCGCAACGATGTCAAAAACCCGGCTGCCCGATGCAAACAGCGGCGCGCGCAAATAACGTTGTTTATTTTACTCGCTTTACCGGCAAATTCCGCCGTGTCGTCGGAGCGATCCGAACGGACACGGCGCTCGCGGTCACTTTTCCTCGGAACAAAAACAGGACGTCAAAACACCCACGACGATCGGCTGAGCTCACAGCCAAAACACGCTCTCCGAGTGTCCCGCGTGGCTAACAAGCCGGGCAGATTTTTTTTCTCGGCCTTTTTAAGTCGAGACGTCGTAAAAGGCCGCCACCCCGCAAGCATGCCAGTCTCAATATCGCGGCAAGTTTGCGTGTTCTCCCCGTGTCTGCGTGCGTGGGTTTCGCCGGGCACTCCGCTTTCCTCAAAGAGTCCAAAGACACGCTGCTAATTTGGCCTGCTGGCTAATTGCCCCCGGTGCCCTGTGATATGCACGGCCACCCAGCGGAAGTGCACCCTTCTGGGCTAGGCAACCAGGCCGAAAGGGGGTGGCTGTGGAGACGACGGGAACGCACGGGAAACGCAGGGAGCGCAGAGGAGAACGACAAAGAGACCGAGCGCGAAGGAGCACGCGGCCACGCGGCGTAGTGCGAACGGCGCGAAGGCCGGCCGCACAAACGACCGTTATTTACGAGCAGGTAAAAAGAGCTCCGTCGAGATCGCGCGGAGGGGTCAACCGGTCCCCCGCGCGGCGCCGGAATTGCCCGGGGGCGCGCGGACGCGCCGTCTCGGTGGAAACGGTCGCGTCGGAGAGACGGGGTGAGCTGGGTTGCCGGGTCGCCCGGGCGGGCGATCGGCGGAGAAAAACGCGAGAGGCTCTAAAAATAAAGCCGCGGGGACGCATTTGTATTTGCGTTGCGGCTTTCAGCCGGCGATGTGAAACGGGGTCGCCGCGGACGGGGAATTCGCGGAGTCGTGACGGGGAATGCCGCCCCCGGGAAGCCGAGAGGCGCGCCTCAGTATCTGTGTCTCGCTCTGGCTGGGCGGGGAATTTGCGCGCGTTATAAATTGTAATATTATTATTATTGTTATTTCAGCGATGAGCTCCGAGTTGTCGAGCGCGGGCTGTTCCCGACTCGCGAACGCTCGCGACTCGCGAACGCTCGCGACTCGAAAACGTTCGTGCTCGCGAACGAGTTTCCGCAAGACGCTATTCACTGCAGCGTACAGTGGGCTGCGTGCAGCGTACGATGTAAACGGTAAATGTGGCGCTCCGACTATAGCGTCTATAAAACATGCATATCTGCAACAGTTCAATGCGCGATTCCTGGAAGCATCGCGTGCGTTACTGCTTCATATAAAGCAGGGGGTTTCTCAACCTTTTGCCCCTGAAGGCCCACTCGGCCTACTTTGCTCTGGTCTCCACGGACGGCTAGGTGGCGCTCACGGCCCATCGAGCCGCTTTAGATCCCTATTCAAATCTACCTGGTTACTCTTCAGAGCTGTTCTTTCGGGATAGCCGTGTCAAGCGATCTCCCTATTTCCCTCGCGAGGTTTCGCCTCCCACTTTGGAAAGCATCATCAACGTGGGAGGCGAAACGTCGCGAGAGAGAGGGAGCCATCGCTCAGTGACACGGCTATCCCGAAAGAACAGCTCCGAAGAGCAACCATCATGAATCGAGCCGTGAAAACCTACATCAGTACAGCTATCTATTACTGATGGGTCGCGACCCACCGGTTGAGAATGGCGGGAGTCCAATTCCGTCACACGGCCTCTTTCCTGGCACGACTGAGGTTTACATTGGCGCGTGAATAGATGGCATTTCAACGGCTCGGTAACGTTGGCAGACGAACGAAACGTCACTTTACTATCTGTTTGGCAATGGCGGGGAGGGGGGATGGGTTAGGAGACGCTTAAAACAGCCAGTTGTTACTTTTAATTATCCGGAGAATCCCGCCGATGGCAGCATTACACAAGTAAAGGTAAGAAAAAGCCTCACGTTCACGAATAACACCGCGGGTTTAAAAATAACAAATTATAATAGACCGCGTTCAAAGTAATGGCACTTTTAACACGGCGTAGGAGTGATTTTGTGTCTGTTGAAGAAGAGACATTGCCTGAAACGTCGGCCGACACGGCACACGAGGAGGTGGGTTGCCAGCACACACACAGAGGCCCTGGTCATGTCATCACGACACGGCATTCGTGTCACGTTTGTTCGTGCTATGCTTGTGAATTATTAAACGGCGGAGTGTTACGCAACCACAAGGCAAGAATGTACCGACTTGAATTAAACCCAGTGGGTCAAACAACCTGCTTGCTGTCCAACTTGGAAGGTTGGTTTAAAATGGGAATTGTAAAGGGGCAGCGCTGCAATTTCCTCATCACTGTGAGCGGAACAGCCTCTACACTCGCAGGGAAATATAATCGACCCGTGTAGAGGGTATTTTTGGTCTACTCTTTCACGCCGGCCAGACATCAGAGAAGAGGTAGGAGTACCCACACTTTAGCCCACCACACGTGAGCCGGACCCGATCCCGGCAGACACAGGGCACAAGGCAGGACTATACCCAGGATGGGACGCCAGTCCATCACAGGGCAGTGATAGCCATTTATGCTTCTGCTGGGTCTTTCATGATCGTAACACTTGTATTATTGGCAGAAACGGTAAAACCTTCCCTCTATTAACATCAAAATAGTAATCCTTAAGTGGGAACTAAAGCTGAAATAACACACATAAGCCTTGGTGTTGTGCAGATGAAATCTGAGCTTATGAAAGATTCGAACCCGGTACCCTCAGTGCAGCCAAAGAGCCCCGTATAGCCTTAACAGACTGTAAGGACAAGTGCTAAGAGCAAGCACCTATGAAGGCCACACGGCACACGAGGGGGTGGGTGGCCAGCAAAACACGCCCGGCCGCATTAATCTCCCTAGTGGCAATGTTTACACACTGCAATCGGTATTTATTTGACCGCTGAGTCGACCTAGGAGAGACCCAGGACCGGTTCAGAAAATCACCACTGGTATCGACCGTGAGCGGTAATCGAACTCGGGTCGCCGGGTTCGTAGCACATGGCGCTAACCGCCACAAAGACAAAGACAAAGATCCCCCGTATAGCCTTAACAGACTGTAGGGTCAAGTGCCGTTAGCGAGCATACATACATCTTCTTTGCGATTCTTCGAAGCAGCACGATGGTCAGCCTCTGGACATCGTTGTCTTTCAGTTCCTGGGCCTCGAAGTGTTTGGTAGAATTCGCAGGCAATACCAATTATTACCTGACAGGGATCGCGACGTGAACGCTTCTACCTTGACCCCCAGCACACATACATACAAACGCTTATTCCATTACATAAAGACGATTGCAAATGGGTTCAACTGCCGCGCCGGAAGATAGAACAGGCGACCGCCATAGCAATAACCACTACGCCCGCACGACCATCCAAACGTAAACTTTTCACGCGACTTATTAGTTCACAAGTGAGCGGGTATAACAAGACAATTAACGGAGCGCAGCTGTGCAATATATCAGTCCTGAAAAATGTGCCGAGTGAAATTAACTCATTTTCAAGTGATGCAAAAACGTGCTGGATTGTTGTGAAACTCTGCACGTGCTTGCAATAAAATGAACTCTTCTCGTTTAGTCTTACATGGATGTTTACTTAAGCATGAAATACGGGGGTGTGCTGGCTTGGGTGCGTTTAGCGGGCGGGGTTAGTTGGTGGGTGAGTGGGTGGTTTGTTAGAGTAGTGGGAGAAGCAGTGGCTCAGTTGTTAGCTCACTGACGAATGAACTTCAGACCAGGTTCAGTGTGGCTGAACACGGTCTGTCGACTAATCCCGCGCACAGTTCTAATCCGAGACTTGAAACTAACTTACATTTCTATAATAATTTTACGAGTTTAGGTCACGTGAAGAGTATGTAAGTGTCGAGTACCCGTCGATATGTTGGAGAGCGAGTGAGCACACAATTCAAGTTCCGACGTTTCGGTGGCACTTGCACCCACCGGTGGGTACAACATATCGACTGCGTACACAACACTTACAAACTCTTCACGTGACCTAAACTCATAAAAAAAATACTATGAATAACATTGGTCATGAAAGCTTTTCGTGTTAAATTCACTTACATTTATTACCGGTACGGTCGTATCGCAACTGCGCGGCAACACTGCACCAAATGTTTCGTATTCGGATCAGGGTAGAAGCGTTCACGTCGCGATCCCCGCCGCCTTTAAGGCCAGCACTGACTGTTATATCTCTAAATGTTGAAGGGCTGTCTGCGACTAAGGAAGAACTTGTCGCAATGGGAAACCTTCATACAACCATCACGCTTCGAAGAATGGAGTCGAATCCCGCTTCCCTGCCACGCACCGCACCGAACACTGCGGCCGCTTTCTTACCGGGTCCGCCGGACCGCACCGGCTTTCTTTCAACCGCGCCGCGCGGCAACTCACCTGCGCGTACTGGTCGCGGTTCCCGCCGCAGTGGTCCACGGCCCCCACGAGCTGCTTGAGGCCCTGCTCCTCGCTGGCCTGCATCTGCCGGGCGGCGAGGCCCTCCCCACGCGCGGCCTCGCCCAGCGCCCACTCGTCCCTGGGGCTGGGCTCGCGCTCCCCGCCGTACGCGGCTCGCGGCCTCCTGCGGGCGCCGGGGTCCGCGCCGCCGTTCGACAGGTCCCTGGCGCGGTGCTTCGCGCCGCCGCCGGCCTTTCTATCGCCGCCGCCGTGCTTCCGCGCCAACGCCTCCTGCTCGGCGACGCTGGAGAGCGGCGGCGCGGGCCCGTACGGCTGCTGGTCCGCGTAGGGGTATCCGTACGCGTACTGCTGGTAGCCGGACAGGTGCGGAGACAGCCTGGGCTGCTGCGGCGGCTGCTGCTGCGCGAGGGGCGGCGGCGTGTCTTCGCGCTCGCTCTTCACCGCCTGCCGCTCGGCGCACGGCGGCGGCGGCGGCGCCGGCGCGGGCGGCTCCTCGCGCTCCTTCTTGATCTGGCCGTTGTGAACGGCCGCGGCGGAGGCGCCGGGAGGCTCCGCGTCGCCGCGGTCGGACGCGGGCCCCGGCGGCGAGAAGTACGGCCGGTAGCTGCCGAAGAACGGCGGCTCGTCGGCGCGCAGGGCGCGCGTGTCCAGCGTCGTGAGCTCGGCGTCGCTGAAGCCGAGGCCCCGCGGCGCGGCCGGCTTTCGCGGCCGGTCGCCGCCGCCGCCGCCGCCGCGCTCCTCCTCATCCGAGATGTCGGAGTAGGCTGGGCTGCCCGCGTTCGAGGCCGGCAGGGCCCCGGGGCCGAACGGCGCGCCCGCCGCCTGCTGGGCCGCGGCCGCCGGCCTGCCGTTGGGCACGTGCGGCCGCGCGGCCTCCGCCTTGCAGCCGACGCCGATGCAGGGGCTCGGCGTGTTGTCCGAGAAGCTGTAGACCTTCGCCGCCTCCTCCTTGATGCTCGCGAAGCGTTTCTCCGGCGCGTCGGACGGCGAGCCGTTGGGCAGGCCCTCCGTCTTCACGACGTAGTCCTTCCTCGGCGGCGGCTGCGGCGGCGGCGGCGGGGACGGCTCGCCGCCCGGAACCTCCTTCGATTCGTCGGATCGCCCGATGACCTTGAGGCTCAGCTTGAGGCTCACCGTCTCCTTGCCGTCGCGCTCCTTCGACCTCCTCTTCTCCTTGCGCTTCTTTTCCTTGGTGAGCAGCGCGCCGGGCGAGGCCCCCGAGCCGTCCGAGGGGCTCTTGGCGCGGCCGTCCTTTGCCGCGCGCGGCCCGCCTGCCTCCTCGCCGGCGCCGGCCGGGCCCTGGATCCCGCCGCACAAGCCGCCGAACCCTCCGCCTTTCGCCAAAAGCGGCGCCTCCGGGCCGCCGGCCATTTTACTTTTATGCGACGGCGGCGGCGGCGACGACTTTCCTTCCGTCTTGATGCCGCCCGCCTTCGCGACCGCCTCGAAATCGGCGTCCGGCTGCGGGCCGGCGCCACGGGGCGAGCGTTCGGCCTCCGATTTGGCGTCGGCGCCGCCATCGCCGCAGGCCAGGGTCCGTTCGGCCGCCGTCGCGTCCGCCGGCTCGCCCTTGATTCTCTTCGCGTGGCCCCTCGGCCCCCGGCCGCCGGCGCCGGCCGGCGGCGCGTCGCCGCCCGCGCCGTCAAAACCTGCCGCGCCTTCCTTCGAGCGCTCCGAGCACTCCGTCTTGACCGCGGCGGCCGCGGCGCGCTCCGGCGCGCCGTCGGCCTCGTCGTCCGCGCGGCCCCCGCGGCCCGGCTCCGGCTTGCTGTCGTCGCCGTCGAGGTGCGCGTGCGCCTGGTGGTACTTGAGGCCGTTGATGTGCCGGTACTTCTTGCTGCAGTTCGGGTGCGGGCAGTCGATGAAGGTCGGCGACGACGACGACGACGAGCCGGACGACGAGCCGGACGACGAGGACGGCAGGCCCGCGCGCTCCGGCGCACCGCCGTCGGGCCGCGCCGCCTCCGACGACGTCACGCCGCCGCCGCCGCCGCCGCTCCCCGCGCATCCCGCGGCCGCCGACCTCGCCGAGCCGAGCCGCAGCCGCTTGCCGGGCCGGGGGGCGCCGTCCTCGCCCGCCGCCTGCTGCTGGTGCTTGGAGAGCGCCGACGACAGCAGCGACGACGTTGGCGACGCCGAAGCCGACGCGCCGGGCATCGCCGACGCGTCCGACGCGGGACGGCCTTTCCGCTTGCCGCCGGGCCCGGCCCTCGGGCCCTCGCCGTGGCGCGACGAGCCCCAGTGGCCGTTCGACGCGAGGCTGCCCCGGCGGCCCTTCCCGCCGCCGGCGCCGCCGGAGCCGGCCGCGCCGCCGCCGCCGGCGCCCGAGCCGGGCCCCGCCGCGTTCCCCGAGCCGCGGCCCTTGCCCTGCGCGACCGCTCGCGCCGGCTCGCCTCCGCCGGCGGCGGGGCACGGCTCACCGGGCGTGCCCGAGCCGGAGGTGGCCCGGGTCCGCTTCCCGCGCCCGCGCCCTCCGCCGGCGCCGCCAATGCCGCCGCCGCCGCTGCCGCCGCCGCTGCCGCCGCCGCGGGCCTCCACGTCGCTCACGGGCGACTCGCAGAACCTGGCGGGGCGGGGTGACGCGAGCGCTCGTGAGCGGCGCCGGACACGCGCGCCCCTCGCGCGCCGGGATGGGCCTCCGTAGGCGCTCGCTCGCGCTACCGCGGGGCGGCACCGAGAAGGCGCGGCAGGCGCTGTTGGGGGGGGGGGTTACCTGGGTGGAGCCCAGTCGTGCTTGGTGCAGTCCAGCAGCGTCCCCACGTACGTCTTGTTCCGCCACGCAATGTTCACGACGAGCAGGCCTGCGACACAGCACCCGCCAGCGATCATTTCGCACGGCTCCGGATCACGGACGGCAAGGTGCAGGCAGCCCCTGACTCGCGGTTGGCCGGATCGCCAACGCCCGGCTCGCGAATGGCCGGCTCGCGATTTGCCGGCTCGCGATTGGCCGGCGCGCCAACGCCTGACTTACAAACGAGCTCCCACAAGATATTATTATTTTGGTGTGCAGTTTACTGCGTGCAGGATACGAACATTGCATATCGTTCTCCAACTTTAGGTTATATAAACGGTGCGTATTTGCAACAGTACAAATAATGTCCAAAACCTGAATGCATCGTAACCTGGCGACTGGCTGTAAATCGCCGTACAAAATCAGGAACAGAACCCGCTCGTAACTGCCTGCACAGGTTAGGGGTGATCTGCGAAAGTCTTCCACAGATCAAACCACTGTATTCCGGCAAATTCACCACTGCCGGCGGCCACTCAACCAGCGATAGAAATTCCACATTACCTCGACGGGGGCCAGGCTATCGACGGGCCTCCTCGAATCATCGTTCGCTGTGCGGCGCCGCTCGCTGGAGAACGATGGAGAGATCCGCTCGCTCCCCGATGGGGATTTGAACTCGCGACCCTCCAATTGTAAATTAAGTATCTCGAACCACTCCGCCACCCGGCCAGATGGCACGCAGCGGTACAATTATCACTTGCCCTTTAAGCAAGTGAGAGTCAATGGAGAGTCATTAGATCTTTTTCAAAACACACTCGGGTGAACACAGGGGTTGCAATTAGTATTGTCTGCGTGAAGACAGACCTGTCAGCGAATGCGCTAATGGCTTTGTGTAAAATCGCGCGTGAGCTTTATTTTGTTTGTAATTGTGCTTTTTTTTTTTACACCCACTCCCAATGTGTTTCCACTATGATAGGAGATGAACGTATCGTGTGATAGTGGTGGGAGAGAGAAGGAACGCCCGACACAGCTGTCCTGAAAGAACAGCTCTTGAGAGCAATTCTCATACATCGAGCCGTGAAAACCCACATCGTTACAATATGAACATCTGGTCTTGAAGGGAAGAATCCATTCGGAGATCTCTCACAGGGGGGAAAACTACCCCTGTATGGCAAAAGAGATTTTTTTTAACAAGACCTTTCGTGGATCATAACATTATCGTGGTGGAGGGGTTTGCGTGCTCCAATGAACCCCAGTGCTATATCATCTGGAGTCTAGCACTCCTGCTAGGTTCTCCCTTGGTGAACCGGTTTGGGGAGAGGTTCGAGACAATTAACGATCCGAAGACCCTCCTACTAAAGCAGGTTGGCCTCAGGAAGGGCATCCTGCCGTGAAATCCTGCACCAACACCCCCACCATTGGGGGGCAATCGACCAACTAAAGGGTAAAACCTTTCTGACAATAATACAAGTGAGAACCCAGTTTTTGAACAATCCACAGACGGCCAAAACCTGCATTGAAACCCAGCTCTCTCAAAAACCCCATTAAAAATTGTTACTGATTTTCCGATATGCCGTTCTCTCCACAGCTCGGATTATAACAAAAAAAAAACCCCCCAAAAAATTGTTGCTGATTTTCCGTTCTCTGTCGTTGTTGACATGTCGTTCTCGCCACAGCCTTGTGCAGCGCTTTGTGACCCTCGGGTGAAAGGCGCTATATAAATGCTATTATTATTATTATTAACAGCGTCAGCTCGGGTGCCAAAACCGAGCGAAGGTTACGATGCCAGTGCCGATCGCTCACGCGCATCGCTGGCAAGCGCCGTTTGCGCCTTTCAGCGCGGCACATTTTTCCGACATACTGTATTTTCTTTCGCGCACATAATCTGTTTGCGGGTGTTTGAAACACGCAATTGAGAGAGAGCGTGTCAATTGCTTGCCAAAAAACTCTTCGCGATAAAAAAAAAACCCCCGCTGGCGGCTCGCCAACCTTCTCACGCAGACACAATTCATAACACGTGAGCCGGCCAGGTGGCTATGTAGTTAGAGCGAGTGATGTACGGTTGTAGAGTTACGAGTTCCAATTCTCGGTCAGGTGGCATGATAAAATGCGTAGCACGTTCTCGGCGAGTCAATGGAATTCATGCGGAGAGACTGGCTCCTGCCAAAGGAACGTGGAAGTTATGCAACCCGGGCGATGGAATGGAAATAACTAGGTTACAAAAAAAAACCTGTTCATTATTAGATAGATGTTTACTATTCCGGCAGAAACTACCCAGTGAGCATGCAAGCTCTGGAAGCGGGGTGACTGAGATACAACAAAAAAGCCTTTACTTATATCGATATTAAAGGTGATCAACTGCAGCTTGCAGTGGATCACCTTGTGCTAGAAAACAGCCCCCAGAATATGACGTCACTTGTTATCCTCACACCGCGACCCTATATAGGATTAAGCGGTTTCTGAAAATGAATGAATGAATTGTTATCCTCATTCGGGGCACACATTGTGTATGCTCCGCTAAGAATCTTCGTCAAGTGACAATCGTAACAAAACGTTTAAGTCTGGAATAAGCATAGTAAATAATAATTGTATTACAATTTATAAACACGTGGCACTGTGTTCGTTCAATGTCGACATTATTCGTTCAAAAGCGCGAAGAAACCGCAGAGAGGGGGGGGGAAGGCAGCCACGCAGTTAACCGGCGCCAACATTTGCCAGACACTGCATCGTATATATTATGATGCTGTCCGCCAATTAATGAAGGTTTTTTTTTTTATATTTATGGGAGGAAATCGGACAACCCGGAGGAAACCCAAGCAGAAAAGAGAGCGGGGGACACACAAACTCCACCCAGAAAGACGCCCAAGGCTGGAATCAAACCGCCTCGGGCAGGACCTTCTTTCTGCGAGGGCACGCATGTTACCACTGTGCCACCCTGCCATCATTGGTGACCAGATCGTCAACCCATTAAAAATTGAGAACCCAGTTTAACGTAGCGTGACTGGTATTCGAACTCAGCCGCTGGCACATACCGGGCCATCTCGGACACTATATTTGGTTGACATTTCATATCCGGCTGGCGTGCTACGTTTCCAGCACTTCAAAGCGACGGCACAGACATTAGGAGCTCGTCGCAAGTTGTTTCGAGATTACAAAACACCGAGCACTGAGCCATCAAATGGCTTTCGTATATTCTTATCTGCTCCGGACATTTGTTATCTGTCAGTGTGTGGTCTCTCCCTTGTTTTTACACACTCCTCATAGGATACACGGAACGGGCGACTGACAAAACACCCAGACTGTGCATTTATCCTGCGATCCGGCAGACGTGGGTAACAGATTTTTGTTTTCTTAAGCGATTTTTTACACTGCTGCAAGAATAATAATATATTTGCCAGCGTTCTGTCGTTCACCTGCTAGACGAAGCTACCCCCATGCCGTATGTGTCGGTTAGGAAGGTTATTTGACCAGCGTCGGGCCCCGTCTCACCAGCGTTAAACTCAATCTCATCAGTATCAAACACCAGGTATGACTTTATTCCTAGCTTAGTCTCAGCAGTGTTACCCACGCATTGCCGAAAAGTCAAGCGGGCTCAGGACAACGTGAAATATCAATGCGTCGGCAGCACGGTTCACTCACTGGACGTCTCGTGCCACACGATGCCCTCGAGGCAGACGCTCGTGCCGGGGTCGCAGGGCCCGAGGCACTCGGGCTCGGTGAGCGTGCTGGCGTCGCGAGGGGCGCCGGGAGGCACGCAGCGCTTCCTGCCGCCTCCCGTCTCCGATCCCGCCGCCGCCGCCGCCGCCGGCCCCCCGGAAGATCTTCTCCGCCGCGGTTGCTGCTGCTGATCCGACGACGATCCCGGCGTCGTTGACGACGACGACGATGCCGGGCTGGGAGAAGAGGCGAGCGAGGCGGCCGCCTGGCTGCCCTCCCCGTCGGAGGTGGCGCAGTCCGGCGAGACGGAGGGCGGCACGGCCGGGATCAGGAACGCCGGCTCCGCCTGGGGATAGACGCGGCAGCCATCGACGCGCGTTCCGTCGACGGCCGTTCCCGCGGGAGCGCGTCGCCTGCAGTCTAGCGGTCGCGGGTGTTGCGACACCCGCACTTTTTCCTGCAACACCCGTGGCCGCAACGCGCCTGGGTGTCGTCGTGAACAGGAGTCTGGGAGTCTGGCGCTCCTGCTAGGGTCACGTGCGGGTGGTGGGGTTACCAAACAATTAACAATCCAAAGTCCCTCCGACTAAAAGAGGTTGGCGTCAGG
>JAZEWU010000040.1:3061866-3083805 GCA_036362915.1 Geotria australis
CAGTCATTCCCCGTTAAACATGTGTTAATCTTTAAGGAATAAAAACGCTCAGGATTGCGTGCATTTAAGAGCAATGGGATATTTCAGCGCAGCTGACGAAACTGTTTCTTCAGTTGATGACAAAGACAAAAATCCCCCGTGTGGCCTTAACAGACTGTAGGGTCAAGGTGCCGTTAGCAAGTAGCACTCTATAAAATGCTATTATTATTATTATGAAGGTCGACACGGCACACGAGGGCAGGCGCGTCGTACCCGCGGCTGCGACGCGCCTGCACGAGGGGGGTGGGTGGCCAGCACCGCACCCGGTTATACACACAAACACCGCAAATCAATCTTCCCCAACACCGTTAACTTTCTCCGCTCACACACACCCATGCGCGCGGTGTTAATGAAGCGAGTGAACAAAAACCGCCCCGGTTTCGGAGTCCAACTCGTTCAAGTGAGTGTGTGTGTGTGCGTCAGTCAGCGCTCTTTACAAAACACGGCGCCCCGTACATTTAAAACAGCATCCTTTGTACGCTCGTGGAATATTAACGAGCACGTGTCGCGCCCGGTTAGCCTCCTGAACCCTAGCCGCTGGAGGTCAGGGTTCACGCACACTCGCTCACAAAAGACCACATGGTCTTGCCAGGGATAATTGTGTACCGGTTGTTGAACCCCTCCCACCTTCCATCCGTTTATTTTGTGTGTTTTTATCTCTTCTCTCGATACCACCACACCACCACGACATTTCAAATGGTTTCTATCATGCCACTGGTGTTGCCTGTAAGACATTTTAAAGGGTTTCTATCACGCCACTGTTGTTGGCTGTACAGGGCCGTGCGTTCTCGAGCTTGAGGCGTTTAAGCGCTGAGATTCGGGTTTTTTTTCAAGTATATAGACTCTGTGCCGATGTAGGTTTTCACGGCTCGATTCATGATGGTTGCTCTTCAGAGTTATTCTGAAGAGGAACGATTATATGGACTCTTTTCAGCCGGGATGTTATTTGAGAAGCGCGCTCCTTAGCTGTTCTTTCGGCATAGCTGTGTAGCCAAAATAATGCAAAAAAAGCACTCGTTAATTAATTGGCAACTGAAGATGAACCCCGCAAATCGCGCCGAATCGGCAAGTGGCGGAACCAAAATCAGCGAACCGTTAAACGTGTGTTCACGCGAAACCATGAGAAGCCAAACGTGTTTTATATTATAAAGTGTATTAAACAAACGCAGACTGTTATCTCCACCTCTGGTATCAAATATTTTGCCAACAGCAGCTACCGAAAGTCAACAGACCTGACGTGCTTTCAACAGCGCTAATCTCGTTACGGTTTCGCCAATTTGCAAGCAGCGACCTTTATTGTTCAACCCCGGACACTTTTAGAGCTGCCTTAATTTACAAATGTCTCAGCCATCAACAAACACTGGGTTTCCCCCACCCCCGTTTGAAAATCCTTTATTTGGCCACATTAGCGACAGCTGGGATTCGTTACAATTCATTTGCGTTAACGACAAACAGAGAGAGGGGGGAGCCCTCAGTTATTCTGGAACGTATTAATCCGCCAGCGACGTCACAACATGTGAGTATTTGCTTTATATCAGCCAGGCTTTGGCCAGCGCACGTAGCCGTTAGAGAATATGAATAAATAAAATCCTACGAGCGTTATTTGATTGCAGCACTGGCAGAAAAAAAACGTAGCTGGCCTTTCAACGCAGTTCGCGGAGCATCTGTCGGTTTGAGATGAGGGGCTAAAGGAGACACCCCCTCCTCCCATTTGCCGACTTGTCAAACATTCCACTGCTCAACAACACAACATTAACCGCAAATTACATATTTGTTTACAAATTGCAGCATGAGAATGGGACATCCGTCCAAAAGACACGCTACTGCTGTTGCCTAGGATAAGTGGCCTACTGAGCAAATTTCCCCCGGTGTCCTGCGATGGACTGGCGTTCAATCCCGGGTATAGCCCTACCTTGCGCTATTTCTGTGTTTACCCCTTCCCTGATGGGCAACTGTTAAAAAATCTACGTAATAATAAGTACAATTTATAACGTGTGGCACATTTATTCAATTTTGAAGGCGTTCATTCGAAGAGAGAATGACTGAGAGGCATGGGGTTAGCCAGTGTCAACCTGCCAGACACGGCGTCTGATATATTACGCTGTTGTCGGCCAATTAATCAATGAGTGTTTTTGAGCTGTGGGAGGAAACCGAAGGAACTCGGAGGAAACCCACGCAGAACAGGCGTGAGAGAACACACAAACCCCTCGGGCAGGACCTTTTTTCTGCGAGGCACATATTGTTACCACTGCGCCACCCCATGCCACCCAACTTAAATAAAAACTGACTGACATCCCACTGGGTACTTCGACGATGCGACGCAAACAGTGGACGGAAACAGGAGCAGACAAAAATAACGGTGGCGCAGAGGCGACAGTGACACAACCAGAAAAAGACCGGACCGAGAACGTGAAAAACCAAAGAGAGAGAGTAGGAGGGCTCAGTGACGCGGCTATCCAAGTCAATCCAAGCTGGGCCATGCCAAGCCAAGTCAAGCCAGGGCCGGGCCGCGTCAACCCAAGCCAAGCTCCGAGACAAGTCAATCCAAGCCAGGTCCTTCCATGTGGGTGCCGACGCTGGGGTCTGGGAAAATGGCGGCGGTGTTCCGATGCAGCGGCTACTCTCGGACCAAACAGTGCGGTGTCTTCATGATTTCACGTTCGTTTTTTTGTTTACGTTTTCATCAAGTAACAAGTATTAGCCGTCGGTTTCCTCGAGTAATTTGCAGAACGACAGTAAACAATGCCGGGGTGTCTGAGAGAAACGGTATTTCGATTCTCTGTATGTCCTGTACACATGGTAGAGTTGACAAATAAAGTTGAATTGAATTTAATCCCCCCAAGAGCAGCTCTCGAGAGCGATTCTCATCGCACATCTGCGTCAACCCACCGAGCGGTGAAAGATTGACAACTACGGAGCACCGTTTCTCCGCGACGGGTCCCCGTCACTGCTAATGAGTTGATTGAAGGGGCAGACAGACTGATGTCGAGACGGACATACGATGACTCTATGAAGAGAGCATCTACTGAGCACGACCGCTGAAGAGAGTCGCGTTTAAGTACGGTACTGCGTTAGAGAATTTTACCCGCGGAAATCTAATACGGGTTAACGTCATTATGACTAATAGTGGTAGTTTAAGTTTGGATTATATAAACAGGAACATTCCTCTTAATTCACAGCAATTTCTGGGCCGCTTCTGCGGCCAAATATTTTTACGATGTCAGATTAGCCACGACTAATGTAATGCGTCGTTGAACAAACATTCCTATAGGCATCCACAATTTGCCGTGAGTTGCCGTAAATAAGTAAGGACATTTGTACTGCTGCAGGTTTTCACGGCTCGATTCATGATGTTTGCGGGTTGGATGATGATGCTTCCAACGAAAGAGTAGCTCTCGAGAGCAGTGCTCACACACAGAGCCATAACAAACCAAAACATCATCCCGTCGAATTATTTAATCCACAACGGACGATCATCTATGTCTCCCCCTGTCGCTCACCCTCCCTCCCTGTCTCCCTCCGTGTTTGTCCTTAAGGAAGTGACGGCCATCTTAGGGGACGCTGGCAGATTTTTGCCGCTCTTAAGATTGACAGTTTCATGACCATTCAGTGTATTCGAAGCAGCCTTAATCATTAAATTTTCGTTGCTTTGGTTTTTATTAGCCGTCGTTGTTGACATGCTGTTCTCTCCGATGCCCTTGCGCAGTGCTTTGTGACCCCTCGGGCGAAAGGCGCTCTATAAAATGCTATTATTATTATTATTATCATCGTTTGCGAACACCCCCAGCACGTACAGTGCAGCAGACACGTAGCCGGGCATGTAAAAAAAAATTCCCCACACACGAACGCAGAGAGAGAGAGAGAAGGGCTTTTAACTGCCGGTTGGGGCGACGGATTAAACCAGGAGAAGTGTAGGGGTTGGGGGATGGAGAGAAACACGCAGCTGCCATGCGGCACGCGTGACCGAGCGCAGAGTGGATTGCCATTGATTGCCGGGCTTGGCTTTTTCCGAACGTTCTCTCTTCCTCTCCCCCTCAAGCCAGCAGCCTCTTTGTTCGACCGTGCCTGCGGCTACGATCGTGTAGGAGAAGCCACCACGGTGGCTCAGTGGGGGGCCTAGCGGGGGGTCGCTGGGCCGGCGAAGTGGCCGCTAGCAGAACGAGTTCGACTCTCGTCCGAGCGGTTGTTTTTTTCTTCCGGCGCAAGTGAGCCTCGGCGTCCGGTTGTTAATAATCATAATAATGGCATTAACAGAGCGCCTTTCACCCGAGGGTCACAAAGCGCCGCACAAGCGCCGCGGCGAGAACGGCACGTCAACAACGACAGAAAAAAAAACACCCAAGCAACAGAAAATTAAAGCGTGACAAACGAAAAGGGAGGAAGAGTGGGTGGGTGGGGGAGAGCAGCGGATTTCGAACAACGCCGATCTTGTTCTCCGAAGCCGCCGTTCCAGACGGCAACTTGGCCTCGAGCGTTCCTCGGGCAATTAGCGCGCCGCGTTTGTTGCGTCGGGGTTTATTTTCCGGCGACGTTCCTCCTCCGCTCTCCGATGCCGCCGACGCCGCCGCCACTTTTGAAGGTTGACCCTTTTGACCTCCCGTCACGGTGAGCGGCGACGCGCGGCGGCAAAGTGGGAGGATTTCGGAGCGAGCGCGTACGCGCGGAGAGATGTGCCGAGTCAGCCTCTCGACTGGTCGTTGTTTTTTTTAGAGTTCCCTTTCCTCTCTCTCCCTCTCTCGCCGCGCGAAAGCTTTAGGGTGGACGGCGGTCGGTCGGAGTTCTTAAGACGTCGCGTTGGATCGCGGCTGAAGGCTTAAAGGGGGGGAGAGCTGTTGATTGTTGAGGTAGCAAATGCACGCAGCGGTGGTAGACTGGAAACACGGGGTCAATTCTAGGCAGGTGTGTAACTTCAAGGCCGAGGCTTTCGAGACAAATGTTACACCACCGTTCGACGGTAACCGATCGTGTTGACATGTGTACCAAGTTTGTCACGGCTCGAAGGTTATGAGAAATTGCCTCCGTTAGCTGTTCTTTCGGGACAGCCGTGTCGAGTGTTCCTGCCGTCTCCTTCGCGACGATTCGCATCCCACGAAGGAGTCATCGTCAGGCTTCAAACGGTTTAGCCGTTTTAACAAAACTGTTGTCGGCATAATCTATTACAGTTTAAATAAAAAATATTAATCCTCCCCTGGGTCTTTTTCAACCGTAGGCACAGTGGTGACATCACGACGCTCAACTATGTGAGACCCAAAATCAGGGGAGACGTCTCTGAACCTTTTGTCACTGAGTCTGATGATTTCAATGATCAGCGAAACGTCGTACTATATTGTAATTTGGGTTTGCTATCTAACACACCGGCTCCCTGACACCCAGGTGTGCCGCTCTCTAACACGCTGGTACGACGCTCTCTGACACACAAGCGCGCTATTGAATTACTGAAGAATGAACGCGTTGTATCCTCGTGACAAAATCTGACTCATTGGCCGTGTAGGGTGAAGGCGGGTTTACGACACGAACTTTTAACGTGACACAAAAATCCGTCAGTATGCGCAAATTTCGTACTGTACCCGGTAACTCGCGTTACAGTACCTTTGTCGATCCACTGCTGGATGAAGGCCTCCCTTCCCCGCACGGGCCACCGGTTTATTTCGACCATACTTCACCGCGCGAGCCGACACGCGTCGCTAAAGGCAGGACGCGTAGAGCTACACCTCAAGAGTTGATACCAAGCATGGCTCCGTGAGCCCAAGACAAGCGTAAGGTTAACGGAGCGAAAAAAAACGTTTCGCGTAACGCGCTAAATAATAAATCCCACACGCGGAAATATTAACGTCAGGATTAGTTATCTGCAACCAAAGCCACTTGCAACTTCAAGCACTTATAATATTGAATTATTGATACATTAAAAACAGCTAAGTTTCTAAATGACAGTTGACCGATCAGCCTTTGACAGGGTGTGAATTAATTATCGCCTGGCAAGGTGTAGCCTGTTAAGCAAATGCATCGGGCGGCCGGGTCGAATAAGGTCAAAGACTTCAACACATTCCACGTTCCCATGACAGGAATCGGTGGCTGTTGACTTTCCCGAACCCCAGGTATTCCCAGGCGTTCCCAGGCCAGCCGAAGGATATAATCCCTCCAGCGTGTCCTGGGTCGGCCTCTAGGTTTCCGCGCAGTGGGTCGTGCCTGGTAGACTTGCCGGGGGAGCCTTCCAGCGGGCATCCTTACCAGATGCCCGAACCACCTCAACTGGCTCCTCTCAATCCGAAGAAGCAGCGACTCTACTCTGAGGGTCAAAACATCCCTCTGCTTACAGGCCCCCCCGCCATTGGGCTAGCTCTGGCACTGGTGCAAGGAAACCTGAGCACCCGGCGTAAACCCCCGCGGACACGGGGGAGAGAACGCGCAAACCTCCACGCAGAAGGGCGCCCGAGCCGGGAATCGAGCCGGGAAACGAACAGGGAAGGGCCCTTCTCGCTGCGAGGCGGCAGCGCCACTCGAGGTGACGCCGTTGTCGGAGCGGCGACCCCATCACAGCTCCCGAAACGCTTAATCAATCTCGACACCGTGTCTGGGGGGGGAAGGCCCCAGAGCCCGGGTAGCGTGACCCGCCGATGGTTCTTACTGGCGAACGGGTCGGAGGTCAAAGTCACTCCCCGGCTCTCCCAAAACCCATTATGGCGAGACGTCATTTCTCTTCATATAGATGACCTTTGATGATACGATACAGAGAGAAAGAGAGGAAAAAAAATCCACCATAATATTGCTTCGAGTCGTACTGTAAATGCGTCTTGCCTGCCGTGTGGACGTACAGAAATTGGCGTCGATTCGGTCGTGGTTGCTCTGTTCTCGAACGGGTTGCCGTCATAGCACGGACGAATGCCGCATCACGCGTTGTAAATCTTGGTGTTATTTACTATTAGCGGAGCGCGTGGTTGTGAGAGTGGCGTGGTAAATGTAATATTTAAGAATCGTCTCAAGAGCTGTTCTTTCGGTACGGCCGTGTTTACATTTTTTAGCGAACACGTTTAAAAAAAATAACCAAACACATTTGTGCCGTTGTTGCTGTGACAAGCTGAATCATTTCGCTGTAACCATATTTCTGTATTAATCATTAGCAGCCGTGGTCAATCCACTGCTGGATGAAGCTCTCCCCCCTAAGCGGCTACCTCCAGCTCCTGAGATCCTACGATTTATCGATCCACGCGTCAACCAGCGAACGAGCGGATTTCATCGCTCCATCCCCTCGGTGGACGTCCTCTCATTCCTTGGCCGCCATTCCGTTACTTTGCTCGACCGCCGGCCCTATTTCTGTTTTACTATCAGTATTATCCCAAGAAACTGGGGAGTGGCGATGCACTGTTGGGAGTGTTGAAGTATGACCAAACACGGATAGGGGGAGGCTTTCATCCGGTAGTGGATTAACAAAGATAAGTGTCATTGATATTGATAAACGGCTGATGGGGCTCTGGTCAAAGCACTTGACCTACAATCTCTGGAAACATAAGAAGACAGCTATCGTTTAAGAGGCATGACCCCCCTGATGAGACCCATTAAGGTCAACATCGGCCCGGGGTCTGCCTGCTTAAACCAACACTTGTCATCTCATCTCGTCGCCAGAAACCGTTTAATCTTATACAGGGTTGCCGCGAGCCGGAGCCTATCCCGGCAGACACAGGGCACAAGGCAGGGTTATACCCAGGATGTAACGCCAGTCCATCGCAGGGCACCGGGGGCAATTTAATCAGCAGGCCAATTAACCTATGCAGCAGCAGGTCTTTGGACTGTGAGAGGAAACCGGAGTGCCCGGCGTAAAAACCACGCGGACACGGGGAGAAACATGCAAACTCCACACAGGAAGGCACCCGAGCCGAGATTCGAGCCCAGAACTTTCTTGCTGTGAGGCGGCAGCGCTTCTCACCGCGCCACCGAGACGTGTGCAGGGCCTCTTGGCAGCCTGAGCCATTGCAAGTGTGTGCGTGGTGGGAGGTGGGCAGAAAGTATACTTAGCAGGAGACGCATGCCGCCCTGCGAGGCACAGAGTTGTTTTATGCCGCCTTGAATTAACTGCACACTTAACGACTTGTAGGTTGTAATGAGGGTGAGGGGTGCGGGTTTCATCGAGCGCGACAGCCCTCACCAACTCCCCTTAGGTAATGTTTAATTTAGGGAGCTGTTCGGATTGGTTAATCAGTGACCGGCTTTCGTTGGGTAAACAACCGCAGCACGTGAACTGAAAGACAACGATGTCCAGAAGCTGAACATCGTGCTTCGAAGAATCGCAAAGAAGAAGACGTGAAAGGTAAATACGCAGCCCCCTGGTAACGTCTCTCTCGCCTCCCTGCTGGCAGATGAGCGAGGGGGTGTCCCTCCCCCGGAGGTGTTTTTGATCTACTCTTCCACACCTGGCAGATGTTGTTGCTGCCGGTGTAAACGGCCGCTGTTCAGAGTGACCCGGGTTGGCAGGTTGCCTCACAATGCCTGGGGTGTTGGAGCAGAATGTTATGACCGGATGCCCTTCCCGACACCAACCCCCCTTTAGTCGGAGGATCTTCGGATCGTTATTTGTCTGGAACCTCGGCCCTAGACCGTGTTCACCAAGGGAGACCCTAGCAGGAGTGCTGGACTCCAGGTGACACTGCTCTGGGGTTCATTGAAACACGCACACCACCATCATTCACCGCGATGCGGTTACGATGGAAGCGTGAGGAGGTGGAGGAAGCGGAGGATTATGGATCGGTGAGGAAAAAGAGGCGCAGGATTGTGAAACTGTGTGGAGAAGGAGAAGGGCGAGGCGGTGAAGCAGCCTCCATCAAGCCGCGCGATGCCGATCGATATATCAATAACAATGTCATTTTATATAGCGCCTTTCACCCGAGGGTCACAAAGCGCTGCACAAGGGCCGCCAAGAGGACGGCATGTCAACAACGAAAGAAAAAACAACCAATAAAAAACGAAACAATAGAAAATAAATTATTAAGGCTGCCGCGAATATACTGAAAGGTCGTGAAACTGGCAATCTTAAGAGCGGCAAAAATCTGCCCTAAGATGTTTATTATTACAGCAGAAAAATGCCAAGTGAGCTTGCATTAGCAGAAAAAAATGCCAGGTGAGCTTGCAAGCTCTTTACGGGACTCCTGCGACACGACAAACATCACTCGTCCTCTCGGCGAGTTGGACTGGACGGAGCGCCCGCGAAGCTGGCGCGGAATCTCGCCGCGAGCCGCCGAGCGTCTATTTTCGTAGCGAGTGCTTTCAGCTTGACCCCCCCCTGTTTACATACGTAATGTAATCTCATCCGCACTGCGGTGGGTAAGACGCGAGTCTAAACATCCGCCACTTTCTCAATTCCCAAGGATTTCACAGTGTCGATGGTGGTTATGATGATGATGACAATGCAGAGAATTGCTCCCCCATGGCTGCTGTTTCTGGATAGCCGTGTCAAGGTGCTGCGTCGAGCAACCAAAGTGATCGTTTCTGTACGGTCGATTTTATATTATTATTACTGGAGGTCAAGGTAGAAGCGTTCACGTCACGATCCCTGTCAAGTAATACTTGGTATTACCTGCGAATTCTTCCAAACACTCCGAAGTCGAGCTGAAAGACAACGATGTCCAGAAGCTGACCATCGCGCTTCGAAGAATCGCAAAGAAGAAGAAGACTGGCAAAGTACCCGCTCTACGGGAGATCTTGTTCCAAGCGTGTGACACGTTCCTTTGACGTCAGGATAAAGGCGGAGGAGTGCTTAAAAGGGTTGATGATGGTACTAGTACAAAAGCATGAACTTAAAGCCAAAACAGTGTTAAAGTGTCAGGAGAGTAATCATCAATAAGTGGGAAGTAAAGCTGGCATAAGACATTAACGAATTGGTGTTGTAAAGGATACGCAAACATTTGCTCCATTATATATAGACTGGCCCAACATCCCACTGTAACGGGACCCTTGTGCAACAGAGAGGCTTCGAAGGCCAAGTGAGGTGCTTTCCTGTGTAAATATATATATTTGTAAATATGAAACCCACGCCACGGCTCATAGGTCACAGCGACGAGACTTGTAGTTTTAACATTCAAGGACCGATGTAGGTTTTCACGGCTCGGTTCACGCCGGTTGCTCTTCGAAGATGCTCTTTCGGGATAGCCGTGTAACTGAGCGCTCTACCTCTCTCCCTCGCGACGTTTCGCCTCCCACGTTGGAAGCATCCTCAGCTGTTGAGTGTAACCGGTTGAATGACACGGCTATCCTGAAAGAACAGCTTTATTTATGTATTGGGCGGCAGGGTGGCGCAGTGGTAACATCTGCACCTCACAGCAAGGGTTTGAATCTCGGCTCGGGCGCCTTTCTGTGTGGAGTTTGTGTGTTCTCCCCCTGTTTTGCGTGGGTTTCCTCCGGATTCTCCGGTTTCCTCCAACTAAGTATTTGGGCGATAACATCATAATTTATAGGAAGCAGTGTCGCTGCCTCCTCCACCTCTGCGTTTTCCTCGCGCCTCTTGAGTCGTTCTCTCGTCGACTGAGTACCTTCGACAGTGAATTAATATGTGCGCGTTATAAATGTAAAATTATTATTATTATTATTATGAGGGCACTTGGACTAGCTGTGATTCCCTTGAGAAAGTGTGCAAGCTAAAGTGAAGTACGTTTCAATGAAACATCTCGAGATAAGGGTTAAGGCTTGTTCGCCTCCGACTAGGGAGGCGAATAGCTGTGAAGAGCACTCGTAAACAATGAAGGTTGCTGGTTTCGATTGCCAGACGCCTAGACAGCATTAATTAATACGGACACACGTTTCGCAACAAACCATTCCTCCTCTCTCTCCGCAAACAGTCAGACACACCGGTGGAAGAAAAAAAACACCATTATTATCACGACCGCAGAGAATACGTTTTCATTCGCCCTAAGAAGAAGATGGCTTTCCAGGGAAAAAAAAGCCTTTTTAAACAATGAGGTTTCTGTAGCAGATGGGCTTAACGTATTACGCTGCCGGGGCAGTCATAACAGCGCATTTGTCTAAAGCTTGCCGATGCTGTTTTGCTCCCTTGTCAATGTACACAGCTGTGCGGTGAGCGCGCACGCACCCCGACCAGCCAGAGCCAGTCCCATCGCTAGAAAAAAAACCCACACACACGCACTCAGAGGATCTCTTTGTTTGGAGCGAAAAGTACGGATGTCGTGGTGGCCGTTTAAAAATAGCGACCGCGTGTTGCGCGCTGAAGAGGTGGGGGGAATATTTGCGCGAGAATGATTTCGTCGTGGGGTTTTTATTTATCTTGGATTTTTTTTCTTTTTTGGGTAAGTCAGCGTTTTCGCCGCCGCAGGCCGCCGCTCGTTTTGAGAAGCGATGAATGGAATGCCGGTGGTGTAAATTCCGCATTGCCTTTCCCACAAAGCGGTACGCATTTTACAGCCCCTACAGGGATGATATCAATCCATCCATCCATTTTCAGAAACAGCTTAATCCTATACAGGGTCGCGGTGAGTTAGAGCCTATCCCGGGCATACACACGGGCGCAAGGCAGGGGAACACCGAGGATGGCACGTCGGTCCATCGCAGGGCGTCAGGGGAAATTTAGTCAGTACGCTCGCTAACAGCACTTGTCCCTACAGTCTGTTAAGGCTATATAGGGGATCTTTGTCTTGTCTTTGTCTTGTTCGCTCCCGCTCCCGAAAGAACAGCCCTTGAGAGCAATTCTCATTCAGTACGCGAAAACCTACATCGATGACCGAGTCACACTCAGAATTCAGCACGGCCTGAGGTTGCCTCCAACGTGGGAGGCGAAACGTCGCGAATGAGAGAGGCGGGTGGGGGGGGTAGCGCTCGGTGACACGGCTATCCCGAAAGAGCAGCTTGGAAGAGCAACCGTCGTGCATCGAGCCGTGAAAACCTACAGCGCTACTTGTTTCCCCGTTCAATTTCGTGCCACGCTTGCCCCCCAGTGTATCCCCAACGCTTAAGGATTTGACATTTAAACGGCCGGGGTTTATCAGTCGTGCGGCGTGCCTCCTGGTGATGATGCAATTTCCTGCGATCGCATTACTTCCTGTTGACCTGTATCCACTTTCTGCAGACACCCCAAGTGCAGTCTGGCGAGAAGGGAAGTGGGTTCCGTTAGAGCCTCGGCGTGATGGGATCAAAGCCCCCCGAGAGGCATCCCGGCTGCATTTAGGCGGCGGAGCTAGGATGGCGGTGAACGGCTAGGGTGCCGCCTTTCTGCGTGGAATTCGCAGGTTCTCTCTCCTCCGTGCCCGCGTGGGTTTTTCGCCGGGTACTCCGGTTTTCTCCCACAGGCGAAAGACACGCTGCCTCGGTTAATTGCCCCTGAGATGTTGTAACTTGCTTAACGCCTCCCCCCCGCTGGACGATTGTTAAAAAAGAGAGCTGCATCGCTCAACGGTTCCTTGCAGCTAGAATTAAAAGAAACTGGCTGATTTACACATCGTACCGAGTAGTTGGTACTCATTCACGTACCTGGTACTCATTTATAGGACGTTCTCCCTGTGTTCGGACATCGAGCCGTGAAAGGCCACGTCAACAAATTAACGGATGCGTCTGTGGTTTTTTTTGTGTGTGTGTACGTAATTGCCCATTCCATTTTCTCCACCCATGGCCCGGGGTTCTCGGCTCTATTTCTGCTCATTACGACGGTGGGGGATTTGAAACGGATGATGAATGCAATGGGTAAGCAATATCTGAGCAATGATTGAAATGTAAACAAGAGGTCGGGGCATCAGCAGCTGGTGCTCTATCACGAGGAGCCACTCGGCACGTAGTGACGCATCGAGCCTTCGTTTTAAATCACGATTGTCGGAAACCGCTTAATCCTGTATAGGGTTGCGGTGAGCCGCAGCCTATCCCGGCAGACACAGGGCGCATTGCAGGGCTATACCCGGGAATGGTATGCCAGTCTATCACAGGGCACAGGGGGGATTTAGTCCGCAGGTCAATTAACCTATGCAGCAGCCATGTCTTTGGACTGTGGGAGGAAACCGGCGTGCCCGGCAAAAACCCACACAGACATGGGGAGCACATGAAAACTCCGCACAGAAAGGCACCCAAGCCGGGTTTCGAACCCGGGTTCTTCTTGCTGTGAGGCGGCAGCGCTCCTCACCGTGCCGCCACCGCGCGTGGATTGAACCGCGAATTACAATTTGTGACAATCCATCGAACCGCTGAGTCGTGTGAGAAAGCGTTACAGCGCAGGAGGGACCAGGGGTGGGCTTCACAACACACTCTGCAAATGCACCGTTCAGCAGCTAATTAATAAGATTTAACGAGATGCCATTTGGCTTTGTGTAGTGTTAAAGTGCCTAGAAATTGCCCAGCGATGAGTCAGGCCAGGACAGCACAATGCAGAGTGGCTTGCGAGGTAAGGGCTAAGCAACTGTAAACAGAGATTAAAGTACAATAAATTCAAAAGACCTTAACATCCCGAGTGAAGGGAGGTCTAAACAGTATGAATCAGAAGTGACATTAACGGCGCAGGTTCTTTGCCGCTGAGATTTAAACAAAAGGACGGAGTCAAAGTCACGGACTGAGGGGGGTAAAGTAGGAAATTCTAGACTCGCGAGAAACGTGACAGTAGTCTAGAACTTCTATCTCGCAGCTGTTGTATGGTCACGCTTCACCGACTCACAACAAACCGACTGAGCCAGGGCTCCGCGCCTCCGAATCAACGGGTGCAACGCGCCCGGAGAATATGCGCCACGCGTTGCAAAAGTAGATTATTATTATTTATTTTACTTATGTAGGTTTTCAAGTAGCGCTGCCGCCACACGGCAAGAAGGTCCCGGGTTCGAATCTCGGCTCGGGGGGCCTTTCTGTGTGGAGTTTGCATGTTTTCCTCGTGTCCGCGTTGGTTTTCGCCGGGCACTCCGGTTTCCTCACCACCGTCCAAAGACATGCTGCCAGGTTAATTGGCGTACTGACTAAATTTGTCCAGGCGCCCTGCGATGGACTGGCGTCCCATCCTCGGTGTTCCCCTGCCTTGCGCCCTGTGTCTGCCTGGACAGGCTCTGGCTCACCGCGACCCTGTACAGGATTAAGCGGTTTCTGAATATGGATGGATGACATATTGAAGCTGTGAGGTGGATGGCAGGGAGTGGTGGATGGGAGGGGGTGATGGAGGGGTGGAGTGGTTGTGCGGCCTCAAAGTGCACCTGGCTTGGCACGGGCACCGTGGAGACGTCACCGCCACGTGGTGTTCAAACGGCGGTTGTTGTTGGTGGTGTTAGAGGAGGGGGAGGATGGAGGGGTGGTGGAGATGGAGCAAGAATTAACTCGAAGGCTTTCATGACCAATGTGATTCATAGTGAGGTTCTGTTTGTCAGCTTAGGTCATGTGAAGGTGTGTAAGTGAAGTGCACCCCGTCGATATACCGGAGCAAACGAAAGAGCACAAGCCTCACTTACCTCAAAAGATGGTACCATCTTTTGAAGTAAGTGGGCCTTGTGGTAAGTGAGGCTTGTGCTCTTTCGTTTGCTCCGGTATATCGACGGGGTGCACTTCACTTACACACCTTCACATGACCTAAACTCACAAACAGAACCTCACTATGGAGCAAGAACTCGTTCAGACATCACTTGGCAGACCCCCAGCCGTGACTGAGAATTGAATCGGGGTATTCTGGGCTCAGAACGCAGTGCGCGGCACCACTGTTGCCACCGCTCCATCCGCCCACCCCTGGGTTTGTTTACACAAGCCTATAAACCCTTATCTCGCGATGTTTCATTCAAAAGTATTGCACTTAGCTTGCACACGCTTTCACGGGAATCGCATTTAGTTGCATGCGTCCTCATGACATGTCGTTCTCTCCACAGCCTTGTGCAGCGTTTTGTGACCCTCGGGTGAAAGGCGCTATATAAATGCTATTATAATTATTATTATTAAACGTACAAAGCTGACACGGGGAGAACCTGCAAACCCCCACACAGATAAGGCGGCAACCGAGCCGGGGAATCGAATCCCGGGACCTTCCTGCTTGGAGACGACACAACGCCACAAATATCTAATCACAAGAGGCTTAGGATGGTGGGGGTGAGCAGAGAAATTCCATGAAGAGGTATTTTTGGTTTATTTTCGCTTGTGGGTCATCTTACTCAAATCCAGCGGAGGTGTTCGATTGAACGTCAGCACGAGCTGCTATTGAAACACACACACACACAGAGCGCTGGAAGCCACTGGGTTGAGGAGTAAGAAGGCTGTTAAATCTGACACCTCTGCCATCCGAGGTAACGCGACCAATGGGAGACCTGCACGGGGTTAGATGGCATTTCATTACCGGAGATTGGATTACGAATTAAGACGGCACGAACAAATATATTATTCCAGCTCGCACGGTTTAGGTTGTTCATAACATAGCAGGCAAAAGCAAATGTGTCGAATGCTGTAGTCGATCAAAATACGATGGTTGATTTTCAGAGCTGTTCTCATTTAAGAATGAGGTCACCTAGGGTAGGCCAAGGACCGGTTCAGATAATCGTCACCGGTGTTGGCCGTGAGCGGGAATCGAACCCGAGGGAACTGAGTTTGTAGCCCGGCGAGCTAACCCACTGAGATACCGCTCCCCACATGTAAACAAAACACACACACACACGCAGGCAGGCTGGCAAACACACGGTCTGTTCAAACAGCCGGTGGCGGAACCCAGGCAGAAACAGCATGGGGGCAAGCGCGCGTATCGGCTAGAGTCAACACTGCAATCCACGCGGGTTAATAACGGCGGCCCAATTACAGCCCGAGCTCCGCATTTCAAACCCACCACGATAAACACGGCAAGAGCGTTACTCAAAAATACGACGGAGGAGAACTGCGATCGGGGTGTTTCGTAAAACACGCGCCAACGAAGCTACGAAGCGAATGCGTACAAATGAAAAAAAACCACGATGGAATTGTGAACTCCTGTTACGCTGGAAATTACGCGCGAGCGCCGGCGATGATTTAAAAAAATTACAACAATATTTACAATTCGGAGGCGCGCAGTCATTCATTTAAGGTAGGAAATCGAAGAGAGAGACTCCTGTGTAAGGACACTACAGAGAGGTGGGGGAAAGGCAGCCATGTGGTTAGCCTGCGCCAACTTGACAGACACTGCGTCATATATTTTATGATATTATAGGCCTATTAATTAATGAGTTTTTACTGCTGGATGAACGCCCCCGTGAATTAACGAGTGAAGGTTGTCCTGGCTGGATGTATGAGAATTGCTCTCCATAGCTATTCACTCAACACGGCTATCCCGAAGGAACAGCCATGCAGAGCAATTCTAATTAACGAGTGGGGTTTTTTTTTAGCTCTGGGAGAGAACCGACAAGCCTGGACGGAAACCCACACAAAACAGACGGCTCCGGGAACACGCAAACTCCGCACCAAAAGTCGCCCGAGGCGGGAATCGAACCGCCTCGGGCAGGAATCTTCTCTCCGCGAGGATGCTCGGTTGGTTCGCTAGCGAGGCGCCGAACGCGCGATTACCGCGCAACGAGAACGCGAGCGAGCGAGCGAGCGGACGGGCGGCACAAGGACGAAACGTGACCTTGATGACGGCCGTAAATACAGCTCGGGCCGCGGCGTCAGATCGAGCAAAACACGAGGCCCCGCCGCTGTTTATATAACGGGCCGCGCGCGCGAGAGAGAGACACAGTTCTGCTCTCAATCTGGCGGTGACGTTCAGGAGAGAGGGTGGGGTTGGTTTTTTTCTCTGTCTCTATCTCAAGCGTGGTTTGTTTTGGAGGTTATTTTACGCTTGCGCGTACGCGAAGGTGCGTGCGTTTTTTTATCCTCCGCTGAGTGATCGCGGCGCGGCACGGTGGCGTAATGAGTAGCGCTGCCGCCTCACAGCAAGAAGGCCCCGGGTTCGAATCCCGGCCCTGGGGCCTTTCTGCGTGGAGTTTGCATGTTCGCCCCGTGTCCGCGTGGGTTTTCACCGGGCAACTCCGGTTTCCTTCCACCGTCCAAAGACACGCTGCCAGGTTAATTGGACTACTGAGTAAATTGCGCCCGGTGCCCTGCGATGGACTGGCGTCCCATCCTCGGTATCCCCCTGCCTTGCGCCCTGTGTCTGCCGGGATAGGCTCCGGCTCACCACGCGACCCTGTACAGGATTAAGCGGTTTCTGAAAATGGATGATGGATGATTGATCGCGCCGGTGTGGACGCCGCGCGTCCGATGCGGAATCGCGACGAACCGCTCCAGCCGCATCGTCATCGTTACGATCGCAGCAGCGACAAGCGCACTTGCCTTCGGCGCGCGTTCGAACGACGGCGCCGATTCACAACCGTCGTTCCCAGAGAATCGGCCGCATGTTTTTTCCGCCTCCGAATTCTCAATCGGGGGCGCTGGTTGTGGGGGGTAAGGGGGCAGGAACCCGGAGCGAGCCCAGAACAAAAAAAAACACATTTGAGAAATTACAAATCGATGAATCAAATGGCCTCGGTAATTAATATTTAACGGGGGCCCACTTTCTCCGTGGCCGCTCCCAGTGATCGCGGCAGGCAGGACGGATGAGCAATGTAATTCTGCGCGAGCCCACTTTACGCAGCTGCTATTACGGAGCACGCTATGAAAGCAATCTAATGTATTATGGCATCAGCTGAGGATTGCCAGACTCCTATTACCGGGCTGTTAAATCTCTTTTAACTCAATAGGCTATTAATGAGCATCGCAGGTCCATCTTGCCAAATGCCACGTTGCATTCAATTCGCCGCCGCCGCCGCTAATGCGCTCGCGAGACGCGAGAATGCTTGTTGCAATAACGCGCAGGCTTATAAATAGAAATAAAAGCACCCAACCCGCCGCCCCCCGTCGCCACGCTTTCCACTGTACGGGGTTTTTCTGCGGTTCAAGAGGCGCCGGATTTACGGTGCACGTTTAGCGGCGGCGTGCGGACGCGCATCGCGATGGCCGCTCGATTTCGGGCTGGGTCAACCTAGGAGAAAGCCGTCCAAGCGTGCGGAAGAGCAACAAAGCCGACACATTCGTCGATAACCATGCCCCCTTAAAAGGTGGAGGGGGGAAACATACGCTCGCTAGCCGACAATACAGGCCACAGCAGGGTATTTTTTTTTACCAAAATATCTCCTCTAAATACAGTGTTGGTATTCCGTTCGGGGCAGCGTTTATTGACGAATGCCTCCTGGTGTATGTTTGTCACGTCTCGATGTGTGATGAGAATTGTGCTCCGAAGCGTGCTCTTTCGGGATAGCCGTGTCACCGAGTGTTCCTTCTCTCTCCTCCGCGACGTTTCGCCTCCCACATTGGAGGCATCAAATCCTTCGAAGGTGCCTGGCCAGTGCGGATGAGTAGGCCAAATACGCTTTAGATCGTCTCCCTGGTTATAGTTTGAATAGAAGCCCTTCTGCCAGCAATGGCATGAGCAAGCCATTACAGGCTATACTTCACTGTTCGACCATACTTCACCACTCTAGTAAGTGCATACTGGTGAAGGAGAGGTGTGCACAGCACCGATTAGGATTAGACCTATCATTCATACGGGCACTCCATTTGAGAATGACACGATTGTCACTTGTGTGCAATGCTGTGTGTAAATGTTTATTTTTTGTTTTGATAATTTGTCATTTTTTATTTTTTATTCATTTGTGTCAATTCGCGTGTTTGTTGCGTCACAGGAATCCTGTAAAGAGTTTGCAAGCTCACTGGGTATTTTCTGATGTGATAAAAAGCATTTATCCTATCTATCAATCCCAAGAAATTATCCAGGTAAATGTTTAAAATTAATATGAATCCAACAAAATTTTAGCATTGACCAGATATCAAACGTTGTGCCACGTCTCTCTCGTACCGTAAACGTTTGCCGCCAAGATATATTTTTGCTCAAATTCATTCCACGTTTGTAATTTTCGAGAGGCTATAACCCTGCTCACGATGAAAATGTTACTTCAGGACGTAAACGCCAACAGGCAGACAACATTTGATTTTTTAAACTCACATTTCCGTTTGATACGAAAAAAACCCGGGCTGCACGACTCGCAGGAGAGCCGTTCAAAACCGTCTTCAATTTTCACGCTGTGCGGAATATTTACCTTTAAAAAAAAAAACCCAAGTGATTTTACCACCGTCCCAAAAAATATTTCTGCTGCCGATGCAGGATTTCTGAATTCTTTCTTTACAAAATATCCGTGTGCCACTAGAGATAACACTCAGTTTGCAATTCTAAATTGGCTGTGGGATTTGTTTTTTTTAGGTCGGTACACCTCCAAAGTCGCCAATTTAACCGTCATTACATTTTTAGTTTGGTCCTGGAAAGGGCCAATTGATACAAAATTAAATTCCAGCGGTTGATCAAAATCGAACGGCGACAAAAGCACGTCGACTTAAACTTGTGTCTTTTATATGTCCAGGACAAGCTTGCCAAACGCCACATTTTAATTTCAAGAGAGTCCCGTGCCAAGATGTTTGGCCATCTCATTTTGTCAGCCGTTTATTACGTGTGAATGGAAACCGGCGTATTAGAATAAAACCCATAATGCTTCTCAAAAGCGATAACACTCAAAAAAGGTCCGCACGGAAGGGTTCTAGAACCCACTTGCTGTACTGCCATCGTCTGCCAACTGAGTGAATTGCCTAGAAAGCACTGAATCACAGGTATGAACTTCTAATTTTAAATGGATGTTTATATAGAGGGCGGCACGGTGGCGCGGTGAGTTGCGCTACCGCCTCACAGCAAGAAAGTCCCGGGATCGTATGCCGGGTCGGGTGCCTTTCTGTGTGGAGTTTTCATGTTCTCCCTGTGGGTTTTCGCCGGGCACTCCGGTTTCCTCCCACAGTCCAAAGACATGCTGCTGCATTGGTTAATTGTCGTGTGGACTAAATTCCCCCACCCCCCAGTGCCCAGTGATGGACTGGCGTCCCATCCTGGGTGTAGCCCTGCCTTGCGCCCTATGTCTGCCGGGATTGGCTCCGGCTCACCGCATCCCAGTACAGGATTAAGCCGTTTCTGACGATGGATGGATGGATGAATGTTGATATAGAGGATTGTCATTACAACTATAATCTGTGTCTCGACCTATAATCTGTGACTGTCTGACCCTTCCGTCTCACTCCGTCTCTCTCCGCGTGTCCCCGTCTCTCGAGCGTCACTTCTGCCTAATCTGCAGAGATCCACTTAGGAGAGAGAGAGAGAGACGGACAGCGAGCACCACTTCGTTTATTTTACGATTTCCCTGCTACGACGGGCGGCTCTGGCAGCCGTAAAATAAATCAGGCGCCGCGCGTGAAATATACTCGGTTTGTCGGCGTGCACACATTCCATTTGAGAGACGCACGTGGCGTCTCGCCGAATCACCCTCCGCTCAAATATCTGGTAGCCGAAGTGGAAATATTTCATTGCCCTGCTCTCGAACGTAATTTTCCCAGCGCTCAGATCCGTCCCCAGATCGTCCAAATCACGCGACCACTCGCGCCGAATGCCGAGCGGCAGTTGAGCCTGGCTAGCCCCGCGGCACTTGGGTTGGGAGTCTAACCGGGAACGCGCGGCGTTACAGGCTGTGCGCGCGTCAAGCCCCCCGGGGCGCCGCGCGCGCTCTCGTCAGGCGTTATCCCACGCGGCTTTCGTTGAGCGGTTCGTAGAACCGGCTCGGATTTCGTCCGAGCAATTCGACGTTAAGCCGCGGGAGGGACTCGAACTCAGCTCGGCCTCGGTGCGCGAACCGCCGCCCCGCAGCCCGCCTCCTCCCTGACCGCCACCGTAACGCGGCGCAGTATTTCGACGGGCCGCAAAATATCCGCGGACGCCAATTGGCCTTCTTGTTTACCCAACAAATGACGCGAGCTGGCCGGAGAGGGTAATGGGATCCACTGTGACAGCTCATTGGATCGGCACCAGTAACGAGTGAGCCACGAGACACCAGCTTTGTCACTGGAGCTTCGGTGATAGCCATTGGCTCGAACAGTGTCTCGGTTGCATATACGACAGAGACAAAGATTACCCCCCCAAACCAGGCGCGTCGCAGCCGCGGGTGTTGCGACACCCGCACTTTCACAGAAACATGATTCCATCCCCCGCCCGCTTTTTCCTGAGGTAGTCTCATATCATATGTTGCGACACCCGCACTTTCACAAAAACATGATTCCACCCCCCCCACTTTTCCTGCAACACCCGCGGCGTCGCCCCAAACCACACGTAAGCCAAAGTGTCTGGCGGGTTGGCGCCAGCTGACCACCTGGCTGACTGATAAGCAGGTCTAGAGTCAGCTCAAGAGAAACGGAATTTCGATCCTCTATATGTCCTGTACATATGGCAGAATTGACAAGTAAAGTTGAATTGTAACGTGCTGGCTGGATGTTACACTGTTAGACCTTGAGAGATTGTGACGGCTTGGGGAGGCTTTCATCCAGCAGTGGATTTACCAAGGCTCCTGATCAGGGTTACGGATGACGATGATGATGATGCGTATAATAAATACGCCTCGCTCTTTGTCACGACAGCCATACCGTGTCGTACAGCGTGTTCGGACCAGGCGCCCCATAAATACTAACCGCTATTGTAAAGCGTTTCATTGGACCGGTCCTTAAACACGCATTTGCGTGTACACGACACAGGTGTATGATCGTGTATCAAGTAAACATTCATTACCCTTGGTCAACAAGGGTAACGAATTTGAGTTCGTGTAAGTCCTGCCTTGCCTAGACTCGCCTCGTGTTGTTGCCCAGGTGTCGCGTGTGGAAGTTGTGTTTTTGTTGTGGGTGGCTGAGGTTTTTTCTTTGCTGTTGCGTGTGTCTTTGTTTTTGTATTGTGCTTCGTTGTTGATTGCTTGATTTGGATTTGCGTTGTTTCCCCCTCGTGTCTGTCTCTCTGTCTTCTTGTCTCTGTGTCCCTATGGCTCCCCCTCCCTCCCTGTCTCCCTCCGTGTTTGTCTTTAAGGAAGTGACGGCCATCTTAGGGGACGCTAG
>JAZEWU010000040.1:3083858-3098633 GCA_036362915.1 Geotria australis
TGACATGCCGTTCTCTTCACGGCCCTTGTGCAGCGCCTTGTGACCCTCGGGTGAAAGGCGTTATATAAAACGCTATTATTATTATTAACACAGCACAACCATCACCACCGTTCATTCATTAGTAGTCCTCGCTTAACCCTGTACGGGGTCGCGGGTGCGCCGGATCCTATCCTGGCAGATACTGGGCGCAAGCCAACGCTCTACCCAACCATTGCGACCATCGTCATTAAAATCATCGTCTGCCATTCAAGGTCGGCAAAATGAGTACCATATGGTCAGGCTGCAACGCTCGATGCGTTAAATCAACACCAGCTGTCGTAAGGATATACCGGTCCTCGGCGCGGGAACGTGGACATTTTTATCCACCCAACGGCTCTCGGCAGCGGCGGCGATTTGAAACAAGGCACTTCACTTAAAAATTCAATTCAACTTTTACACGGAATATGCGGCTGGGGCAGTTCGGAAGCGGGCTTTTGTTTCTCATTCTCCGCGACGCGATTTAAAAGTTCGCGCACGGATCACGCAGACAGAAATTACTCAACGTATGTGAGTAACTTAGCGCGATGCCACGGCGCTCCACGCAAACAAACAGCGCGCACACATCGCTCATACAAAACAGCCATTCCATTACACGGGGGGTAAGTCAACTTGTACATTTCCAGGAAACCAAATACTGAAAATCTATAAAAACTCAAGTAGATGTGCGTGTGGTTTTTTTTCTCCCTCCTCCTTCCAACAAAGGAACTCTCTCTCCCACTCGCTCGCTCCCTCTCTCAAGCTCCCATCTCTACCTCCCTGCCTCCATCGCTACCCAGCCTCCCCCCCGCCTTTTCTCTGGGAGATCGATCAAGATCACAGGATGTAATTTAACAGCTGCATCGGGGGCCTCCGACATGAAATGTAAAGCATCGGCATCTCTTGTTCAAGGCATTCCTGACAATGCGGTTACGTCCAATTTTCACAGCCGCCACTTAGACCGTCCGGTGACCGTGGGGTTTTTTTTTGTTTTTAAAAGGTTCGCGTGACCAGTATGGCCGCGCTTGTGTTCGGAGGTCAAAGCGTTCCGCTGGAAATCACGAGGTCGCGAGTCCCTAAATCCCCAGGTTCAGGGGTCGAGCCCATCAGCCCGTCCGAGGTTGATGAGAACTGGCAGCGTCAATTAGTTACGACAACAGCGCGCGTCCCAACGAACGGACTGGGCTTCGCCGCGGGAACGTGGAATTCCCACCGGTGGCTTCGGCCAGTGTTGTTGGTCGCGAGGCCTGCAAGCTACTGGTGGTCCCTGGTGGCCTAAAGTTCGGCCCCTGTCCTGCGGCCCACGAAAATGCACGAGCCTTGGGGTATGTGGCTTCACATTAGTGTTGGTTTATAATAAAGCAGCCGAAATTGGTTTATTGCACGAGCAGACTCCTGTTTGCTTAACCCAGCCGTTATATAACAAGGAGCGCATTCAGGATTGCGTCGCGATTGTCTGGCGGGCGGCTCTCGCACTGACCAAGTACAGTAGAAACTCGATTATCCGTCACGGGTCGGGACCGCGGCCCGTGACGGATGTTCGAATAGACGGATAACGGAATAGGTACGTCAAAGTGGACGTTAAAGAGCCGGTGACGTCTCTAAGGATGGCCGAGTGACTTGCTGTTTGTGGGTGATCAGTTGTCCCTCGTGAAAGAGGATGATGAAGCCAAATTGCCTGCCACATATCAGACGTACAAATATATATAATCCAATCAGCAGTCGGCCTGGGCTCCTCATGAGGCGCAATTGCTGTATACTTATTTTCCTATGGCCCTGGCGGTTAACAGAGACTGACGGTTAAACGAGTGACGGATAATCGAGTTTCTACTGTCCACCACAGTTAGACGATCGGCAGGTCGGTGGGGTAAAGTGTGGGAACTCCAGCTTTTACCAAGACGTCTGGCCGGCATCAAAGAATAGTTTAAGGACCTGCATGGGCAAGTGCTGTTAGCGAACACCTGTGTAGGGCAGCACGGCACCAGAGTGGGGTGGGCGACCAGCACTACGCCCGGCCGCGTTTGTCTCCCTAGTGGCGATGTTTACACACAGCACCAGATACTAACTTGGGGCCGCGTCGACCAAGGGGAGGCCCAGGATCGCTTTCGAAAATCACCACTGGTGATTTTCAAAAGGGAACGGCTGGGAATCCCCCAGGAAGAGCTGGAGTCTGTTGCTGAGGAAAGGGATGTCTGGTCCACTCTCCTTGGACTGCTGCCACCGCGACCCTCACCAGGACAAGCGGTTTAGAAAATGGATGGATGGATGGACCACTGGTGGGACTCGAACTCAGCTCACCGGGTCCGTAGCACGGCGCGCTTACCGCCGCACCACCGCTCGCGCACACACGTACGAACATCACCACCGCGACGTCACAACCGCCGCAGCCGACGCTCGTAACGCGACATCCAGCGCAAGACACCCGGCGACCTTTCTCAACGCGCCGAGAGAGTGGGTTTTAAAACGGGGGGCCCGCGGGCCAAACCGCTGCCAAGCAATCTGCGCTCACTCGACCGTAAGTAACGCGGCGCCGTCTCCCGCTCAGATAAAGCCTCACCTCGAGGTGCGGAACCACGCCGGTATCGGCGCTCTCGAAAGCCCGGTACGAATTTCCGTCTGGCAGCCGTCACGGCCCGCGTGCCCCACACCCAGCCCCCCTCGCACCGCGTTAGTTTGACGCAACTCCGCTGCGGAGCGGTTCGTCTGCCCCCTCGATTGACGCCGGCCAGCTGTGCTCACGAGACGGCGGTGCCGCTCGGCGAGAGCGACCGTCGGTTCGTGTACGAGATGGATCGCGTCGGTGAGGCCTGGTCGGCGGAATGAAGGTCCTGCTCGTGGCGGTTTCGATCGCCACCCCCCGCCGCCTTCCAATATAATAATAATTGGACGTTTATACAGCGCACATATTCATTCACTGTAGAAGGCACTCATTCTTCTTGCTGTGAGGCACAGATGTTACCACTGCGCTATCCTGCCGCCCAAACTGATCGACTGATGTCTTTGGACCGTGGGAGGAAACCGACGTAGCCGGCGAAAACCCCCCGCGCGGACACGGGGAGAGAACACGCAAACTCCGCACGGAAAGCCACCCCGAGCCGGGAATCGAACCGGGTGGCTTCTTGCTGTGAGGCGGCAGCGGCGCTATTCGCCGCTCCGCCGTGCGGTCACGATTTCCGCGCGAAAGGAAAGCGGAACAAACGGGACATTTGAATAACTCGGTCGAGGCAGCTCGTAAAGAGTTAGCGATGAGACTCTTAATTCAAATCGTGGGGCTTGTAAACCACAGCTACACGGCTTCTCGTCTGCTTGGCCACGCAGCCACCGTGGGGCTTATTAAAGACGGGAAAACAGCGTAGTGTTTCTCTAGCCCAACTTTTATTAATCATTTCCCGAATCCTACTTGTCAACGGCTGAGTTTGGCTTTGATGATATGCAATTGCCCGTGTTAAAATGAAATGTCTTAGTCCAATAAGGAGCACAGCGCTCGTGTTCCGACACGTTTGACCTTATGTCGATACGGATAGAACGAAACGTTTTATTACGACACTCTGCGCGAGTGGCTTTTAACGCTTTCCAGCCACGAAAAGGCGCAGGCGCATTGGCCCAGTCAGTTTGTCTGTAGCACCGGGTCACCGCAACTCGTAAAGACGAGCCAAAATGGAACAGGGGGGGAGAACACACAAACTCCGCACAGAAAGGCGCCCAAGGCGGGAATCGAACCGCCTCGGGCAAGAGCATTCTTTCTGTGAGGCGCGGATGTTACCGCTGCGCCCAGGTAACATCCGCAAGGGCGTCGCAGCGCGTTAATATCGCCGCCTGTGGGGTTAAGCGGCGAGTGACTTTTCTTGGCATTTTTTTGTTGTTTAAACTAGCGACTCGATCGTACAAAATTTACACTCCATCTGTCCATTTTCTAAACAGCTTGTCCTGGTGAGGGTCGCGGTGGCAGCAGTCCAAGGAGAGTGGACCAGACATCCCTTTCCTCAGCAACAGATTCCAGCTCTTCCTGGGGGATTCCCAGGCGTTCCCAGGCCAGCAGAAGGATATAATCCCTTCCAGCGTGTCCTGGGTCGGTCACTAGGTCTCCACCCAGTGAGTGGTCCACGCCTGGAATACCTGTCGAGGGAGTCTTCCGGGCGGCATCCTTACCAGACGCCCGAACCACCTCAACTGGCTCTTCTCAATCCGAAGAAGCATCGACTCTACTCTCGCGCAATAAAATATAATTTTCACGAGATCGCTTTGAGCGGGTGTAAGAGCCGGCTTTGCGCGTCAAGTGTAAGTGCTATCGGTTGCACGATTGCGCGATCGCAGCCTTTACAGCGTCGATATATAACAAACTCAATTTGTCCACTTGTCAAACTGCGCGGCACTCACGGCGGTAATTTCCACCGCGACGAGCCGAGCGGCTGGTTGCGATCGGAGCGGTCCAGAGGGCTACGGGCCCGTGAAAACGCCCTGTACAACGACGACAGACCTTTGAACCGAGGTGATCAAAAACCGTAACGTGAATATGCTCATCACGCTAAGGGGCGGGGGGGGGGGTTAGATGGTGTCGTCAGCACAACCACATTCCTCGCGAACGTCACACGGGGACGGGAAGCCATCCATCCATTTTCAGAAACCGCTTAATCCTGTAACAGGGGTCGCGGTGAGCCGGAGCCTATCCCGCGTTTTGTTAAAAAAAAAATTAAGTTGTTGTTTTTTTGCGCGCCAGACTAAAGTGCGCCAAGTATTTTCCCATCGCAATGTTTGACTGTTTTAACTACGTTGTATTTTTTTTTGTCACTCGTGTGCAATGCTGTGTGTAAATTTAGTTTTTATTGTTTGGTTAATTTTTGTTTTTTGGCAATTTGCGTGTTTGCTGTGTCGCAGGAATCGTGTAAAGAGCTTGCAAGCTCACTGGATATTTTCCTGCTATAATAATAAGCACCTATAAACATCTATCCGAAATATGATGAACATTTGCTGGTGTGCTGCCCTCACACACCATGGCGCAGGCGACACTAGCATCTATCATTCAATCAGAAACCGCTTAATCGTGGTGAGCCGGAGCCTATCTCAGCAGACACAGGGCTCAAGGCAGGGCTATACCCAGAATGTGACGCCAGTCCATCACAGGGCACCGGGGGGCGATTTAGTTAGCAGGCCAATTAACCTACGCAGCAGCATGTCTTTGGACTGTGAGAGGAAACCGGAGTGTCCCGGTGTAATCAGCAAAACAAATGTATTCGGACACCAAGGCAAAAGTGGTGTGCTTGTACGGACGAAGCAGTGTTGCTAGTCACCTATTCGCCGACTCACGACAAACCGACTGAGCAGGGCCTCCGCGCCTCCGAATCAACGGGTGCAACGCGCCCGGAGAATATGCCCCACGCGTTACAAAAATATATTATTCTCTCGTCGAATGAGTACCTTCGACAGTGAATAAATATGTGCGCGTTATAAATGTCAAATTATTATTATAGTATCAGAAATTGCCCTCCGCCAGTGTAACAATGTTACGCGTTGCAATGTACGCGGGCTCGTACGCGGCACGCTTACAAGCCAGATTCCACCACGCTTAACCCCACCAACCGCTGGAAGCCCGACGAGAATACAGTACTACAATAACAAATCTGGATTACGGGCAACTCTGCGTTCAGTAACCGGATTCCAAGTCACAGATTACAACCGCCGACAGTTGAATTAGTGGCGAGTTGCCGTAAACACGGCTTATTACCCGCAACTTGGCCGCGGGCAACTTGTTTATGAAACAGACATCAAACGGAGTCGCAGCTACAACCCCACGGCTGGTTTCCCCCAACAACGCGAGACAATCGAGCGACCTTTCAAACGCTGCCGCTGCAAGCAACCTGCCACGTTTAGTTGTGACAGGTGCAGGTCTGCCAGCTGTTCGCGGGCTTCAATCGCATCTCAATTGACACAAAACAAAGACAAAGATCCCCCGTATAGCCTGAACAGACTGTAGGGGCAAGTGCTGTTAGCGAGCACCTATGAAGGTCGACACGGCACACGAGGAGGTGGGACACACACGCACACACACACAGACAAAGATTACCCGGACAGCATACCGAAGTGTATTGGGGCAAGTGCTGGTGAGTGAGTGTTTGTGAAGGCCGTATCGGTGGGGTCAACACTGAATACCGGCCGCCTTTGTCTCTCTCTCTCGTGTATCTGTGGTTACAGGGCCGTGCGGTGGCACGGTGAGTAGCACTGCCGCCTCAGTAAGAGGAACGTGGGCTCGATTCCTGGCATGGGTGGCTTTCTGTGTGGAGTTTCCATGTTCTCTCTGGGTATCCGCTGTGGCTTTTCGCCGGGTAATCCGTTCTCCTCCCACAGGCCGAAGACATGCTGCCTAGGTTAACTACCCCTGGTGCCCTGAGGTGTTGGAAACTTGCTTACCCGTCCCCGCTGGACAAACTGTTAAAAAGAGCAAAAAAAGCTCAACGGTTCCTTCCAGCTTGGATAAAAACTGACTTGACTTACACATCATACCAAGTACGTACTCATTTAAGGCCGAGTCGACCTAGGGGGGGAAACACGGCCACGGTTCAGAAACGTATCGCCGACGTGGGCCGTGAGTGGGACTCGAACTCTGCCCTGTGGATTCGTAGGGCGGTGTTCCGACCACTCACACCACCGTTCCAACCGCTTGCCTTACCATAAAACGTACAGTGCTATCAATTCAGCAACAGCAATGGCTTCTTCCCAAAAGGCTGGGCTTAAATACCACGTGTTTGATTTCAAATATGCGTGTGTACGAGATTGTGGGAGCGGTGGCTCAGTGGTTAGCGCGCCGGGCTACAAACTTGACGACCCAAGTTCCAATCCCAGTGGCGATTTTCTGAACTGGTCCTGGGCCTCCCCTAAGTCGGCTCAGCCTCAAATGAGTACCTAGTGCAGTGCGTGTGTGTGTAAACATTGGCACTATGGAAATTAACGTGGCCCTGCGTGGTGCTGTCGACCCACCCCCTGTGTGCCGTGTCGTCCTTCATAAGCGCTACTCGCGAACGGCACTTGCCCCTACATTCTGTCAAGGCTATACGGGGCGTCTTTGTCCGCGTGTTTGCGTTCCGTTTTTTTTATATTTCATTTTACCGCCGCCTACCACATATACCGCTGTGGGGCAAATTCTACACACAAAAAAACTTCACCGAGCGCTAAAGTTTTCAAAGAAAGCTGCCGGCGAACAAAGACACATCTAGGGTAAAATATATATAAACACGAGGGACCCCACATCCCCACCAAAGACAAAGATACCCCGTATAGCCTTAACAGACTATAGGGTCAAGTGCAGTTGGCGAGTACCACATATGAAGGCCGGGTGGCAATGTTTACACACCGCACGAGGGACTCATTTGAGGCTGGGTCGAACCTAGGGGAGGCCCCGGGACCGGTTCAGAAAATCGTCACTGGTGTTGGCCGTGAGCGGGATTCGAACTCGGGCTCGCCAGGTTTGTAGCCCGGCGCGCTCACCACTGAGCGAGCGACAGCCCACACCCACCCTGCCCACACCCACCCTGCCCACAAACAACTCTGTTATGTGGCACGGTTCTACTTTAAAACGCTGAGCACAAAGGAAAGGAACACGCACTCCACTTCAATTTCCATCCAGCCACGTACAGTGCTGCGGCGGAGGGGGTGTACGGGGATAAAGAAAGCAATGTTTATCGAAGAACGGTTTAAACCCAACATCTGCCAGCATTCATCAGCATTGCTTGGAAACAATATTTTAACACACTGTTAAAAACGCCAGTGGCGAACAGCGACCGAAGCTTGGCAGTGATTTAGGGCCCCGCTTGTTTTCTGCTGTGCAAATATTTCTTATCAAGTCTCCTCCTCTGCTTGCTTTTGTTTCCCCCCCCCAAATCTCCCAGGAGCTTGACACCCACCCAGTACCCCACCCCTCCCTCGAATCACTCAATGTTTCCAGAGTATTAAGAGAAGATCTACAATTGCCCTGGGCGTATACACGCCTGACTTAATGTGTTTGTTTGTGGTGGCGTGCCGGTAGAACGTACACGGCATTCATTCGCCGAACATCTCCTCGTATCTGCGAACCGCTATTATAACCGTGAATCCTGGCATCTGCCGGAGTTGAGCGTTTCACGAATACTCTGATCATCCGTTGGCCGATTAGATTTATACAGTGTGTCGTCAACGGTGGATTTTTCCCCACAACTCGGCAATTTTTTTTGAGTCGGTTGTGGAATTCTACTGATGTTGGTTTTGACGGCTCGATTTATGATGGTTGCTCTTCAGAGCTGTTCTTTCGGGATAGCCGTGTCACTCGCGACGTTCCGCTTGCCACGATGATGCTTCCACGGCTATCCCGAAAGAACAGCTCTAAAGAGCAACCATCAGTTGTGGGTTTTGCGAAGGCGAGGCTGGAAGACATTGGTTCAGATTTCACTCACCATCGATGGTGACACTAGCTCAACGTGCTAAGCACCACCTGACCAACGCACGAACCGCTTCTCAGTCAACGTTTTATCAACCACACAAACCGCCGCTCGGTTGATTCAACCCGTGTCCGGGAATTGAACCTGCAACTTCCCGGCTGAGAGCCAAGTGCTTTAACCACAAGGGCCACCCAGCAGGTTACGTTCGTCTGGTTATTTTATTTGTGTCCGTGAAAAGACATTTCTCTCCATAAAAAAAGGCGCAATGCTATTTTTACGATAGCTTTATTAAACCAGCTAAAATATATTACTTAGCCGCAACATATGTTTCTAAAAAGGGTGGCAGGCTAGCTATGCCGTTTTAACATCTGTGCCTCGGGAACCTTTCTGTGCGGAGTTTGTGTGTTCTTCCCCTGTTCTGCGTGGGTTTTCTCTGGTTTCCTCTCACAGTCCAAGATCTAACTGGACGACTGTTAAAAAGAGCTACACTGCTCAACGGTTGCTTCCAGCTTCGGTACAAACCGAGTAAATACTGACCACAGAGCCGTAGCTCTTAAATCATCGTCGCGACAAAAACGAACGGCGACAACTGACGTTGCGTCTTTGCGACAGCGCCGCATCATGTCAGCGACGGGCAGACAGGAGAGCTTTGAATCTCGAATTAACAAAAATCCATTTTAAACGCCCTGCTTACGGACACGCGTGTCTGTCTGTGCGTGTGTGTCGTTTCTCAAACACTCGAAAGCGCAATCTCCGCACTGGAAACTCAAGGTCGCTCTAAATCGAGATGTCCTTTTTGTAGAATCAAAACAAAAGCGAGAGATGGGTTTTTTTTTCTCTCTCAACGTGGCAGGGACATTTCCTGGCGTGCAGTCTAACTCTAACACACGCCTCCTTTGTTGTTTATTCACCGTGACTCATTTCGACAGCTCCCGTCTCTCCGTTTAGCTTCGGGGTTATCAAGTTGCTACTTGATTGAGCTTACACAAGCCGCAGCGGTTAATTAAAATGTGACAGGTTAATATAATGCATTGATGTAGGGTTTTTCACGGCTCGATTCATGATGGTTGCTCTTCGGAGCCGTTCTGTCGGGATAACGAGCAATCTCAATCGCTCCCTGGCGACGGTTCACCACCAACGTTGGAGGCCTCATGATGACAACACATTCGAACAGTTTGCTTACGCCGTCAGTCACACGATTTTCACATTCAGGCCGAACAGACTTAATGTCAAAGCGTTGTTTGTGAGCACCTATTAAGGCCGGATCTGCACATATTTCAAGTGAAAGCCGCTTAATCCTGTACAGGGTCGCGGTGAGCCGTAGCCTATCCCGGCAGACACAGGGCGCAAGGCAGGGTTATACCCAGGATGGAACGCCAGTCCATCACTGGGCACCGGGAACAGTTTAGTCTGCAGGCCAAATAACCTATGCAGCAGCGTGTCTTTGAACTGTGGGAGGAAACCGGAGTGCGTGGCAAAAACCCACGCGGACACGGGGAGAACATGCAAACTCCACACAGAAAGGCCCTCGGGGGTAATGTGTGGTAAGGTAAACAATGTCCTCCCAACGCCCGCCGCCCTCCTCGCATACCGACCGCGGGTATTCATTTAAGGCCGAGTCGACGTTTAGTGAGACCCACAGCAGAGGTACAATTACCAATGTGTTCACCAATTTGCCACCAATGAATGTTTGTACATTGCAAAAGGGAATATAACCCAGGTCACTGGTGGGTGTAGTGAAACACGTTAACCACTTTCCCACTCCGCGCATATGCTAAGACAATGATCCTCCGTACAGCCTTAACAGACTGTAGAGTCAAGTGCCGTTAGCGAGCACCTATAAAGGACGACACGGCCTACACACACACACAAAGACACAAACACGCGCGCACACATCGCCAAACACAATAACAGTACATCTACAAGGGCAATTTATGAGCGGTTTGAGATTAGATGTTCCTTGTTAACACGCGTGGCTTTTGCTGTTTAAGTTAATTAGCACTTGGGGGGCTCCCAAGTGGGTTTACTCTGGGCTTTTGTCGCCACGCCTCGTGCTCGGTCTTCAGAGTAACCCTGGCCACTCGCTCGCTCGCTAAAATTAGCCCACAACCCTCGACCTACGGCTGTTTGCAACGACGACTAAACAGGGCCCAGCGGTGGTGATAGACATTCCACGGCAAACAATACAAAAGGCAGCCAACAGAGAATGGCACTAGAACCCACAAAGAGATAAAGATCCCCCGTGTAGCCTTAACAGACCGTCGGGTCAAGTGCTGTTTGCGAGCGCGTTAGACGGTTGACGCGCTACGCGAGAGGGTGGTTGGGTGGTCGGCACCACGCCCGGCCGCCTTTGTCTCCCCTAGCGACGGTGTTTACACACCGCACCAGATACTCGTTTCAGGCTGAGTTGACCGAGGGGAGAGGCTCAGGATCGGTTCAGGGAAATCGTCACCGGTGTTGGCGGCCGTGAGCAGGCGTCGAACTCGGTTTGCCGGGTTCGTAATACTGAGCACTAACACTAGACTACCGCTCCCCAAACACAAAGACAAAGATCCCCTGTACAGCCTTAACAGACTGCAGGGTCAAGTGCCGTTAGCGAGCACCTATGAAAGTCGACACGGCACACGAGGAGGTGGGTGACCGGCACCACGCCCGGCCGCCTTTGTCTCCCCTAGCGCCCATATTTCCACACCACACCGGGTACACGTTTGAGGCCGAATCGACCTAGGGGAGAGGCCCAGGACCGGTTTAAAAAAAAAAATCACCACCGTTGTTGGCCATCATGGGTATAACCCTGCCTTGCGCCCTGTGTCTGCCGAGATAGGCTCCGGCTGTACAGGATTAAGCGGTTTCTGACAACGGATGGGATGGGATGTCAACATTCTTTCCCACCACCTGGGGCCAACGTCACCACCAGAGGCGAACGTCACCACCAGAAGGCATCACAACGCGTTGTTCCCTAGGCCCTCGTCTCTGCGTCGAACAGGTCCCGCACGACACGCGTGTAATTCAACGTGGACAGCTATCGCGCTTCACCGTTTCGATTTGCAAAATGACATCGCCGCTCGGCGCTTCAGACGTCGCGTCGCAAGCGCGCAGTCGTGTGCCTCATCTCATCTCATTTTCAGAAACCGCTTAATCCTGTACACTGTACAGGGTCGCGGTGAGCCGGAGCCTATCCCGGCAGACACACAGGCCCCCAAGGCAGGGCTATACCCAGGATGGGACGCCAGTCCATCGCAGGGCACCTGGGGCAATTTTCTCAGTAGGGCATTGAACCTGGGAGGAAACCGGAGTACCCGGCGAAAACCCACGCGGACACGGGGAGAACATGCAATCTCCACACAGAAAGGCCCCCCGAGCCGGAGGATTCGAACTCGGGGCCTTCTTGCTGTGAGGCGGCAGCGCTACCCACTACGCCACCGTGCCGCCCTAGTCGTGTGAAGTACGATTTAAACAAACGCACTCATTGTAATCATCAAATGCACTTCCATTGAAAGCAAATACAACTCGCGCGCGTCAGTCTGTAATACATTCTACGACAGAGGCATCCATTCTACTGTTTGGTTGTGGGGTAGGGTAGGGTGGCGGGCTGGGTTTGGACAGATTGCAGATATCGTGGTGGGATTTTTCGCAGTCGTATTCCCTCGTGTGTGCGTAGCTCGTGTGTGTGTGTGGAAATTCTTTGGCCACAGGCGCCCAGTTTCTTTTCCCGCACGCAAAGTGTATTTATAGAAAGCGCACTGACCGCCTGATGTCTTTGAGAGAGAGAGCGAGATAGAAAAAAACCCCATAGGGTCCTGGCTCACAACGGCTCTTGAGAATTCGGGGGTCGCCAGTTTGAACGTCTCACAACAACCGCTCCGGTTCGAATCCCGGTTCGAATGCCGTACAGTGCGGAGTTTGCATGCTGTACCGCGTGCCCGCGTGGGTTTTCGAGCGGGCACTCCAGTCCAAAGACACGCTGCTACATAGGGTCAATTGCCCTACGGACTACATTTCCCTGTGATCGACTGGCGTCCCGTCCTGAGTATATCCCTGCATTGCGCCCTGTGTCTGCCGGGATAGCATCCGGCTCACCGGGATAGGATCCGGCTCACAGGATCAAGCGGTTTCTGACAATGGATGGTACGGACAATGGAGCAAAAAAAACAGCACTTTCACGGAGCTAAATGTAGAAGCGTTCACGTCGCGATCCCTGTCAAGTAATACTTGGTATTACCTGCAAATTCTACCAAACACTTCAAAGCCGAGGAGCCGAAAGACAACGATGTCCAGAAGCTCAACAAGATGCCAGAAGCCCCCTCAGTCTGGAGCAAGAAGAGCGGCCAATGCCCGCCCGCCTTTAAGGCCAGCCACTGACTATTATAATCTCTAAATATTCAAGGGCTGCCTGCAACCAAAGAAGAACTCGTTGCAATGGGCGCAACCAGCTGTCACGCAACCGTCACGCTTCGACGAGCACGAATCGAATCGTCCAGCGACTCGGACGCGAACCGGTGCACTCACCGCCAGCGCGGTCCTGGCGGTCTTGGAGTTGCACTGCGACTCGGCGCCGCTCCTCGCCTCGGCCGTGCGAGCGTCCTCGGCCTTGTCCTCCGCCGGCGTCCCATTGACGGCGCGGCCCGAGCGATGGTGGTGGTTGACGCCGTTGTCAGCGGCCGCGACGCTGTCACCGCCACCGCCGCCGTTGCTCTCGTGGTCGTCATCAACCGAGCCGTGTTGCCCAACCGCGCCGAGGGCCTTCTTCGCTTTGTCCCGCTTGCCCGAGCCTCCTGAGGCCGCGCGGCCACCGACTCTGCCGAGCGTCTGCGGGCCGGACGCAACAACGCTCTCGACTGTGCTCGTCGAAGCCGCGGATGAGGCGGCGGCTGCTGCGGCTGCTGCTGCTGTCACCGTCGCTGAAGATGTCTCTGCCACGGCGCCCTGCTCCGGAGACGGTGGCCGGCAGTTCCTGGCCTTGGACGCCTTGCTGTTGCGTTTGTTCGCCTTGACGCGTCCCGGTTTCTCCGAGGCGCTGCTGCCGCCGCTGCTGCTGTTGTTCCCGCTGTTGCTGTTCATTAACTTCATGTCTGCCGCTGGCTCGCGAGCCTCCGCGTTGTCTGTATCCGGGCTCGCAACCGCCGCGCTGTGAAGGCGCTTTCCGTCGGCGACCTCCTTGCTTTTGCCGGTAGTTCTCCTGTTGCTGTTGATGTTTTTATTATTCCTGGAAGGCGGCGGGACGCCCGCTCGCCTCACGCTGCCCGACGACTCTCGCCGCTGCTCCTCGAGCTTCTGCTGACGATCCTTCTCCAGGTCGGCGTCCAGGTCTATGATCAGATCGCCCACTCCGATGCCCCAGTCATCACCGCTGTCGTAAGGTTCACTGGACATGCTTGTGCGACCGCGGAGTGCGAGCCATGCGTCCGGTGGACGACCCCTGTCCTGGCCGCGATCACACCTCGGTTCCCGTCGTCGCCTCCACCGCCGCCTCCACCGCCGCCGCTACCACCACCAGCAGCTGCCGCGCTACCCATCCAACCATCCCTGGGACAACGGCAGAGGTCAAAACGCCGAGACCGATCGCGCATTTAACCCACACAACGGACCCCGCGACGTTTCAGGTGCTTCGGGCATCTGGTAAGGATGCCGTCCGCCTGCCCGCCCGCCCGCACTGGAAGGCTCCCCCGGGGAGTCTACCAGACACGGCCCACTGCGCGGAGACCTAGAGGCCGACCCAGGACACCGACCCAGGACACCGACCCAGGACACCGACCCAGGGCACCGACCCAGGACACCGACCCAGGACACCGACCCAGGACACCCTGGAGGGATTATATCCTTCGTCTGGCCTGGGAACGCCTGGGAATCCCCCCGCCAGGAAGAGCTGGAATCTGTTGCTGAGGAAAGGGATGTCTGGTCCCACTCTCCTTGGACAGCTGCCACCGCGACCCCTCAACCAGGACAAGCGGTTTAGAAAATAAATGGACGGACGGATGGATCCGCGCCGTGTTGATGATGATGATGTGGACGGGTTCCGATTGTGGCCGATCGTCTCTCGGGGTGTCGCCGACCAACTGGCAAGGCGAGATCAGCTGTCGCTCGAGACCCTCGTGAACATCGTCGCAAAGAAGGCGATTATTTTTCCGACGTCAGAAGCGTCTTCATCATCATCACGATCATCATCGTTGTCAGCATCATCATCATGGACAGCTGCAGCCGCAGCCGGAGAGAGGCAGAGACGGTAACGGTTAGCGGGGCAGACACAATCACACCACCCCGCATCTAAGCCTTCGGCCCCGTTTGAATGACGCGTGTGTGTTCTGTGGCGGGTAGCGGTAGCCCGGTGGTTAGCGCACTGGGCTACGAATCTGGC
>JAZEWU010000040.1:3103375-3115673 GCA_036362915.1 Geotria australis
TCACCCCCATACTCACCTCCACACCCTCGTGCGCCGTGCCGGTTTTCACAGGCGCTACTCGTCAACGGCACTTGCCCCGGTTCTGTCGAGGCAATACAGGGGATCTTTATCTCTGTATGGCAATACGGTTAGAGAGGGTTAAATGGACGCCATGCTCCCCTCCACCGTACATGTCAGACGCCGTGCCACCCGACTGTGCCATGTCATGCTCTCACCCTCCCGGCCACCAGAACAGAGTTCGCCGATTAAAAACCCACGCGGACACCGCGGGGAGAGAAACACGCAAACTCTGCACGGAAAGGGCACCCGAGCCGGGAATCCAACCCAGGTTATTCTTGCTGCGAGGCGGCAGCGCTACTAACCGCGCAACCGAGTCGGATGCTACCATTACGTAAATACACCGCCACCCAACGGTGCATAAGAATCACCCAGAGGCGGTGCAACTCGGTTGCAACAAAAGCATTCCCAGTGTTCCCAAGGCTATTACAAGCTCGAATGAGTTTTCAGTCGTTCGAGTCGAGGGAGCCGTGTATCAGGAACGTGTATGCCGAAACTAAACATTTACTTACGCTAATATAATTTGAGGACGCCGCGCTGCCTCCTAGAGTCTCCAAGCCTCTCGATCGTGACCGTTTGAGGTCATATCATCATTATTATTATATTCGAGCCAAGGTCATCTTCAGCTGTGCAAGTATAATTAACAATGCCACCGGCAACAGCGTCATCAGGATCGGGGTGGCGCAGTGGTAACATCTGCGCCTCACAGCAAGAAGGCCCCAGGTTCGAATCTCGGCTCGGGCGCCTTTCTCTGTGGAGATTGTGTGTTCTCCCCCTGTTCTGCGTGGGTTTCCTCCGAGCTCTCCGGTTTCCTCCCACAACTTAAAAAAAACACTCATTAATGATTTGGCCGATAACATCATAATATATAGGAAGCAGTGTGTGGCAATATGGCGCCGGCAAAACCGCCTGGCTGCCTCCTCTGCGCTTTCCTCGCGCCTCTGAGTCGTTCTCTCGTCGAATGAGTACATTCGACAGTGAACGAATATGTGCGCGTTATAAATTTAAAAGTATTATAATTATTATAATGACCATCACTCCAGGGCCGGTAACATTCATTCATTAATTGGCAAAAACCGGTAAATCCTGTTCAGGGTTGCGGTGAGCCGGAGCCTATCCCGGCAGACACAGGGCGCATGGCAGAGCTATACCTATGATAGGACGCCAGTCCATCACAGGGCACCGGTGAAATTTAGTCAGCAGGCCAATTAACCTACACAACAACATGTATTTGTAAACCTTTAGTTATTTGAAGGAGACCTTTGGAAGAGCTACATGAAACAAGGTAAGGAGGGATAATACGGCTATGTTGGATAATGAATCCCAAACGTGAAATGCATATCAAAGTCGTTTTGCAGGCAGCTGAAGAGCATTACAATATAAAAGCGCATATATATTAAAGCAGGTTTGTTTAAAAAAAAATTCTCGCGCGTGTGTTTAAACTTGAAATGAGGTCACAGCGTGAAGTTTTGCGTTTCAAACCGCGGTCTACGTGTAAAATGGAAAATAATGGCAAGATGGAAAATAGTGGAAAATGATTAACCCCCATCGCAGGAAATGTTTAGTGCTGACAAAGTATTACAAACGAGGTGAGGTCTTGAAATCCACGGCGTGATTCACATTCGTTTAAATGTAAAATACACACGTTATGGTTGCGCCTCAGAGCTGGTCTTTCGGGAGAGCCGTGTCGAGCGATCTCCCTCTCTACCCCGCGACGTTTCGCCTCCCATGTTGGAAGCATCATCAGGCGTAATGGTCAGTTTCAACATACAACCATATCGCCTAATGATGCGTTTTGGTTGTAGGTGGAATTCCCGCAACACAACGCTGACTCCTATCTCTAACACCGGCTCCTGTCTCTAACACCAGATACATGTTTGTTATTACAGCAGAAAATACCCAGCGAGCTTGCAAGCTCTGGAAGCGGGAATGCCCGCGACACAGCAAACTTGCGAATTATTCTGGGACGTTGGCGCCAAACGTCGCAAATTTACACTTTTGTTATTGATCAACGCGATGGCTTTTAATTATTGATTGAGCGCGTGCGCGGCTTCGAACGGCGCGTCGCAGCACACAATTTCTGTTCAAAACCCTAATTATAGCGTTTAACCATTTGCTCCCCACTCCAATAATTGTGGTTTATACCAGTTGCCGTCCGCGTCAAAAATGCCAAAACATCATCAGAGCAGCGAGCGTCTCAAACAAAGGCTACAAATGCCTGGCTTGAGGCTTCTGTCGTTACAGCAAGTCGTCAACTTCAAAGGAAACCAGGGGTTGTGGTGGTGGGGGAAACACGTGGTTTATTCTGCCTGTTTGTTTGGCCCGTGAACCGCCCCAGAAAACTTCAAGGAAACCGACCACTGAACTCCGCAGGTTCTCAGTACTTGTTCAGCCACACGTTGATAAGAAAAAATATTTAAAAGAATAAAGCCGCCGTCGTTCCACCCGTAATTACGTCGATCACGTTGGAAAGCTGTTACGTTCACGATACTCCTCCATCTGTGATAAACACGCACGCAAGCATATATTGCCTGCACTGTTGTTCTTGCGCCGAGTTTGCTGGGGGGCCAAAGTGGACTCTGCCGAGATCAGAAATGTAATTATCATCATCATTGCCAGGCGGCACGGTAGCGCGGTGAGTGGCGCTGCCGCCTCAAAGCAAGAAGGCACCTGGATTCGAATCCCGGCTCGGGTGCCTTTCTGCGTGGAGCTTGCATGTGCTCGCCGTGTCCGCGTGAGTATTCGCCGGGCACTCCGGTTTTCTCCCACAGTCCAAAGACACGCTGCTGCGTAGGTTAATTAGCCTGCTGACTAAATTGCTCACGGCGCTCTGTGATGGATTGGCGTCCCATCCTGGGTATAGCACTGCCTTGCGCCCTGTGTGTGCCGCGCAATTGAACTTCTTCTTCTTTGCGATTCTTCGAAGCACGATGGTCAGCTTCTGGACATCGTTGTCTTTCAGCTCGGCCTCGAAGTGTTTGAACTGACACTGTATAATGCACACGCAAAGATGACAATGCAGGACACAACAAATGCCCAATTGTAGATTGTACGGGAATGTGTTGTAAGTGGCATTAGCGAGAGCCTATTTAAATCGGTACGGCACACGAGGGGGTGGGTGGCCAGCACCACGCCCAGACACCTTTGTCTGGGCGCACAGAGCCGTGTGCTAATCACCGCACCAAAGACAAAGATCCCCCGTGTAGCCTTAACAGACTGTAGGGTCAAGTGCCGTTAGCGAGTAGCACCTATGAAGGTCGACGCGGCACACGGAGGAGATTGGTGACCAGCACCACGCCCGGCCGCCTTTGTCTCCCGAGTGGAAATCTTTACACACCGCACTAGGTACTCATTTGAGGCTGAGTCGACCTAGGGGTGGTGGCCCAGGACCGATTCAGAAAATCATCACCGGTGTTGGATGTGAGAGGGATTCAAACTCGGGTCGCCAGGTTTGTAGCCCAGCGCGCTAAGCAGTGAGCCACCCACACACACACACGCGCGCATTGATGATGTCTTTAGGTCCAAGCTAAAAGCACATATTTGTTTTCAACAAAAGCTCGCTTCTAATCGGCTTTGTTCGTCATCGCCTCTTATTCAGCCACGCGGTTTATTCATTATCTTTGTCCTTTTCACGCAGAGCGCCTCGAGACATCGAGAAAGGCGCCTAATAGATGCAATTCATTATTATTATTGTTGTTATATAGATTAAGATCCCACTTCTGCTATGCGTTAAGTGTAAGGGCAAGCGCTGTGAGACTGAGTGGCTATTATTCGGGTGAGCGTGATGTACGGGGTGGTCCAGATGTCCTGTGACCCCCCTCACCCCCCGGTATTATTTAACTCTGAAATGTATTGTTTTTGTATACCCTATCAATGGGCGTGTAATGTTGCTGAACCAAAAAAAATTGTTGCTGATGTTCCGTTCTCTGTCGTTGTTGACATGTCGTTCTCTCCACAGCCTTGTGCCGCGCTTTGTGACCCTCGGGTGAAAGGCGCTATATAAATGCTATTATTATTTGTAAACCGTCTTGGACTGAACTCAAAACGTGAGGGTTATTTAAAACGGACCTGAATGAGCGAATAACAAAAACGTGTTTGGAGTCAATTAAATGGGGGTTTACACGACATGTGGACAACCCTGGATGAACCAGTCCAACGTCTGGTTGTGTTGAACCAACGCTGCTGATAAGATGCGCTGTCAGAAGGCCGCGTGGACGATAGGTTGTGTAAACATACAGGGGTTTTTTGTAACGCTTCACGAATGTGCTGCGTTTTTTCTTTACTGTTGCGTGTGTCTTGTGGTGCAATGTTAATTGTTGAATCTATAATGACATTGTTCCCCCTTCGTGTCTGTCTCTATGTCTTCCTGTCTCTGTGTCCCTATGTCTCCCCTCCTGTCGCTCACCCTCCCTCCCTGTCTCCCTCCGTGTTTGTCTTTAAGGAATTGACGGCCATCTTAGGGGACGCTGGCAGATGTTTGCCACTCTTAAGATTGCCAGTTCCACGACCTTTCAGTATATTCGAAGCAGCCTTAATCATTTAATTTTTGTTGCTTTGGTTTTTATTAGTTGTTTATTGTGTCGTTGTTGACATGCCGTTCTCTCCGCGGCCCTTGTGCAGTGCTTTGTGACCCTCGGGTGAAATGTACTCTATAAATTGTTGTTATTATTATTACACCCTTGCCCATAGTCTTTTTAATATGACTCAGCTCATCGCAGGCAATACCAAGTATTACCTGACAGGGATCGCGACGTGAACGCCTCTACCTTGACAGGGATCCCTGTCAGGTAATACTTTAAGAGTTGAAACCACGGTGCGTTAGAATTACTTTCCAACGATGCTCCTTCGAGATGCTCCTCCGCCTCTCTCTGCTTCGCAACGTTTCGCCTCCCACGTTGGAGGCATCATCAGGATAATGGACATAGGCAGGTGTCTTCTTGGCGCGTGGCGCTCACAGCCTACAACGCTGTTAATTTCCCAGTTAGACTCCCATCCAAGTGCACGGCTCGCCAGGCTTAAATCTGCTTGGCATTCAATATCTCACTGCATTTGTGTGTCTGTCTGTTTGTGGGAAGCGGCAGTGGTAACAGTTCGCACTCCGCACCATTCTTCTTCTTTGCGATTCTTCGAAGCGCGATGGTTAAATTACAGTTTCCCATTTTCTTACACAGCCCCTTGCATTTTCATTGAACTCCGCAAGGTCTTTTGAGCTGCAGAGGTTGGGTAGTAGAGCACAGACAAGGCAGTGTTCCATAGTATGGTCTGCTTCTCCACATTCACAGGTGGTTGGGCCGGTCTTGTAGCCCCATCTGACCAAAGCATCTTTTGATCGTCCCGTTCTAGTTCTCAGGCGGTTGAGTGTCTTCCACTGAATCCATGGTGCATTTGAGCCAGGAGGGAAGCCTTCAGCAGGTGGGATTCCCATGCCAGTTGCAGGAGGGTCACTCTCAAGCTTTTCCGTCCAGAGCAGGAGTCTGGTTTCCCCTCGAGATGTTGTTAGGGGCTGCACATGGCTGAGGAAGCTTTTTCTTGACTTCAGTCGTTGGGCCGGGGGTTGACGTCCATGAAGGAGGTGGCGTTCATGGCTAGTAGCCTTTGTCATCTCGACTCGACTGGCCACTTCCCGTCTGATATCAGCAGGGGCAATGACAGCGAGGAGGTACAGGTTGTTTGTGTGTATGGGTTTCAAGCAGCCAGTGATCAGGCGGCAGGTGTTGTTCAATGCCGGGTCAAGTTTCTTGGCATGGGTTGACCTCTCCCAGACAGGACATGCATACTCCGCAGAGGAATAGCACAAGGCCAGAGCAGTAGATCGTAATGTGTGTGCTGTGGCTCCCCATTTGGAGTTGTTATTAAAACGTAGGACAATCCTGGGGAAAAAAAACCATAATAGGTGATAAGCCCAACGTGAAGTTGTTTAAATGGAGTCTGTGATTCGAACCCGCAACCTTCTGGTTACAGCGCAGCGCTTTTCCCATTGAGCCGCTCAATCAGTGGCTTGTTACGGAGGTTCAGAGCCGGTGAAATCATCTTATAATATAAGTGCTGGAAGGTCGAAGTTATAAAACCGATTTACACTCAGCTTAACGCCTATGCCGCGTTGGCAAGGGGGTAAAATCCGACTGAGCGGTCTGCGCCAGTGCGCTGGATTGTGCGCGCCTGGGTTTGATTCCAAGCTTCCCCACCCACCTATGTATTTTTAAAATTTTAAAGTGATTGAGAGCGCGGCTGGATCCCTGTGAGGGACGAAGCCGCGTTCAGTGTCAGGAGAAAGCGGCGTCTCTTTACTTCCCACGGAGTTCAGAGCCGGTGGAATCATCTTATAATATAATTTCTGGAAGGTCGAAGTTATAAAACCGATTATGACTCAGACTAACTCCTATGCCATGATGGCAAGGGGGTAAAATCCCCCTGAGCGGATAGCCGCTCAGCGGCTGTGCGCGATTGTTTCAATCGTAGCAAGGACCGCGAGTTCGAGTCACGGGTGTCTACCCAAGTAACTTAATATATTTAGTTCCTTTTAGTTTCTTGGCAAAAAATCAAAATATATTAAATTACTTGGGTAGACACCCGTGTCTCGAACTCACGGTTCTGGCTAAACAATCAAGCACACAGCCGCTAACCGCTCAGGGGGATTTTACCCCTTTGCCATCATGGCATAGGAGCTAGTCTGAGTGATAATCGGTTTTATAACTTCGACCTTCCAGAAATTACATTATAAAATGATTCCACCGGCTCTGAACTCCGTGAGAAGTAAAGAGACGCCGCTTTCTCCTGACACTGAACGCGGCTTCGCCCCTCACAGGGATCCAGCCGCGCTCTCAATCACTTTAAAATTTTAAAAATAAATAGGTGGGTGGGAAAGCCTGGAATCGAACCCACGACCGCACAATACAGCACACAGGCTCAGCCCGCTCAGTCGGATTTTACCCCTCGACAACGCGGCATAGGCGTTAGTCGGAGTGTAAATCGGTTTTATAACTTCGACCGACCAGCAATTATATTATAAGCTGATTTCACCGGCTCTGAACCTCGGCGAGCAGCGACTGATTGAGTGGCTTAATGGGAAAAGCGCTGCGCTTCAACCAGAAGGTTCCGGGTTCGAATCACAGACTCTTCACTTTTGATCGTTTAAACAACTTCACGTTGCGCTTATCACCTATTATGTTTTTTCCCCAGAATTGAAACCCTGAGTTAGACTCCCGCTCGTGACCACAAACGGTGGCGAATTATTACAACCGTTCCTGGGCCCTCCCCCTAGGTCGACTCTGCCTCAAACGTGCAGCAGGTGCGGTGTGTAGATAATAATAATTATTTTACATTTATAACGCGCACATATTAATTCACTGTCGAAGGTACTCATTCGACAAGAGAATGACTCAGAGGCGCGAGGAAAGCACAGAGAGGCGGAGGAGACAGCCAGGCGGTTTGCCGGCGCCATATTGGCACACACTGCTTCCTATATATTAGGATGTTATCGGCTAATTAATGAATGAGTATGTTTTAAGTTGTGGGAGGAAACCGGAGAGCCCGGAGGAAACCCACGGGGGGGGAGAACACACAAACTCCACACAGAAAGGCGCCCAAGGCGGGGAACGAACCTGCTCGGGCAAGACCATTCTTTCTATGAGTCGCTTATATGTTACCACGTTACCACTGCGCCACCCTAGGAAGACAAAGGCGGCCGGGGCGGCATCGTCAGGCGCCGTCGCTGGACCAGAGCGAACGACGCCAAGTCGTTTAATAACAGCGCAAAGTCAGCCCTCGGCCAAACAATGTCACGCTCCACATAAACGCTGAGACGCCACAAGCCATTGTGCTGTCACTTAATTATATAAATAACGTCGCGCGATCAAAGGACGCCTACATTTACTTTAAAAGTTAGCTGCGCGCACACTTTGTGGGCCATTGACATTCCGGCGAGGGCAATAATAGTGGGTTTAAGATAAAAGTGGTGAGTTTGAGCTGCGTGTCCTTTCAGGAGAGAGACACCACCCACACTCCCCACACTTCGCCCGTGCCGCCCCTCACACCGAGTAAGTTGCACCTTTACACGTTGAGATATTCACAGAGCACAATTGGGCATTGTTATGCGGTGTATTGCCCAGGTGCGACGGCTATGCCACTTTGTTGTGTCACCTTGTGGTTTTACATACTACTGGGCGGCACGGTAATGCTGTGAGTAGCGCTGGGGATCAAGGTAGAAGCGTTCACGTCGCGATCCCCGTCAAGTAATACTTGATATTACCCTGCAAATTCTAACAAACACTTCGAAGCCGAGCTGAAAGACAACGATGTCCAGAAGCTGAACAGATGCCAGAAGCCCCCTCAGTCTGGAGCAAGAAGAGAGGCCAATGCGCGCCGCCTTTAAGGCCAGCACTGACTATTATATCTCGAAATGTTGAAGGGCTGTCTGCAACTAAAGAAGAACTTGTTGCAATGGGAAACTGTCATATCACCATCACGCTTCGAAGAGTCGAATCGAATTCGAAGCGCTGTCGCCTCGCAGCAAGAAGTTCCCCGGGTTCGATTCCAGGCCTCGGGTGCCGCGCTTCCTTGTGGAGTTTGCGTGTTCGCGTTGGTTTTCGCCAGACATGCTGCTGCGTAGGTTAGTTGGCCTGCTGGCTAAATTGCCCCCGGTGCCCTGTTATGGTCTGGCGTCCCAACCTGGGTATAGTCCTGCCTTGCGCCCTGTGTCTGCCGGGATAGGCTCCGGCTCACCGCAACCCTGTACAGGATTACGCGGTTTCTGACAATAAATTAATGAAAGCCTTACAACGCTTTGGTGTCTAGTAGATAGCTGAGTCGACCTAGGAGAAGCCCAGGACCGGTTCAGAAAAATGGTCACTGGCGTTGGCCGTGAGCTGGATTCGAACTCGGGTGGCCAGGTTCGCATCCCACAGAGCTACCGCTTCCTACACGTTCCGTGACCGTCACCCTGCCGTATAACGCCTGATTGCCTACAACGCATTGGTAGCCGGTAGACAAAGTGCAAGCACGCGATACTTGGTGCCGTGCCGTGAGTCATCGACTTCAAAAAGAGGGCACAGCTTTCATCAAAGTGGCCCAATGTTCAAGGCGTGCAAAATGTTCTGCGTCTCTTCAAAGCGAAACATCTTCGGCGAAACCGGTCATGAAACACTTCATGGTTTTAATTATATCTCACGAACATTTTGCTTCCGTAAGAAACGTGCAGTAGTAACAATAATACTGAAGTCTGTTCACAACGCGTGGCACATATTCATTCAACTTCTCATCTCATTGTCAGAAACCGTTGAAGCCTGTACGGGGTCGCGGTGAGCCGGAGCATATCCCGGCAGACACAGGTCGCAAGGCAGGGCCAAACCCATGATGGGACGCCAGTCCATCACACGGCACCGGGGGAAATTTACTCCGCAGGCCAATTAATCTATGCAGCAGCATGTGTTTGGACTGTGTGAGGAAACCGGAGTGCCCGGCGAAAACCCACGGGGAGAACATACAAACTCATCAGAGAAAGTCACCCGAGCCAGGATTCGAACCAGAAAAATACGTGTTGAAAACAACTCAATTGATATGTGTTTTGCATGTGTTAGACCACACTCGTGTTTGTGACACAGCCATACACCAGTATAGAGGAATACTATAACACTCCACGACTCTATACACTACTACACAATACACACTACCCTATTCACAATACTACTGTATACACAACACTACTGGTGCTTGCAACGCAGTCATATGCAGCTATGGGCTACTGTAAATGTTCTGTGTGCGTGCAAGGGGAAGAGGGGGATGCGGGAAGGGAGCGGGGGGTCGTGACCAGTTTGTGGCCCCGTGTCTGGTTACTTTATCTCGAACTGGCCCTTAAGACAAATAATCTGTGCACTCCTCCTGGGCGAGTTTCGCACGAACAATCCTGTGGCACTACAGCCTTTTTCCCCTTGGTCACACGCCGATGGATGACGGATGTAATTTTTTTTCATTATCCATCCATTTTCAGAAACTGCTTAATCCTGTACAGGGTCGCGGTGAGCCGGAGCCTATCCCGGCAGACACTGGCCGCAAGGCAGGGGGATACCGATGATGGGACGCCAGTCCATCGCAGGGCACCTGGTGTAATTTTACTCAGTAGGCCAATTAATCCTGGCAAGCATGTCTTTGGGCGGTGGGAGGAAACCGGAGTGCCCGGCGAAAACCCACGCGGACACGGGGAGAACATTGCAAATTCCACACAGAAAGGCACCCGAGGCGGGATTCGAACCCGGGATCCTTGCTGTGAAGTGGCAGTGCTACCCACTACGCCACCGTGCCACCCCGTAAAAACAAAATATATTTATTTACGAGCTCAAAACCCACTGTGACATTAGTTCTTGTTCAGAGGCGACCTGGCCACACGTAGTTGGCTCATCAATGAAGTGACAGATATAATCGTCACACGTGGGAGTTCACAGTAGCGGCCAAATAGTCTAACACTCCCGTCTCTATCCATCCATTTTCAGAAACCGCTTAATCCTGTACAGGGTCGCGGTGAGCCGGAGCCAATCCCGGTAGACACAGGGCGCAAGGCAGGGGTATACCGAGGATGGGACGCCAGTCCATCGCAGACTCCTGTCTCTAACACCGGTTAAGTCGCACTTGTGTTGTATCGCAGGAATTCACGCTTCAGGAGCGTGCAAGCTCGCTGGATATTTTCTCCTCTAATCTTCTTCTTTGCGATTCTTCGAAGCACGATGGCTAGCTTCTGGACATCGTCGTCTTTCAGCTTGGCTTCGAAGTGTTTGGTAGAATTCGCAGGCAATACCAAGTACTACCTGACAGGGATCGCGACGTGAACGCTTCTACCTTGACCCCCAATAATAAACAGCGATTCCCACCGACCGCCAAACCCAGTAATAATAATAATCATTGCGTTTTACATAGCGCCTTTCACCCGAGGGTCACAAAGCGCTGCACAAGGGCCGCGAAGAGAACGGCATGTCAACAATGAAAAAATATATCTAAAATTAAAAATCAAAGAGGTTTCAACAGGGTTTCAACCCCTGTTCCTCGGTTATCACCAGAGGCGAGTAGTGATATCTCCAAACAGCTTCGTGGGCTTCCCCTAGGTCCACTGAACCTTAAACGAGGACACTGTACATTGTGCTGGGCGCCCGCGAGCTAAGTACAACGGCGGTTGCACGGTCTTCTTCTTTGCGATTCTTCGAAGCACGATGGTCAGCTTCTGGACATCGTTGTCTTTACAGCTCGGCACGGTGACACTGGCGGGAGTGAGCAATCATATTACAAGATGTACCCGCGTGGTAATTCCCCGAGCTCGTCATATTCAATACCCACACGCAGCCGCTCAACCGTGGCTACTTACGGTGAGTGCCGAGGCTCTTAAGTGAGCAATTCATTCATTCATTCATTGTCGGAAACCGCATAAGCCTGTACAGGGTTGTCGGTGAGCCGGAGCCTATCCCGGCAGGCACAGGGCGCAAGGCAGGGCCTAACCCAGTATGGAACGCCAGTCCATAGCAGCGCTTTGTGACCCTCGGGTGAAAGGCGCTATATAAATTGATATTATTATTATTATCATAGGGCACCGGGGGCAATTTCGTTAGCAGGTCAATTAACCCATGCAGCAGCATGTCTTTGGACTGTGGGAGGAAACCGGAGTGCCCGACGAAAGCCGGACACGGGCAGAACACGCAAACTCGACGCAGAAAGGCACCAGAGCCGGGATTCGAACCGGGGTCCTTCTTGCTGTGAGGCTGCAGCGCTACTCACCGCGCCACCGTGCCGCTCTCTTCGTGAACATTTAAAACAAAAATCCTACGCTGGCCACCCACCCTCCCTCTCCAGTCGCCACTATACAAAGAGAGGCTCTCCGCCTGTTTCGCTTTATGCTGCTTGCTCCTGCGGAATGCTGAGGTTCGCTCAATGCCTCCTAGCTCTGAGAGCACCACTCCCTCGTACATCATGGGTTGTTTGGATAGCCCCTGTTGTATCCGCCACTGAAATAACCTCTGGTGTGTGCATCGCCGACTTTCTTTGTCGTTCGCTTATAAGCCTACCGTGATGTTGGCGTGTTCCCCGCCCCGTGTCCGCGTGGATTGTCGCCAGGCTCTCCGGTTTCCTCCAACAGTCCAAAGACATAGTGAGGTTCTGTTTGTGAGTTTAGGTCATGTGAAGGTGTGTAAGTGAAGTGCACCCCGTCGATATACCGGAGCAAACAAATGAGCACATGCATCACTTACCTCAAAAGATGGCACCG
>JAZEWU010000040.1:3132586-3147549 GCA_036362915.1 Geotria australis
GTGTACATTTTTTTTTAAACGGAGTTGGAACCCGGCCCCCGGAGGTAATAGACAGAAGGCGACCAGACCCGGGGACCACCTTTGAAAGTAACGGGAACCAGCCGAAATAGTTAATGAAAGGTCCCACGCTTTGGTAGGTACCACGCGGACACGGGATATATAGGGACGCAACGAATTGAACCTCACACTTAAAGCCTGAAGATGGATAGATGGATGTCTATTACTACAACAGAAAAAAAAACCCCTGTGAGTTTGCAAGCTCTGGAAGCGGGATTCCTGATTTTCCGTGCTCTGTCGTTGTTGACATGTCGTTCTCTCCGCAGCTTTGTGCAGCGCTTTGTGACCCTCGGGTGAAAGGTGCTATATAAATGCTATTATTATTATTTTAATCAAACGTGCGAATGAACCAACGTAAGCAATATACAAACTCAGAAGGTAATGCAACGAATTTAGCAAATTTACGACGTTAAATGGCGCAGAGATAACACTTAAACTGAGTGTGCCTCCAACGTGGGAGGCGAAACGTCGCGAAGGAGAGAGGGGGAAGCGCTGAGGGGGAAGCGCTGAGTGACACGGCTATCCCGAAAGAGCAGCTTTGAAAAGCAACGATCATTTTTTAAAACCGCGATTTAACGCCCTTGCAGGTCGGTAAACGAACCACGGACTGGAGTTGAACATGGAGCCCTGGCCAGATTTGCATGGCACTTGAACTTGTTTGTTTTCTGTGTTGAGTTGAAAAGGAACAAACTGTTTTAATGTTTTAATTAGGAAACTAGCAACGCGTTCTCGGAGAGAGCGTGTGTTTCACTGCGGTGCATTTAAACCCTGATTAATCATTTCACAGCGTCGCGAGAGTGTTGAGACTTTGCGTGTAAAATACTGGCCAATTTAAACTGCCGTTATTAAAATTTTACTTCTCAAACTTCCCGTGATTTCCTACACCATCATTCATTCAGTGTAGCGAGCAAAGAACCTGGGTGTATTTTTTTTCTTTCAAGGCGACTGTCGATCTCAACCCTTCACCACACGTTGCCACTTAAAGTCTCTCTGCTGTTTATGGGTTTCCTTCTCTGTGTGTTTTGTTTAAATTGCTAAGGATAAAGGTTGCAGCGCTGCAACTCCCCGCTCAAGGCACTGCTGCCGGATAAATCTCCACTGTAAAGGAGGTTTCCAGAGAGCCGGTTGAGAGGGTGTTTTGGTCTACTCTTCCACGGTTGCGCGGTGGGTAGCACTGCCGCCTCACAGCAAGAAGGTTTTCGGTTCGGTTCCCGGCTCGGGTGCCTTTCTGTGTGGAGTGCTCTCCCCGTTTCCGCGTGGGGTTTTGCCGGGTACTCCGGCTTCCTCCCACAGTTCAAATAAATTCTGCCTGGATTAATTGTGCTGATTGAATGACTCCCACTACCCTGAGATGCTGTAACTTGCTTACCCCCTCCCCGCTGGATAACTGTTAATAAGCGCCACACAGCTCAACGGTCCCATCCAGCTTAAATAATAATAATAATAGCATTTATAGAGTGCCTTTCACCCGAGGGTCACAAAGCACTGCACAAGGCTGTGGAGAGAACGGCATGTCAATAACATCAAGACAGATAAACTGAGAATTAAGCAATAGCGATACATTATAGGACATAGGTCATAAAGACAGCAGAATAATAATAACAATAGCATCAAATACTCACGGGTGCGCCGTACCGGACCGTACCAGCTTACTTTCACCTCTGCCCGAAGGTGTGGGAGCCTGGATGCTTTGTCGCTATCCGAGTTAAAAATGTGAGCCATCGTTAACTCCTCGCTGTGCATACATCCGAGATTCAACCCGAGTTCAACATTGCCCAGGGAGCTCCGAGCCTCCTTGTTTTTGCTGAAGCGCTGTAGGCCTATAAAACCCACGTGCAAATTAACCAATAAACACCGGGGTTTACGTGTTCGACAGTAACGTTCCCGGACCGCTTACGAGTTACACGCTTTGTTTGTATCGCATTTTATGGTCTTTTTTAAAGGTCCCATTGAAACGCTCGGAATTCATCGTTGAAAATCGTTGTCAGGGTCCCCAGGGCTTCGACGCCATCGCTTACGCTTTTGCCACGAAGCCCAGTGTTCTACCTCTGTTAGTAAGAGGTTTATCCAGCAGCAGAGCCGCGAGCGAGGAATTGCAGGGCTGCACCGTTACCTTTGGCAGTTAAAACAAAACACACGCTTTTGGGGGAAGTACCGCATACAAATCAGAGGGGTTGTAAGGGACGACGCGTGTGTGAAGTGGCGGGCGCGAACAAAAAAAAAACCCTTTGGTCCTTTTTTTGCTAAAATAAATTATGGCGGAGGAAGTCACAGGAACGTAAGACCTGCCGCGAATCCTCTCGAAGCATGAGCCGCCATCGACACACGATCCATAACGTGTGCTTGTGGTTGTAAACATGTGGTTTTATAGCCACGGCAAGAATAATCGACGCCACACGCACCTCTACAAGCAGCTGCACAGAGATAAGGATGTATTTGATGGTTGCTCTTCAGAGTTGTTCTTTCGGGATAGCCGAGTCGAGCGATCTCCATCTCTCCGTCGCGACGTTTCGCCTCCCACGTTGGAGGCATCATGCTCTGAAGAGCAACCATCATAAATCGAGCCGTGAAAACCTACATAGATACAAGGATGTATTTGGCAAATCGCAGCGTGCAATGCAACCCCGTTAATCCGCTGCCGGTATCAGCGTCTCATATCGATTAGAGTAAGTATTTATTACGAAAGCAGAAAATACCCAGTGAGCTTGCAAGCTCTGGAAGCAGGATTCCTGCGACACAACAATGCCTCCTGTCTCTAACACTGGCTCCTGTCTCTAACACTAGATAGATAGATAGATGTTCATTATTACAGCAGAAAATACCCGGTGAGCTTGCAAGCTCTGGAAGCGGCATTCCTGCGAGGCAACAAACGCTCAAAGTAACCAACGTACACAACATATACAATCACAAGTTAATACAATGAACTCACAGCATCAAATCGTGAATATTTTGAATTAAGATAAACTGTATATATTAATTTCACAACGGTCAACCCGATATACTATACACTTCTCAGCACTGGAATTAAGCCCAGTTATAAGTGGGGACATATATTCAACGTGACGGGGTATTGCTTGTATGCAGTGATGGCTGATGGTGTTTTGGCATCTACTCGCTTCGCTTGACATCCCGGTTTACTCAGAGTAATAATAATAATAATCATAGCAATTTATAGAGCGCCTTTCACCCGAGGGTCACAATGCGCTGCACAAAGGCGATGGAGAGAACGGCATGTGTAAAAAAAAACCTAATAAAAAACAAAGCAAAACAAAATAAATGATTAAGGCTGCTTCGAATACACTGAATGGTCGTTAAACAGACAATCTTAAGTTCGGCAAAAATCTGCCAGCGTCCCCTAAGATGGCCGTCACTTCCTTAAAGACAAACACGGCGTAAATTTAACACCAAGGCTTTCTCGACCAATGTTATCGAGAACAGAAGCTTTGTTCGATATAACCTGATGAAGCTGATTTGCAACTATCAGCGAAACGCCGTGTTTCATTCCACGTGGCCCATTGCTGGCTCAGCAATCAACATTTGTCGATGAACGTCCCGGAAATTGCTCATTGGGGGTTAAAAATCCGTGAGCCCAAAAAAAAAATCGCTTGCGTTCAAGTAACAAAAAAACGAAACCCCGCTATAAATTCTTTTTTCGAGCGTGGGGGAAGCTTTTGGGACCAATTACCCGCGGTTGAAAACATGTTTCCTGAGAGTTTATAATGCGGAGAAGCACAGGTTTTACACGCACAAAACTGTAACAGTAATTACGCAACGATTTAGAGCATCTCGTGGTTTTAATTGGAAGTCTTCTTCTGCAATTATCAATCCACTGCTGGATAATAAATGATAAATAAATGCCGTTAATCAAGGGCCGCGCATATTCATTCAAAAATCCAAAGTATTCATTCGACGAGAGAACGACTCAGAGGGGCGAGGAAAACCGCAGCCAGGCGGTTTGCCAGCGCCAACAATTGTAAGACACTGTCCTATCTATAATGATGTTATCGACCAATTAGTGAATTGTTTTTTTGTTGTTGTTGTAGGAGGCAACCAGATGAAACCCACGCAGAACAAGGGGAGAGAGAGCACACAAACTCCACACAGAAAGGCGGCCGAGGCCGGCGAATCGAACCGCCTCGGACTAGAACTTTCTTTCTGTAAGGCCCAGATGTCACCACCGCACAGACACCGTGCCGCATGAAAACCTCCAGCTGTGTGTCACCATCTCTCACGATCCCCGGATGTAACGATCGCACCCAGGATCGGCACACGAGGCGAGTCCATCGCTCCGTCTCTGATTCCATGGCCCCCGGTCACCGGGAGCAGACTCCCCCCAATGAAGTCTGCTCAGCCGTAACGATCGCTGTGAACTTTACACCTCGTTAATCAGAAGAAGAAGACTAGATTAAAGCCGGAGGAATTGCAGACAAGGCAGACACACTCTGCAGTGCTGCCAGGACCTACGAACCTACGTTGGCATGCTTATAATAATCCTTTTATATTTATAACGCGCACATATTCATTCAATGTCGAAGGTATTCATTCGACGAGCGAACGACTCAGAGGCGCGAGGAAATCGCAGAGAGGCGGAGGAGGCAGCCCGGCGGTTTGCCGGCGCCATATTGCCATACACTGCTTCCTATATATTTATGATGTTATCAGCCAAATAATTAATGAGGTTTTTTTAAATATCTCAATCGTGAAGGGGATGGAGCAGTTGGCACAGCGGTTCATTGATGCATTGTCAGAAAACGCTTAATCCTGTACAGGGTCGCGGTGAGTCGGAGCCTATCCCGGCAGACACTAGGGACACGTGTGAAATCCCTCGTTAAAGGCAAGCGGACGTCCTGGTCCTAAGGCCCATTATTTACGTGCCCGGCCGGGCAACGTCTCCGCTAAAGTCTACATTGTAAAGCAAACGCCGATCCGTCCACATTTAATCAGACCAGATTGTACATGCTGTGGGTTCGCTCTCCAATAAACCGGTGTGCTGAAGTAGTAAAGATATTAATATAATAATAATCTACTTTTGTAAAGCGCGCATTTTCTCCGGGCGCGTTGCACCCGTTGATTCGGAGGCGCGGAGCCCTGCTCAGTCGGTTTATTGTGAGTCGGTGAAAAGGTGACGTTTTAAGAGGTTTTTTTTTTAAGGCTGTAGGGGACCTCTACTCGCTGCGTCGGGTGGAGCCGTGAGTGAGCCCAGCACGAAAGCCTTCGCGTTCAATTTAGAATATATGCCGGCACAGCTCCGTGTGTAAAAGTGCCTCGAAAAATTACGCATTTCCCCCTCCTAGATAACTTCCAACGATCCCCAATGGGAGAGGTTCCTTCGATATGAGCTAATTAAATTTAAATCTGGTTTAAATCTTTATTACGGCCCGCGTATAGCGCTAACTGATTGCTAATATAATTTCCCTGTGGGGGCTAAGTGGATTAAGAAAATAGGAGCTGTGCGGTGGTAACTTCGGCGTCTCACGGAGCGAAGGACCGTCCTGCCCGAGGCGGTTCAATAACCGCCAGGAATATTGACAAGTAACACACTTCGCGTTGCCACGGCATCCACAACAGACGCGAACGGGTTTCGAATCTCAGAGAGCGGCGGCGTTCGCGTGCGAGAGATGCAAGCGGAGGTCTCGGGTTCGAAGCCGAGACAACTTAGAAGTGGCAAAGGGTAAAAAACAAAAAAAATTATGATAAAAATTCACCGCTGCCGGTGTGACGCGTCCCACGTATCTCAGCGGAAGACGTGCGGCGACGTGAATTTCCTCGGCCGGCCGTGTCTGATGATGACCTCACTTGCTCTCTGACCAATTATTTTTCTCTTTCACGGGCGCTCGGCGAAAAGCGCCATCCATCAATGTCGGCGGCGCGGCCCCCTGCAACCCAATCTCACAGACTCCCTCACTCCCAGCGCGCTCTCTCGCGTGTTCCCCCCACACACACGCGCGCACACACAGTTTGACCGACTCCCACACTCTGATCGCCCCGTTCCTACGTTCCCCCCCACACATAATCTCACGGACTCCCTCACTCCCAGCACCCACATACCGTGTTCCCCCTCAAAGACAAAGACAAAGATCCCCCGTATAGCCTTAACACACACACAGACTCACTGATTCCCGCATTCCCAACGCGCTCTCGCGTGTTCCCCCCCCACACACACACACACAGTCTCACGGACTCCCACACTCCGATCGCTCACAAGGTGAGAAACATGCAAAGTCCAAACAGAAAGGCACCCGAGCCTGGATTCGAACCCAGAGTCTCCTTGCTGTGAGGCGGACCGCGCCACCCCATCTCCTCCGTCGCGAGTGGGTTAAAAACAAAAAAAAACCCAGCTTAATACCACCCAGACATCGTATTATCAAATTGTACCCGGCGACAAATTACGTGGGGGGGTAGAAGTGAGAAACCGGGTTTCAAACATTCTGCTTCGCTCATTAGGGATGTCACCGCCACGTCGGCCCTGCGCGGTGTGGGTCCGCTCGCCACGCGCTGAGAATTCGCGCCCGGAATGAAAACGCTGCGTTAATGTCACGATCTCCTGCGGGTTTGTTAAAATTATGTTTACGGGAGCGTGGCGTGTTCGCCTGTGAACACACGTAGCCGGCGTTCGTGCTTCGCTCCGAGGGACTCTATTAGGCGCGACGTGGCTACGGCTGCAACACGGATTAGGGGAATAATACGCGGCGGGACGGAGCCTTACGCGATAAGTAACGAGTTGTGTTTTAGATTTAATTAAGTGTTTGACTTGTTTTTACTAGGGCGGCACGGTTGCGCGGTGAGTATGACTGCCGCCTCACAGCAAGAAGGTCCCCGGTTCTAATCTCGGCTCGGGTACCTTGATGTTACTGACATGCCGTTCTCTCCACAGCCATGTGCAGCGCTTTGTGACCAAAAACATGCTGCTGCATAGGTTAATTGGCCTGCTTAATAAATTGCCCCCAGTGCCCTGTGATGGCCTGGCTTCCCATCCTGGGTATAGCCCTGCCTTGCGCCCTGTGTCTACCGGGATAGGCTCACCGCAACCCTGTACAGGATTAAGGTATTCATTCGAGGAGGGAGCTTGACCAGTAAAAAAAAACACTTTACCGAAGTAACAATTCGGTCGCAGCCAATTACTCCACTGCTGGATGAAGGCCTACACGTGTCTCGTAGGCAGTGCGGACTTGACACTAACGCATAACGTGTGTCTGATTCGCTAACCAAACCGTTAGTTTCCGTAAAGCACACACACAAAACGCACCATCTGCGACCAATCAACCGCGCAGCCGAAATAAAATGTGCTGTCTATTTATTTTCAACTTGCCGAGGTTTGGGGCATGGGTTTAATATTCCTTTGTAGTGTTAGAGGCAAAAGTGTTTTTCATTTTGAATTTAAATTTCAAACATACATTCTAGGCTACACTTAATGGTAATAATAATGCGGTTTATTTACTAAGAGCCTCACAGGATTTCTTCTTAAGGAGGGACCCGCTTTGTAGTGTTTGGTTAATTCCATTTGTGAGTGTGTGACACGTGGGAGAAACACTGGAGTGCCCGGAGAATACCCACCCAAAGCTCCACACAGATAGGTTCAAGAATCCATAGCTGGATTATTGACGCCGGATTATTGACACTGCTAGGCTGTCTTGAAGTAAGAATTGTAATAAAAATGACAATGTTTAACTTTGTTTCGGAAGGCTCCCTCGGGAGGTATTCCAGGCGCGGCCCACTGGGCGGAGACCTAGAGGCCGACCCAGGACACGCTGGAGGGATTATATCCTTCGGCTGGCCTGGGAACGCCTGGGAATCCCCCAGGAAGAGCTGGAAGCTGTTGCTGAGGAAAGGGATGTCTGGTCCACTCTCTTTGGACTGCTGCCACCGCGACCCTCACCAGCACAAGCGGTTTATAAAATGGATGGATGGATGGATGTTTAACTTTGTAATGATGTGGGTTTTCACGGCTCGATTCACGATGGTTGCTCTTCAGAGCTGTTGTTTCGGGATAGCCGTGTCGAGCGCTCTCCCTCTCTCCCTCGCGACGTTGTGCCTCCCACAAAACATGCACAACTACAGACGCGTGGGAGCGGGACATGAAAGGAACAAAACTCTGTTATCGTCGCCGTCTAAACCTGTTGTACATCAGCACAGTGTTGGTGGCATATTGTTGTAATAAACATTTATATGGAAATAAAAACAATGAAAACAAATGTCTGTGGGCGGCACGGTGGCGCGGTGAATAGCGCTGCCGCCTCACAGCCAGAAATCCCCGGGTTCGAATCCCCGCTCGGGAGCCTTTCTGTGTGGAGTTCGCATGTTCTCCCCGTGTCCGCGTGGGTTTTCGTGCGGTCTCTCCGCTTTCCTCCCACAGTCCAAAGACATGCTGCTGCATAGGTTCATTGGCCTGCGGACTAAATTTCCCCCGGTGCCCTGTGACGGACTGGCGTCCCGCCCTGGGCATTGCCCTGCCTTGCGCCATGTGTTTGCCGGGATAGGCTTCAGCTCACCGCGACCCTGTACAGGATTAAGCGGTTTCTGACAACGGATGGATAGATGGCTAAACAAACAAAAAAAAACCAGATTCTCGGCTACCCCTTCTCCCAACAGCAGTGTGTGTGAGTGACGCGAGTGAACGAAACGGACCGCTTCGATATAGGAGAGACGGCGATTCGTGTAGCACGCTGCCGATCACCTGTCCCCCCTGAGTCCGAGCCAGGGTCCAAATTAACATTCACGGGCCGAGCCGGGTGTCGACACAGCGCGGGGGCCTCTCCTCTGGGCCGTCGTGTCGCTAGCGGGAACCTTACAAGTCCTCACCTCATTAAGGCGAGCTGGCGAGCTCCATGCAAGCCGCCCTGCCCACGCGTTATCCTGAAAGGCGCCCGCCAGAGACGTTTTGCCCTTCACTGAAACGATACATTTGCACCCCCGGTGCCCAGTGATGCACTGGCGTCACGTCGTGGGTATAACCCTGCCTTGCGCCCTGTGTCTGCCAAGATAGGCTCCGGCTCACCGCAATAAAGAAGTCGCCTCCCACCTTGGAGTCAGCTGGCTGGCTGGCCTGGCTGCCCGAAGTTGCTAGCCAAGAGGAAATTAAATACGAGAAACAAAACATGTTTAAAATATACATATCCCAAATAAGACCACGACGAAATGTTCCTGCCAGATACGTGCTTTGTTTTTTAAACTGCGCCTGGAATTTGAGTACGCGTGCAAAACAAGTCAGGTCGCACCCGTTTCACAAGACTGAACGCTAACAAAAGGCAAAACGGGATAAAATAAAAAAAAGGCCTTAAAAATGAGTCATAATTGCTATGAAAAACCAGCCAGGCTTTCCGTCAAAAACTCCCACACCACCGACTAACGCCGCCGTGCTTAGTGTAAGTACCAGGAACAGCTTGACCTCATAATTACACTGGATGTTATCCAGGGCGGACTGAAGCAACGGTCACACATTAAAATAGCAAACACACCGTGTGCTCCCGACGGAAGGGGATCGAGTGTCTTAAATCCACTCACGGAAGAATTAATGCAACACCCACACGGGCAGTCTACAAACAATTGATGTCGATTGCAAACACGGAGTTTGAGCTACGACCGGCATGCATTAATTTACGAGAAATGTAGCGTCTTCCGGGATGTCTGGCCAACATGAGAGAGAGAACGGCAACATAACGTCTAGGCTATAGATCAGTGAGATAGATAGATGCTTTCAAAGTGAGGTTCTGTTTGTGAGTTTAGGTCATGTGAAGGTGTGTAAGTGAAGTGCACCCCGTCGATATACCGGAGCAAACGAATGAGCACATGCCAGCGAAACGTCGATGTCATCTTTTGAGGTAAGTGATGCATGTGCTCTATCGTTTGCTCCGGTATATCGACGGGTGCACTTCACTTACACACCTTCACATGACCTAAGCTGACAAACAGAACCTCACTATGAATCACATTGGTCATGAAAGCCTTCTAGATAGGTGCTTGTTATTATACCAGAACATACACAGTGAGCTTGCCAGGTTCTGGTTTGCTCGATTCATGCGACGCAACGGTGGCTCCTATCTCTAACACTGACTGCTGTCTCTCACACTGTGACTCGGACAGATAAATGTGCATTGTTTACAACGGAATATATCCAGTGAGCTTGCAAGCTCTGGATGCGGGATTCCTGCGAGACAACGCTGCCTCCTATCTGTAAGAGGTTCGCAGTAAACCGGCGCCTATCCCGGCAGACACAGGGTGCAAGGCAAGTCTATACACAGGATGGAACGCCAGTCCATCAATTTAGTCAGCAGGTCAATTAATCTATGCAGCAGTATGTCTTTGGACTGTGGGAGGAAACCGGAGTGCCCGGCGAAAACCCACGTGGACACGGAGAGAACATACAAACTCTAGACAGAAAGGCACCCGAGCCCGGATTTGAACCAGGGGCCTTCTTGCTGTGAGGCGGCAGCGCTACTCACCGCGCCACCGTGTCACCCGGGCTGGTTCCTGTCATACAAATGTTGCAATTTGTCTTTTTTTAAATCATTATTGTACCACTTACTGATGCGTCTTTCTCAAAGTCTCTCTGTTCTCTCCGCACTCATCTTAAATCTGTCTGTGTCTCTCAAACGTCTCACTTATGGTTAGCTGGCCAGACTTTCAACTCTGCCCGCAGAAAATCAGGATTCCTTGGCATCCAAAGATGTGTGGTCAGGTCACGCAAAAACCCAAACACGCACGTGCCAGATGCAGCACATCTGCGGAACAAATACATAGATAAATAATGTTCTCCTACCTCTGTGGAATAAATAAATAAAAGCCCTAATTTATTAACTGCTAAACCGCTGTCAAATTTAAGCACCGAGTAAGTCTGTCTATTAGTCAGACTTGGCTTAAATTCATTCTCAAAGTGCTTTTAGATATGTGTTTTTTTTTTCTCTGTGTTCTCACTGTCGTGGAGTAATTGTTAACACATTAAACTTGTAAGTTTAGAGGTTCTCCGGTTGGATTCCATCGACCGGTGTGGCAATTTAAATCATGAAAAAGTTTATTAAAACCATCTCTCCCCCAACTCGTGTCCGGTCCGGAGTATGAACCCGTATTGACAGGTCACTTTTCTGGGTGAGAAAAAGATAAAGGTGCAGCCCTGCAATTCCTCGCTCACACCCCTGCTGGAGGAAGGGCCTCCGCTAGAGGGAGCTCTCGAGAGGACCTCTATACGTGTCATTATCAACCGGTGGAGTCGCGACCCATCAGTGGGCTGCGAGTGCCACCTAGTGCTCCGTGGAGACCAGCTGCAGTGAACCCATTATTCCTGCTGAATGGACCAATCAGATATATAGATGTCATTATTACTGAAGAAAATACCTTACTGAGCTTGCAAGTTCTGGAAGCGGGATTCCTTAATAGATAGATAGATTATGAGACGATGAGCACCTTTTTGCCAGTGTACAGATAATCCCAAAATTTTACCTGGTATTACCTTTTCTGGCAATGAGACCAAGTGTTATAAAAAAAACACCAAACGGACCCCTTTTTTGCAAAGGGTCCAGTTTGCAAGAAGCCACACAAAATGCTCTGATAAAATGTGTTTACATTAGATAGATAGATGTTTATTATTTCAGCAGAAAATACCCAGTGAGCTTGCAAGCTCTGGAAGCGGGATTCCTGCGAGACGCAACAAACGTGCGAATTAACCCGACAAAACCAGAGGTAGCGATGGTGAGATAGAGACACTTTCCCCATCATTTCAACTGCCGTGCCGGGAGAAGATGGGACCGAACCGGTGTCCTCCACTGTAACGACCACGCACCTTCCCTTCACAACGACAAACAGAGAACACTCACCGTGCCACAGCCTCGCACGGCAACGACCGGCCTTCTCAAGAGGCTGTTTTTTGTTAAAGCAAATATTACAACCGGAAAAGCAGAACATGTGCAAAACACGTGGCATTTACTTTATGAAGCCCGGGACGCAAACCAGATGCATTAAAGCCTAAGTGAGTGCAGTTGCGCTTAACATTTCGCTTGACAACTCAACTGTGTGTATACTAAAGCGCGTACAAGCACTCGGGGAGTCGCCGAGTAAACAGACGCCACATTATTAACGCAATTAGTTTCATTACGCAATGCGTTATTGCTTGACAGAACCACAAATGAACGGGACGGATCTCAAGCTCCCCTCTCGCCTAAAGTGAAAACACTTGGTGGAGGCGGCGTGTTCTGTTGAACCGGAGCGTTCTGTGCGCTCCGCTCGTTGGTTCAGATTTATTTAGACTTACGACCCGAAGTTTGGCGGCACGGTGGCGTAGCGGTGAGTAGCGCTGCCGCCTCACAGCAACACGGCCCCGGGTTCGAATTTCGGCTCGAGGGCCTTTCTGCGTGGAGTTTACATGTTCTCCCCCCCATGTCCGCGTGGGTTTTCGCCGGGCAACTCCGGTTTCCTCCCACAGTCAAAATACATGCTGCTGCATATGTTAATTGGCCTGCGGACTAAATTTCCCCCGATGCCCCCTGTGAGGGAATAGCGTCCCATCCTGGGTATAGCCCTGCCGTGCGCCCTGTGCCTGCAGGGATAGGAGCCGGCTCACCGCGACCCTGTACAGGATTAAAGCGGCTTCTGACAATGGATGGATGTGGGACCCTGTCCACGGTATGACTATGAGCACACTGCCATTGCGATTCGGAAGGTCTGACGATGCTTCCAACGTGGGGGGGAGCGACACGTCGCGAGGGAGAGATGGACATCGCTCGATACGGTTATCCCGAAATAACATAATTTTGGAAAGCAATTATCAGCCGCATAATCGCACGTATGGTGTTGCACGCATTCGATACTTCGATTCTAGGTGACACACGGACAGATTTGTTGAAATTTCCACCGAGATCCACGCCACGCGCTGCGTCGCCGAGGCAGTTGGTCTCCAGCGCTGTTAGCGAGCGACCAATTGCACGCTGCTCCGACGCCGTGCAATTACAAATGACCGGACACATGTGTTCGTCATGTGTGTGTGTGTGTTGGCGCGCGCGTCGGGAGCGGTGGCTCAGTAGTCAGCGCTACGCTGGGCTACAAACCTGCCGAATAGAGTTCGAATCCCGCTCACGGCCAACACCGGTGACGATTTTCTGAACCGGTCCTGAACCTCCCCTAGGTCGACTCAGCCTCAAATGGGTACCTAGTGCGGTGTGTAAATATTGCCACTAGGGAGACAAAGGCAGCCGGGCGTGACGCTGGCCACCAACCACCTCGCGTGCCCTGTCCGCCTTCATAGGTGCTCGCTAACGGCACTTGACACTCCAGTCTGTTAAGGCTATACGGGGGATCTTTGTCTGTATTCTAAGCTAAGCACACGCGGGCATCTCGTCTTATCCCTACACGTGAATTCGCATGCGGGCCTACATATATTATTGTCATTAGGAGCGCACTGCAAATTAGCAAACAGCACATTACTTATAAAGGGGCCACTTTAAGCCTCCCATCATTTTTTCTTTGATAAATTAGAGCAATGCGCATCTGACACGGGGGTTAATGAGCCTTTGCCGGCCTGTATAAAGAGGTCCATGCATACACACGCGTGTGTGTGAGTGTGTGTTCATGCGTCCGTCTGTGGGCCACGCTGTTTTCCCATACGGCACAGCCGCACATTAGCATAATGTATACAACTGTCAATTGCGCGGGGCAATGCATTTCCACGTGTCCTGACCTCGGAACACGCGCGAGGCTTGCTTAACGAAGAGACTGTGTCCGCGTTGTGTACACGTTCCGACATCCCGGCGTGTTCACCTAAACTGTGTCCAGTTTAGGTTTTTTTTTAATATATATATATAACGATGTCAAACATTATTGAGAATTTGACGTAGGTTTTCACGGCTCGATTCATGATGGTTGCTCTGCAGAGCTGTGCTTTCGGGATGGCCTCGTCGAGCGATCTCCCTCGCTATAGTGTTGGAGACGGCAGCCAGTGTTAGAAATAGAAGCCAGTGCTAGAGATAGGAGCCAGTGGTGTGTTGCAGAAATCCGGCATCCAGAGCTTGCAAGCTCACTGGCTATTCTATGCTGAAACAATAAACTGATATGTATCATTAGTGACAGGACTAACACCTTCAATGTACTAATGTAGGTTTGCACAGCTCGATTTATGATGGTTGCTCTGCAGAGCTGTTCTTTCGGGATAGTCGTGTCGAACGCTCCCCCTTCTCTCCATGAGGATGCTTCCAACGTGGGAGGCGAAACGTCGCGAAAGGACAGAGGGAGAGCGCTCAGTGACACCGCTACCCGAAAGAACAATAATAATAGCATTTTATAGAGTGCCTTTCATCCGAGGGTCACAAAGCGCTGCACAAGGGTCGCGGAGAGAACGGCATGCCGACAACGACCAAAAAAACACAAAGCAACAAAAAATTAATGATTAAGGCTGCTTCGAATACACTGAAAAGTCGTGAAACTGGCAACCATCAGGACCTTCAAGTCAGTGCACCAGGGGACCCAGTTTAATCACGGCCCGGATTTGACCAGCGGCTCTCGGCTGTAGCAGCTCGGCCCCCTGCCCTCTAAGCCACGCGGTCACCTCCCTCTGGGTCTTTATTAAAAACACTCATTTAAAGGGACACACGGCGCCCGGAGGAGGCGATTGTACAGTAAACACGACGGCACTGGTAATAATAATAATACTAGCATTTATAGAGCGCCTTTCACTCGAGGGTCACAAAGCGTTGCACAAGGCTGTGGAGAGAGCGGCATGTCAATAACATCAAGACAGATTTACTGAGAGTCAAGGAAAAGCGATACAATTATAGGACATAGGACATGAAGACAACAGGAAAATGGTGAAGTCCCGGTCACCGTGAGACGCGGTGACTGATCCCGAGACATTTTGCCCGGCAGCGTGGTGGCGATCGTGGCGGTGATCGTGGTGATGATGGTTGTGATTATGGTGGTGGTGGTGA
>JAZEWU010000040.1:3147684-3163127 GCA_036362915.1 Geotria australis
CCACCCCCTCGTGTGCCGTGTCGACCTTCATAGGTGCTCGCTAACGGCACTTGCCCCTACAGTCTGTTAAGGCTACACGGGGGATCTTTTTCGTTGTGGTTTTGATGGTGGTGATGATGGTGGTGATGGTTAGTCTGCACATTACGGGCAAAGAAGTGTATCGATTCGGTCGCACGGTGAGTAGCGCTGCAGCCTCACAGCAAGATTCCCCAGTTCGAATCCCGGCTCGGGTGCCGCCTATCTGTGCGGAGTGTGCATGTTCTCCGCGTGTCCGCGCGGGTTTTCGCCGGGTACTCCGGTTTCCTCCTACCGTCTAAAGACATGCTGCCAGGTTAATTAGCCCACTGTGTAAATTGCCCCAGGTGCTCTGCGATGGACTGGCGTTCCAGCCTAGGTATAACCCTGCCTTGCGCCCTGTGTCTGCCGGGATAGGAGCCGGCTCACCGCGACCCTGTAAAGGATTAAGCTGTTTCTGAAACTGAATGGATGGATGAATTGCTCCTTTAGTAAGTCTATACCTACCGCCTGAAACAATTGCTGGTCATACAGAGTGCCTCTCTAGGTGCCTCTTCTTATCTATTGGCTGCAGAGCTGGATGCCTCAATGACCCGTTCAATTGTATGTATTTCCCCAACGGGGCAGGTGGTGTGAGGGGGAGCTGATGTGAACGGGAAATCTATACCTATCACCGCGGTTCCACTCCTCTGACAGATACACACACGGCTCGGGATTGTGTCACCTTAAAGCGCGCTCACCCCCAGCCGAGAACTAATTACGGAAATTATTAACCCCACGCCACCACCACCACCACCCCCCCAAAAAAAACCACAAGCTTGTTACGCGATGCTGGGGAGAATTATCTGGAGCAAGGGAGCGGCAGTGGTAACATCCGCGCCTCGTCACAGAAAGAAGGTCCTGCCTGAGACGGTTTGATTCCCACCTCCAGCGCCTTTCTGTGTCGAGTTTGTGTATTCTCTCCCGCTGTTCTACGCGGGTTTCCGCCGGGGTTTTCCTGTTTCCTCCCATAAATATCCATCCATTTTCTAATCCACTTGCCCTGGTGAGGGTCGCGGCGGCAGCAGTCCAAGGAGGGTGGACCAGACATCCATAACAAACAAGACACATTAATTCGAATTCGATTCGATTTTTCGAAGCGTGATGGTTATGACAGTTTCCTATTGCAACAAGTTCTTATTTAGTTGCAGACAGCCCTTCAACATTTAGAGATATAATAGTCAGTGCTGGCCTTAAAGGCGGCGGGCATTGGCCTCTCTTCTTGTTCCAGACTGAGGGGCTTCTGGCATCTGTTGAGCTTCTGGACATCGTTGTCTTTCAGCTCCTCGGCTTCGAAGTGTTTGGTAGAATTTGCAGGTAATACCAAGTATTACTTGACAGGGATCGCGACGTGAACGCTGCTACCTTGATCCCCACTCATTAATGAATTGACCGATACTATCGGGCCTTGAGGTGCGAAAGGTTGAGAAGCCCTGCCCTACCTCGCACACGGGCCAACTACAGTGTGCAGGGTGATCACCTGGACTGACAGTATCCAGGCTAAACACCTGCTTAGCTTGCGAGATGTGACCTCATTCCGGGTGATTTGGGGCATAGGTGGCAGTGTGTTAAAACGCAGCTGGAAATTTGGTGTTGTTATTGCAAGCAAAGAAGCACAAAAAAAACTACCGCGCAAATCCGAAATGCATTTTCGTTTCAGCCAGGCTTGATCTCAAAGTACAATATTTTGCTAGGGGCAAGTCTGTATGCACAGAAATACAATTTCTGCTAAACCCCAGACTTACACGGCGCACCTAAGGTATGGCCTGTGCACTGGCCTCCTGTATAATTACAAAGCAGCGAAGCATATCTGTAGGGATACAGCCTGCCTCCGATGTTAAATGAATTTCGCAAAAAAAAAATTCTGCCCGGCCAAAATCAGCAGTCAAAACACATTTCCTGTATATATATATAAAAAAATACGAATTATTAAATGAAAAATGTTACCACTACCATTATAGATCAATTATATGCCTGGGGAAATATTAACCTTGCAGGATTGGACCCGGCAGACAAAATGGTATATGTGCCGTAAATGAATATATTGCATAAGTGTGTGTTTTAAATGGCCATTCAAGTACAAAGATCCACCCAATCTGTGGCAGTATCGGCTGTTGGGGCAAGTGTGTTAGCGAGCACCGATTAAGGCTTCGATCTATAATACAAGTTTAAAGATAATTGAATGTTTATTGTGCATTGCCTGACAGCCTGCCTCCCCCTGTGGCTGATGTTTACACACCGCATCAGTTACTCATTTGAGGCTGAGCCGTCCTAGGGGAGACCCGGGACCGGTTCAGAAAACAGTCACTGGTGTTGGCCGTGAGTGGGGAACGAACTCGGGTGGCCGGGTTTGTAGCCCAGCGCCACGTGTCCCCCGCGACCCTGCACGGGATTAAGCTACTACTGATAATGATGATGTTACTTATTGATTAAAAAAAACACTCTATTCACTGCCAAAATATTTACGCAATAGCAACAGTGACGCATTAACGTTGTAAATATATCGCCGGCGTTCATTAAACGGAATGTTTTGCTAAATGTCTCTGGGAGTACTTGACAGCAGGGCAATTATTTGACATCATCATCTTGGTAGTGCTTCACACGCGTTCATTAATTCCCCGCGCAGCTGACGGCGGGCACGTTACGAGCGTTACTGATTGCGGCCTTTTGCAATGATTTATCAGACTAAAGACCGACTTTTTGCTAAGCGGTCTCCACTTGAATAACATTCATCCATTCTGGAGCCTTTGCAAAAAGGTGTCCACTTAGTGTTTAAACATCTTAACACTGTTTTCTCATTGCCGGAAAGGGTAAAACGTCGGATTTCCTACATGCATCCATTCATTGTCAGAAACCGCTTGATCCTGTACAGGATTGCGGTGAGCTGGAGCCTATCCCGGCAGATATAGGGCCCAAGGCAGGGCTATACCCAGAATAGGGCACCGGAGCCAATTTAGTCCGCAGGACAATTAACCTAGACAGCAGCGTGTCTTTGGACTGTGGGAGGAAACCGGGGTGCCCGGCGAAAACACACGCGGCCACGGGGAGAACATGCAAACTCCACACAGAAAGGCACCCGAGCCGGGATTCGAACCCAGTACCTTCTTGCCGTGAGGCGGCAGCGCTACTTACTACGCCACCGTGCCGCCTCACTTGAATAACCGGGGTCAAGGTAGAAGCGTTCACGTCGCGATCCCTGTCAGGTAATACTTGGTATTGCCTGCGAATTCTACCAAACACTTCGAGGCCGAGCTGAAAGACAACGATGTCCAGAGGCTGACCATCGTACTTCGAAGAATCGCAAAGAAGAAGACTTGAATAAACTTTAAGCTAATCCTGGTTCGTACTGGAAGTGTGTCCGGGCACTAAAAGCACGCGGTCATTATTCTATTTACAATAAACACGCGCCCCCAGTGCCCTGTGATGGCCTGGCGTCCCATCATGGGTATAGCCCTGCCTTGCGCCCTGTGTCTGCCGGGATTGACCTCGTGTCCCCCGCGACAGCCAGGATGAAGCAGTTTCTGACAATGGATGGACGGAATTGAGTCATAAATAGTTTTTAATTATAATGCACAAAGCAATAATCAAGCAGTGCTTGATGACACAGAAACACAAAGGCTCTTAAACAAAACTCACATCAGTGAACAATTTGCAATTACCGTATAGGCATGGGATTAATAGCGAAGCTTGTTCAATTACACGTGGCATTGCTTGTGTATCAGTTTAGCTGTAATTGCTAACTACGTGTGTAATGTGACCACGTTGAACGATATTTAAATGAATGTGAGAGATACAACCTTTGCCAGACAGGGTTACCCGAGTGTGGGTACAGTCAACAATGTTGAGATAAATAAAGGCTAGTCGGGGGTCAAGGTAGAAGCGTTCACGTCGCGATCCCTGTCAGGTAGTACTTGGTATTGCCTGCGAATTCTACCAAACACTTCGAAGCCAAGCTGAAAGACAACGATGTCCAGAAGCTAGCCATCGTGCTTCGAAGAATCGCAAAGAAGAAGAAGGCTAGTCATAACGCGTGGCAAATATCCATTCGAATTCGAAGGTAATTCATTCGAAGAGAGAACGACTCAGAGGCGCGAGGAATCCCGCTTCCAGAGCTTGCACGTTCACTGGGCATTTTCTGCTGTAATAATCCATCCACCCATCCATTGTCAGAAACTGCTTAACCATGTACAGGGTCGCGGTGAGCCGGAGCCTATCCCGGCAGCCACAGGGCGCAAAGCAGGGCTATACCCCGGATGGGACTCCAGTCCATCACCGGGCACCGGGGTGTGTAAACATCGCCACTAGGGAGACAAAGGCGGCCGGGCGTGGTGCTGGTCACCCACCCCCTCGTGTGCCGTGTCGACCTTCATAGGTGCTCGCTAACGCCACTTGCTCCAACAGTCTGTTAAGGCTATACGGGTGAATCTTTGTCTTTTGAGGGCGAATAAATGTATTCGTTTAAAACAATCTGGGATTGTATTGTCGTTGTTGTTGCTGCTGCGTAGGTTGCGAGAATGTCAACAATTTCAGCTCGGCGCGCAACGAAATCACAGTCTGCTTGGATCAAGAATTTAAATAGCCCTGTTGTGAGTTGACTCGGCGCGTGAGGATGCACTTTAAGGGCTGATAAAATACGTGGCGATTTATGGCAAGTCAAGAGTGCTCGTGATTTGGATGGACTGGCGTGCTTCGACGTGTCTATCTCCATAACGCGTGTCCGTCTCAAGACCAATCTGCGCGTCTGTTTGTCTTCTTGTCTCTATCCACATCCGTGCCTCTTTCCACATCTTTATGGGTCCGTCTCAATATGCGTCTCTCTGTGTGTCTGTCTCCAAGCACTTATCTTCCCCTACATCTCTCCCCGTAATCTCTCTCTGTCTTCCTCACACCTTTTACGAGTAGCTCTCTCATCGACTCTGCAGCGTGGGAGGGCGATTATATTACTCCGCCCCTCCAGGTGTGGCTCCACCCCTAACAGGTGTGGCCCCGCCCCTCCAGGTGTGACTTCACCCCTTGTATCGGCAGAGAAAAACATGCTGCCTAAGTTAATTGTCCCGACTAAATTGCCCCCCCGCGGTATCCTGAGATGTTGTAACTTGCTTACCCCTCCCCGTTGGACAGCTCTTAAGAAAACAGCCTCGCTCAACGGTTCCTTCCAGCTTAAAAACAAACTGACTGAGCGTTCCTCCTCTCATCTCGAAAGAACAGCCCCTGAGAGGCAATTCTCATGCATCGAGCCATGAAAACCCACATCAATACATTCATTTGCAAGTAACATTACCCAAGCCTCTACGACAATCCAACTAAAACTATCCAAACATCAAGAAATCCTATCATCCATAGAGAAGGATGTTATTTCCGTGGTTTTTTTTCTATTGAATTTAAGTGAACAAAAAAAAAATCCAATGTTGACAGTCAAACCGTTTTAGCTTCAAATGACGGGAAATCGATTCTTGAACAAAGGTTAAAGCCGACAGGTCATCACGACCAGTTTGATGTCTCCGTACCCAGCCATCGTTTCCTTGCTTCTGCCAGCTCTTAGCTCGAGCTAAGAGCTGCCAGCTCTTAGGCTCTAGACACGTGACCCGCAGGATTTGCTATTGCTCGGACATCAAAAGCACCATCTGGCGTTTCCACAAATTAGCTCAGAAATATCTGGACGTTCGGAATATTTTTAAACAATATTATTATTATTTTACGGGCATTTCGCCACTCGCGCACGCGAGGTTTTACGGAAGAAAAAAAACCACACCGGCTTAACGTTACAATGAATACAAGGAGCCAAATCAAATGACACGGTTTTATAGATCCACCACCCCTCCCACCAACTCTTCAAATTAATCTATAACTGCACCCTGAGGAAGGACATTGCAATAGTCAGGAGTACGTTAAGCCTTTGGTAAAATAAAAATGTATTTAGAGAGGAAAAATATTCTAATAAAAGCGTGGAAGAAACCAATCAAAAGGGGGAAGAAAGAAGACGTTTTGTGCAGGTCAAGAGAACAGCCAAACCTCGGGGCGCATCGTGTGGCGTGACTGCTGTATCGCTTGGTGGTTGTTATGTTGGGATAATTCGTACGTGTCGCAGGAATTACGCATCCGGAGCTTGCAAGCTCGATGGGTGTTTTCTGTTGTGATAATACACATCTATCAACCTAGTGTTAGAGAAAGGAGCCAGTTTCAGAGACAGCAGCCAGTGCTGTATCGTAGGAACCCTGCTTCCAGAGCTCGCAAGCTCACTGTGTATTTTCTTCTGTAATCATAAACATCCATCAATCTATCACTTGTGTTTTCAGAAGGAGAGAGTCAGATGTGTCCGGTGCTCCATATTTTTCTCACAGCTATCGGTCAATCCTTCGAACGTATTGGCCAAACATCCCGACGTTCAACGATCGCCTGAAAATTACTGCGAGTAGGATTAGCCGGAGAGAGAATCGATCCGTAAGTACGCCGGGCCATGTCTCCGCCGTGAGAGGCGAAACGTCGCGAAGGAGACAGGAGGATGGCTCGACACGGCTATCCCGAAAGCACGGCTCTTGAGAGCAATCCCCACGCTGCCTTGTCAAACAAGCTGAAAATCAAGGTATGAACTGCCCATATTATTCCAAGTAGTATTGATCTGCTCTCTCGCGGTACTAGCAGGGAATTTAGCGTTTGTACCCAGGGAGTTTTAATGATCATCCCTTTAGTATTTGAAATATAAATCTTGCACAACTTTGGGCGCTCTTGCGAGTCGAAATCTGCGCGCAGTGCTGGAGGGACCATAATTATTTGCATGGATGGAATAAAAAAAAAAAATCCCAGCTAAAATAGTTTTTTTGTGTTTTGAGTATCTTGCTGCAGGAAGGCTTTTGATACGGGTCAAGATTCGCGTGTCACAAAACAGCTTAGTAATGAGGCATTTATTAAAAAATATATATTTCTCCCCGCTCTTAAAACGAATCGTGGAAAATTATTCTGGCGATGAAAAAAAACCCCGCTGGTCACCGACGTGAAAATCCATGCGCGGTTGTAACGAAAAATATATAACTTTGCACAAATTGGCTTATGCTAATTCCGCAAGCACGTATTAAGGAATTGACAAATGGGTTCCCAGCTTCATGGCACACTTGTAAAAATACGCACGCAGACACACACCCACACCTAGAGGCGGTGCGTAACGCAGCCCGTTGTATTTCACCGTGATGGTATAATCTTTATTAATTATAAGGGTAAGCCATTAAAGTCTTTCCATGGGTCTCACATCCACCTAATCGTTACAACCATCTGGCCAATGTTTAGGGGGCCCGTGTTTATGCGACCATCCTAATGACCTTTATGACCTTTACTTAACTAATGACCTTCATTTGACCCTCCTGCTGCTTGGAGCCTCTTGATTAGAGAGCTTGACTCGCAGCGGGAAGGGTCGCAAGTTCGAAAGAGCTCGAAAATCCTGCCAGGGGGTCAATTCCGCTCATCATCGTCATCTTTACAGGGTCATGAAAATGAGTAGTGATTTGTTCAAACGAAAAAAAAAAACCAAAGGAGAATCAACGACACGTGGTCGTCCGGTGAAAACGTGGAGTTTCCACCGCAGGCCAAGCGTCTGGCGATCGGGACGGAGTAGAACGTGAAGCATTTAAATAGTTCGATGATGATGATACAACAATTAGTAACGCGCGCAAATTCCGCGCCTGATCATGGACGAGACACGGATACGCAGGCGCAGCGAGGAAACTCCAGAAAGAGGGGGGGAGTCATCCAGACGGTCAGCCGGCGCCAACTCGCCAGACACTGCGTCCTGTATAGTATGATGTTATCGGAAAATTAATTTAGGAGGGTTGTTTTAGTTGGGGGAGGAAACCGGAGAAAACGGAGGAAACCCACGCACAACAGGGTGAGAACATACAAACTCTGCACAGAAAGGCGAGCGAGACGGAATCGAACCGCCTCGGATCGGACCTTCTTTCTGTGAGGAGGCACGGATGTTACCACCGTGCCACAGTGCCGCCAACACGATTTGGATTAATGTATTAATTCATTCATTGTATGAAACCGCTTCATCTTGTAGTGAGCCGGAGCCTATCCCGGTAGACACAGGGCGCAAGGTAGGGCTATACCTCGGATGGAACGCCAGTCTATCACAGTGCATCGGGCGCAATTTAATCCGCAGGCCAATTAACCGATGCAGCAGCATGTCTTTTGAGTGTGGGAGGAAACCGGAGGGCCCGGCGAAAACCCACTCGGACACGGGGAGAACGTGCAAACTCCACACAGAAAGGCACCCGAGCCGAGATTCGAACCCGGGAAAAGCATCTACTAACTAGTTGTATATCAAGCACCGTACTGGGGGCAATGAAAAGGCAGATTCTGAACGTAACAAGTAAGGGCACACGGTTACACGTGAAGATCTGGGAATTAAAACGGAGATAACGAATGTAACTTACGCGGTGGGCGGAAAAAAAAAAAACTAAAATTGAACCGGCCAGGGTATCAGATGACAGTTGGATGAAAAATAACAACGCAATGTGGGCCAGTGGAGGCAAGGAGCTGGAGAAGGGAGGAAATGATTTGGCGGGATGGGAATTGGTTTGGAGGAGCGAACTGGATGGAGGAGGGGGCATCAGGACGACGGGAAGGCGTTTTGGAAGGACGGTCCAGCGGTAACATCTGCGTCTCACAGAAAGAAGGTCCTGCCTGAGACGGTTCGATTCCCACCTCGGGCACCTCTCTGTGTGGAGTTTGTGCGCTCTCCCCATGTTCTGTGTGGGTTTCCTCCGGGTTCCCCGGTTTCCTCCTTAAAACACTCATTACTTAATTGGCCGATAACATCATAACACGTAGGACCGCCTGGCTGATGGAGATCGCTCGACACCGCTACCCCGAAAGAACAGCTCTGAAGAGCAACCATCAGTGATTTGAATCGACAATATCCATCTGTACAATGGCCACACCTTCTGCACGTCTGGGAAAAGAGCCTCTTACGCAAGCTAACCCGACCGCAATGTTTAATTCCTAAAGCTGACTTACGTGAATTCCTAAAGCTGACTTACGTGAAGAACCTAATTTTATACCCATGGCTGTATGGTCGTGTGCGGTCATTGATGTCAGCGCTGAGACAATCAACTCGCGACACTTGAGAAGCGAGGTTTAATAACCTAGACAAAGACAAAGATCCCCCATATAGCCTTAACAGACTGTAGGGGCAAGTGCCGTTAGCGAGCACCTATGAAGGTCGACACGGCACTCGAGGGGGTGGGTGACCAGCACCACGCCCGGCCACCTTTCACTCCCTAGTGGCAATGTTTACATCAGTGCAACACCTACATCAGTACGATAATAATTGAACACTTACAACGCGCGCAGTATTTATTAATTTTATCAGAGAAATACTAATAATAAATACGTAAAATTTATAACGCGTGGCACGTATTACATTTCAAAGGTATTCGTTTGAAGAGAGAATGAGTCAGAGGCGCGAGGAAACCGCAGAGCGGCGGGGAGGGGGGAAAGGCAGCCGCTAGGTTAGCCGGCGGCAACATTTGCCACGCACTGCATCCGCTAATAATAATAATAGCATTTATAGAGCGCTTTTCACCCGAGGGTCACAAAGCGCTGCACAGGGCTGCGGAGAGAACGACATGTCAACTACGACAGAGAACGGAAAATCAGCAACACATCTCTGAGATGACTCATAGGCCAGGGAGTCGAACTCTTGCCGCAGTGAAGCTGGATTAGCCCTCTGACCTCTAAGCCACCCAGCCACCTTACGTAATTGTTTTCATTAAACATTTATGCGTAAGGAAATGTACATTATTTAACCAAGGATGAGAGCCAATTTAGATTCATTATTTCGATGTGACAATTAGAAAGTAAATAGGATTCTCGATGCAAATTAGAATGGGCCATGCCTGGATATCACTTTATATCCCCAGTGGTAATGTTTACACGCCACACCAGGGACACATTTCAGGCTGAGTCGAGCTAGGGGAGGCCCAGGACCGGTTCAGAAAATCGTCGCTGGTGTTGGCCGGTGAGCGGGATTCGAACTCGGGTGGCCGGGTTTCTAGCCCTGCACACTAATCACTGAGCTACCATCCATCCATTTTCTAAACCGCTTGTCCTGGTGGGGGTCGCGGTGGCAGCAGTCCAAGGAGAGTGGATCAGACATCTCTTTCCTCAGCAACATATTCCAGCTCTTCCTGGGGTATTCCCAGGCGTTCCCAGGCCAGCCGACGGATATAATCCCTCCAGCGTGTCCTGGGTCGGCCTCTAGGTCTTCGCCCACTGAGCAACCGCTCCCCCCTAACACGCATACAAAGACATAGATCCCCCGTATAGCCTTAACAGACTCTAGGGTCAAGTGCCGTTCGCATACGCACACACAGACTCACATATAATAATAATAATAATTTTACGTTTATAACGCGCACATATTTATTCAATGTCGAAGGTATTCATCAACGAGAGAACGACTCAGAGGCGCGACACACACGCACACGACAGTGGACAGAGACACACACTCGGCGCACGGCGAGCCCACTCTGTGTCCAGCTTTGCGTCCAGCTAAATAAAAGATCCGCTTCTCAGACGTTAAAGCGCCTCAGGCAGGACTCCCAGTACTGACTGGGAAGTAGAAGGGAAGAAAAAAACCCAGGGTCAGTCTGTCTCTGCCAATACGCTGGTTTACGATCTTAAAGCGGTCTCTTTAAGACCTGGATCCCTGTCAGCTGGCATATTTCACTCCCTTTAGAATAGGGGAAAAATACAAGTCTCTTGCCGTTACTCATTTTCGTTTACTTGTCTTTTTCGAGCCGTGTTATGGTTTTTTTGTTTTAATGCGGCAACGATTTGACTTGGAAGCAATTGTTCGGGCTGCGGCAATGTCATTGTTATGATGTTCAAGCTCCGGTGGTAAAAAGCACACGGCATCAATTGGAAATGTGATTGAAAATGTGATTGAACGTGCGAGTACAGAGTGGTCCACATTTTATAAGTTGTAGATGTGTTTATTATTATTATTATATTATTGCAAACCCCGATGACGCGGTGAGTAGGATGTCGGGTGGACCGATGCATCGCCGGATCATCGTGAACGGATGGAGGAGAATTAGGGAGGAAGGCGAGCGGAAAGTAAGGTCAGTACGGTCCGGTACGGTGAACCGGTAAGAAAATTGCCGAAGTCAGTACAGGGGGGTTTGCCATACGGCCAAACAGGTAAGGCATTCAAGTTACTCTCACCCCTGGGAGGAGACCTTCATCCAGGTGGATGATGATGATGATGATTGAAAAGTTCTAGGTTTGACACCGGAGCGGTGAGTGGTGTTGATGAAGCCGTGTTACTTCTCTGAACGGTCTCCTTTGAAGCGCACTCCGTCCATCATCGCCACCACCATCGATATGCATAGCCTCTAATCCCCACTCGAAAGAACTCGTTGTGACACTCACCTAACCACTCGCCCACGGTTCATCACCACTAAGAGGTCACTTTACCCGCAAGTTATGTTTTCGTTGTAGCAACACGTGCAAAGCACGTGGGGCCAGCACTGCTAGCGTATGGGTTATCTCCACAGTTCTCTGCGTCTTCTCAAAACGTTCTTTCCACAGATTTTTTCAGAGCTTCTCTATTTTCTTGAACGTTTTTTACCCCCACATTTATCGAGATGGGATATCGTGGATTGTAACCGTATTGTGCGTGTTCGCGTGTTCCAATAAACCACAGAGCTCTGTCACCTAGAGCCTAGCACTCCTGCTAGGGTCTCCCTTGGTGAACAGGTCTGGAGTCTAGCACTCCTGCTAGGATCTCTCTTGTTTCGCATCCCACGTTGGAGGCGAAATATTTCCTGGAACGCCTGACGATGCCTCCAACGTGGGAGGCGAAACGTCGCGAAGGACTGAGAGAGGGAACGCTCGACACGGCTATCCCGAAAGCACATCTTCGGAAAAAAATTCTCAGAACCACTATCTCTGATGCGACAACCGTTGCCTGACGATTAGCTCGGACACTTAAGCTTATTGACCCCGAGTGAAGGAGAGGGACTGCGGACAGAAAGCATTAGAGGCCTAATCCGGTGTCAAAACAAAGCCCCCCTCGAGGCGCTTGGCTATCGTCTCCCTCCACGCGGAGTGGAGCCCCCTTGTGTCTGCACAAAGTCCACCCACGTCCACCGTTACGAACGCTCCACCACCGAGCCCGTCGCCCTTCCAATGCGATTCTCCAGGCGCGTCGCAGCCGCGGGTGTCGTGGGTGTACTAAATTATTATTATTATTAAGGTGTGGGTAATGTATGGGGTTTTTTGCCTATCAACCTACTTGAAAGTCCTACTCAGACCACGGTATGGGAAACATTTTCCATCCCTGATTCCAGATCTACTCACTTCAGTGCAAAGACAGCGCGGGTCAGGGGTGCTGAGTGGATTGCCGCGTCACATGATCAAGAGACATGATGACAGCTTAGGGAGGCATTCAATGAGAATTGCTCCTAACAGCTGCTTGTTCGGGATAGCCGTGTCGAGGCCTTCAATGGCAAGTCATCTCAAAACTTAAATGAGCATTGCGTGACGCTCATATCGACCGAACCGCCGGTGGAAACTCCACATTCGTATGGCTAGAACCGGCCCCTCGTGCAACAACTGCTGTTGAATCCCACAGAGTGGTACTCGTTTTATCGACCATGGACATACGATGATGATGGGCTGAGTGAACTCCCATGGCCGGGCTTCGAACTCGTGACCTGTTCTGACTGCAATTAAAGCGTTCTAACCAAAACAAAAAACCCTCCTCGGGAATTTCACTCCGGAATAAAATAAAAATAACGTAAAGTTGATTTTTTTAAGATTTGCGGACAGTGATTAATTACCAGCAGGAAATAACGCATTCCTATAGTACCCTTTAATAAAAGCAAACCATATGCAAGCGATGTTATTAGACAAGTATAATGTTACTCGTTGACTGATGAAGGCCCGTGTTTAACGGAAGCCACATTGCTTAATACTGTACGGTTCTCTGTGTTCGAAAAGAAAACACTTGCAAATTTTAAAACACATGCTTGTACATTGATGTAGGTTTTCACGGCTCGATTCATGACGGTTGCTCTTAAAAGATGTTCTTTCGGGATAGCCGTGTCGAGAGAAGGAGAGCGCTCGACACGGTTATCCCGAAAGACAGCTTTGAAGAGCAACGGGCCGTAAACACTATACTGTACAGGGTGTATGTACAGAGATCAGCATCAGCAGCAGCGGCTATGATCAATCCACTGCTGGATGAAGTCCTCTCCAAGCCTTCCGCAATCTGACGATCCTGCGATTCAATGATCCACCCATCACCTGCATGGGATTTAGTCGCTCCATCTCCTCGGCGGATTGTTCTCACAGGGTCGTTCCATCCACTAGCTGGCACTCCGTCATTACTCCTGACCATCGGCCATCGTCCCGTCTACCACTGCCGCGTCCTGCCCAAGCCAGCACGGCACACGAAGGGGTGGGTGGCCAGTACGGCACACGAAGGGGTGGATAGCTAGTTCAACGCCCGGCCATATTTGTCTCCCCAGTAGCGATGTTTACACACAGCACCAGGTACTCATTTGAGGCCGAGTCGACCTAGGGGAGACCCAGGACCGGTTCAGAAAATTATCAGCGGTGCTTGGCGTGAGCGGGAAGCAAACTCGGGTGGCCCGGTTCTGTTGACAGCGCGCTGACTGCCACACCACCACCACCACCACTAACGTGCTTTGAGCAAAGAACAAAACAAACAAAAAAAACATCCAGATCGGTAAAAAGAGATAATTTAAACCTTTTTACCTTTGAAAAAAAAAGCAAAATGTTCAACACTGTGTACCGTCGGTAAGATCAAAGTTTCTCACACAGCCGCTGCACGTTTTCGCTTTAAAGAGATTTAAACGCGTTTGCAACGGACGACTGAACCGCAATAGACGAGACATCGCAGCCCGGGCCGGTAGCGCATTAATAATTGACATAGTTAAAGCTCTGTTTAAGGGTTTAGGTCCCGTCGATATACAACACTTACATATTTTTTCACATGACCTAAACCCTTAAACAGAGCTTTACTATGGGATAACACTGTTCACGAAAAGCCTTCGAGTTAAATAATTTACATGTTGCTTTTTTTTAGAGAATGCCACGCATTGCTCCGTTGACAATCTGGGGGCCGAATCGCCGGATGGATGGGCATCTGTACCCTGCGTTTTCCGCCAACCGCTCACCTCGCGTCCCAGCCACTGGATTCATCTCATTCGTGTGATCTGCCGCAGAAGGTCCCTTCAGCTCTGGCAGAGGACATTGCGGACCAGGCAGCACACCTTTGAAACTCACCGGCGTCAGCTGAAAACAATTTAGGAATGGAACCGTTGAGCTGTGTGGTTATTTTTTAACAGTTGGCCAGCGATGGAGGGGTAGTCAAGTTGCAGCATCCACAGGATATCTGTTTTTATGGGTTAGGTCACGTACAAAAATAAGTGTCGTACTTCAGAACACCGGTATGTTGGGTTCGCTCTCCAACATGATGGTGTGCTGAAGTAAAGAATTCGCACGTTTTGTTCGCGTGACAAACCTTACTAATTGGCTGTGTCGGGTGGAGGCGGGTTTACGACACTTATTTTTTACGTGACCTAACCCATAATAAATAAATATACTATGGATAACATTGTCAGATGGGGCTACAAGACCGGCCCAACCACCTGTGAATGTGGAGAAGCAGACCATACTATGGAGCACTGCCTTGTCTGCGCTCTACTACCCAACCTCTGCAGCTCAACAGACCTTGCAGAGTTCAATAAATATGCAAAGAACTGTGTAAAGAAATGGGAAACTGTCATATAACCATCACGCTTCGAAGAATCGAACAGAAGAAGATTGGTCACCAAAGCCTTCGTGTTAAAAGTTTCAACATCTCAGGGAACCGCGGGTAATTTTGTCAGGACAATTATCCTTGGCAGCAACATGTCTTTGAATGCGGGAGGAAACCGTAGTACACGGCGAAAACCCACGCAGACACGGGAGAAACCTGTAAAACTCCACACAGAAAGGCACCCGAACCGAGAATCGAACCAGGACTTTCTTGCTATGAGGCGACAGTAAATATTAGGTGCCCTTTGAATGCCGAGGCCATCCCATAAAAGTTTGAAAAGCCGCTTTCTTTGAGAGACGAATAAACACTGAGAGCAGAAGTGCTCCTATACCGCTCTCTAGTGGTCTCGATGGAGTAAGATTGCCACCAAATAATTCATTCATTATCAGACTCTACAGGATGAAGCGGGTACTGATAATGATACTGATAATATCTGCCGGGATAGGCTCCGGCTCACTGCGACCCTGTACAGGATTAAGCGGTTTCTGACAATGGATGGATGGTGTTTAATCGGTAACCGTGACTCACAAAAACTAGTCACGTC
>JAZEWU010000040.1:3210810-3227125 GCA_036362915.1 Geotria australis
GTCCAAAAGCTAGCCATCGTGCTTCGAAGAATCGCAAAGAAGAAGAAGACCAGCCATTGCCAAAATGTCAGGACAATGTGCCACATCTTTACATCGAAACCAAACAACAGACAGCTTGCTAAAACAATCGTCTAAAAAACGGACTCACGGGACTGTGCAAGTAAAAAATATAATCACCAAATACTTTTACCCTGAAGTCCATTGCCGTGTCATGTTAATTATAACGTATAGCAAATATTACATACCACAGCACAAATTACGTACAAAATATTCAGCAAAGTACACACACGTATCAACTGATTTGCTTCAGTGTGTGCGCCAAATATATATTTCGCGAGAAAATATATCCCTGCCATAGCTAACAAGACGCCTCAAGATACACGCCATACCGTGTTGCTGTACTGCACTGAACGGTTCCCTGTTGTCTTCGTGGAGCAGCTATGTCTGTAACCACATTTAACCCTTGTGACGATCGATAATCCAAACTCAGACGATGAGACTCAAATAGGTTGAAACCAGCCCAGACTGCCCGATTTAAAATATGCAACCGGCAAAACGAGGGGCTAGAATACAGTCTGATTTATCTACGTGTCATACAAATAGTAACAGGAAACTATCACAAAGCATCGTGAATGTTAATATCAACATAAATAACACCTTTCCACCATCTGTCCCTTCACATCAAACTCTGCTGTTTATATTGTCGACAGCAATGGTAGGAACTAGTTTTTCCCCGGCAGCATCTCGATTTTGCCCAGCGACGCTGAATGATTATTGTGCGATATCTAATGAAGCTGGGGCGGCACGGTGGCGTAGTGGGTAGCGCTGCCGTCTCGCAGCAAGAAGGTCCCGTGTTAGAATCCCGGCTCGGGAGCCTTTCTGTATGGAGTTTGCATGTTCTCCCCGTGTCCGCGTGGGTTTTCGCCGGGCACTCCGGTTTCCTCCCACCGTCCAAAGACATGCTGCCAGGTTAATTGGCCTACTCAGTAAGTTGCCCCAGGTGCTCTGCGATGGACTGGCGTCCCATCCTCGGTATACCCCTGCCTTGCACCCTGTGTCTGCCGGGACGGGCTCCGGCGCACCGCGACCCTGTACAGGATTGAGCGGTTTCTGAAAATGGATGAATGGATCTAATGAAGCTTTGCGTCCAACTGACACCCATGGATTGTTTTTACAGAAAGGCTCCTCGGAATTGGTTTCCAAAGCCGTTCTTTCGGGATAGCCGTGTCGAGCGCTCCCCTTCTTTTCCTTCACGACGTTTCGCCTCCCACGTTGGAGGCATCCTCAGGCGTTCCGTGACTCATCAGCAAGGCTCCTGCCTATAATAATAATACAAATGTATACTCTACAATTTCTAATTTACTATCGTCACTTAAAGCAAGCTCGACTTCTGCTGGCACAGTAAATGTTTAAACCAGTCCAGTCACCTCTGTATTGAACCAAACACTGTTAATATTCCGCACTGATGGTTGCTTTTTAAAGCTGTTATTTTGGGACAGCCGTGTCGAGCGCTCTCCCGCTCTCCGCCGTGATTTCTCGCCTCCCACGTTGGAAGTATCATCAGGCATGCAGCTTTTAAGAGCAACCATCATGAATCAAGCCGTGAAAACTTACAACGGTACAATATTACGCACTCCTGAAAGGCTGTGTTTTGACGGTTTGTTTTCAAACACACCTGTATATCTTATTGGGTGAGACCAATGGGAAACAGACATTCGTTTTATGAGCATTTTCTACAAATACACTTATTGGCGTATGACTTGTTTATTGTGTGGTTGTGAATCTGTAATATGGGCATTAATGTATTTCCCTACTAAATCTTGAGCGAGAGAGAGCAAGCACATGACGAAAATAACACAGGTGTGATATGTGAATAAATGATTTTTTTAAAGTGAAACTCGAAACAACGTAGGCAAGCCAGTCAATTTTAAGTGAGCCTCTCCGCTTTTTCAAATTAATACCAATATAGTGTTTTGGAGGTGGTGTTGGCGAATCACACAGAGATCATGTGTGGTGCACAACTCCCAGTTGGGCTACGAGACGGTGGCAGTACAAGTAGGTTCGTCATCCATGCATCACCGCTGACTTTCAGTGACGCTGAAAAATTGTTTAATTATGAAAATGTAACCGGAGTATTCTATAGCCTATGGCAACAACAGAAATCAATGTTTGTGTGTTGTCGTCGTTGTCTTACGACAGACCACCAAGAAGGGCCTGGCTGGGCAACCAAGAAAAATACCTAAAAGCCAGATATGGTGATGGCACCTGGGTCTCCCCCGTGGCCCTCTGCCAGCGAGCCTTCGACACTTCACGTGGCCTGAAAATGCACATGGCCTGGCACAAGCGCCGTGGTGAGGTCACCACCACTTAGTAGTAGTTATGGGGGTCAAGGTAGAAGCGTTCACGTCGCGATCCCTGTCAGGTAATACTTGGTGTTGCCTGCGATTTCTACCAAACACTTCCAGGCCGAGCTGAAAGACAACGATGTCCAGAGGCTGCCCATCGTGCTTCGAAGAATCGCAAAGAAGAAGTAGAAGTTATTATTGGTGACATTGTACCAGTGATCATGGAGGGTCAGATGCAGACTATACAACAATTGTGGGATCTGACCGAGGGCGTGAATGGAAGTGTGGTTGCATTAATAGTTTTTTGGCCGGATTTAGTTTACTGAAAATTACAAAAGGATGGGACTGAAAGGGTTAAGACTTTCCTGGTAAGGATGATTGTCAAAGTTGTTTATCAAGTATTTTGCATTACATTTCGGAGGCAAACCTTGGAGAAAACCCCCACAATGGGGACAACTCATCATACCTCATTACACAAACGCACCGTCAGAACCTAATTTCTAAACTGCATCCTAGCGGGTGCAGCAACTCATTACCCTGCTGGGACATCTCTCATCCAGTCGACAGATCCATCCATCGCTGTGTGATCCACCAACCCTGCCTCGCAAGTCATACGGGTTGAAGATGAGTTATAACTGCCAACACCGTCGTCATGTGTTTACTCGGCATTAGCACTCCTTAAACCGCGAAAGCACGGCGCTAACAGGACTCGTTAAACAAAGACATCACTATAAGAACTGCGTTCCACAGCATTTTTTGTGACAGCCGTGTCGAGCGCCCCACTCTCTCTCCTTCGCGTTCTGACTCAATCTCAGAACGCCTGAGGGATCCCTCCAACGTGGGAGGCGAAACGTCGCAAAGGAGCGAGGGAGAGGGGCGCGCTCGACACGGCTATCCCGAAGGAACAGCTTTGGAAAGCAATTCTCATGCATCGAGCCATGAATCAACGGGTGCAACGCGCCCGGAGAAAATGCGCGCATTACAAAAGTAGATTATTATTAAAACCTTCATCAGTACAGAACTCATGATGACAATGACATCGGGTACATTTAGTCTTATTTATCAACGTTTACCCGCAGAGTGCCGGCGTCGACGCGAGACGTAGTCAACTCGCCTCTTGCGCAGAACAGCGCAAGCCCAGCACGGTCCATGGAAGCGAAGGTTACAGAACTACAACCGAGATCCCTTCGAGGGACATGTTATCCACACTTGGGGGTGATTGGGTAATACTAACCCGCTTTTCTTAGAAAGAAATATTTGCTGCACTACGGTCGGGCGACAAACATTCCGAGCCGAAACACGTCTGCTGATTAACAAGACATAGCTTGCGAGTGTAGCGTAGCAGGCACTGTTGGCACTGGGCAGAGGTGCAGCCCACGGGCGATGTCGTGACTTGTCACGATCGGGATTCGGTTCAACAATTTAGTTCTCGTCATTCGTTCATTATACGTGTCTGGTAATTGCTGGCATCAACTAAACGAGCGGCTTTCTTCGTGCCTCCCGAGTCGTTCTCTCTTCGCACAAACCCCTTCGACGTTGAACGCACACTGTGCTTGTTACGAATCTAATCAATTTAATTCAATCGTCATTTTGTGCGTGCTACGAATTTAATTAACTTCATTCAATCTCAATTTATTGACGGCGTGGCTTGCTGTTTCAGTGCCAAACTGAGCCGCCCGTGCATCGGGTTGTTTATAGATCAGCGACGAGCAGGCCTAGGTTAAAATCCAGAGAGCTGCCAGTGACTTAACGGACATCTCACGTGAAGAGAATCGATGGTTTCAGTCCAGTCACCACTGACTGCAAGTATAATGCCCCACATTATGTCTGGTTTTGCACTTACCTTAGACAAATTCCAGCTCTGAGAACATTACGATATCACTTTGGCCACCGCGCGATGAGCGTCGCTCTCGTACGCGGAGCGGGTTTGGAAAGTGTCGCCCTCTAATGGGTGGGCCAGAAGGCATCTCGGGAGGTAGATCTGTGGTATCCGCTTCCGTGGGCCGTTCTCTAACACAGCGCTTCTCAACCCATTGCACCTCAAGACCCACTTGGGTCTGGTCTCCACGGACGACTAGGTGGCACTGGCGGCCCACTGTTTGGTTCGCGACCCACCGGTTGAGAATGGCGGCGCTAACGCAAAGGTCTGCACTTTTCTGTGAGATACAAATGGATTCTTCGGCAATCGCGCAAGCAAGATAAAATTGGGGAGAAAGAATTACAAATTTAAAAAATTACTAAATCGTTTATTGAGTTAAGTCTAATGTTAAAAGAGCCGGGTTGGACCCCCATTTCAGCAACAGAAATTGCTTTCAGACCACTAGGACATTTTTTTTCTTCTACATTTGTAGCCATGAATGAGAATTCCTGCCGCACTGTTCAAGGTAACATTTGCAGTTCAGATAAAGAGTTATAAACACAGCAGGCAGCAACGGTGCTTAAGGTAACACACACAACTCTCTAAGCCTAAAATCTCTCCGTAGGTTACATTTCGATAGCTTTCTTCGTCGTATTTTACCCCTAACGGAGTTATTATCGGAGTCGCCTCGTAAGCAGAAGGAATGTTCTTGTGGAACTCCGACATTGAGTGAGCGAGCGGCGGCATCACGCCACATCGGGGATCGGCGGTGCTCGGTAACGAAGACCCAACATCAATGTGAACTGTTTCGATAAGAGCCACTTAAAATAGACGGCCGGTTCAATAGCAGCGTCTCTCACACAACGCTAGACATCACGAAAGGTTCACCGTGCGTCGCTCGTCTGAATTTTTTTTTTTTATAAGCAATCCCTGCGGAGTTGTACTTTGTTAAATCGAGAGAGCGATCGTAAAAAGGCATTTTTGTTAGTGCAGCGTTTGGCAGCCGGCATGAGGCTTCCCGTACGCACGCCGAACCCACGCACCATAAATACTTTTCAAGAACCCTGCGATGTTTTATCACGCGAGGTGCAGACGACCGAGATTTAAAATCTCCCGTGGACGCATCAGCGGATCTGAACGACGACAATGCTGAGGAGGGGGGGGTGGCATTAAAATTTGTCATTAAATAACAAAGCAATAAAATTACAATTACAGCCTTGTAGCAGATAACACCCAGCGTCTGAGGTTGTTTTTTTTCTTCTCGGCAGTAAACGTGCCAGTGAGAGAATGACCCTGGTCGTAGGAACACGGAAGTCTTCACCGCAGCTTCAGAGCACGAGAAATACGCCGCCTTCTACAAACTGACTGCATCTGGTGTGTCCCAACGGATGTCGAAACCAAAGTTTGCAGCAACGCACAGCGACGTAAAACTTTCGGGGCATTGCCTCGGACGCAAATCGCACCTTAAACGCTTCTGAGAAGCGGTCGAAGCAGGGGATTTCGTCGGCCGCTGGTGGGTAGAATACCGATAATGGGCCACAGCGCTGACGACTTGAGTTCAAGTCTCACGGCAAATTTCAACGCCCGATCGCAGAGTAGCGTGCAAAAACTAAAGCTCTGAGACGAGCTCTTCCACCGCTGGCGTCGGAACCGCCCGGAGCCAGAGCACGCAGCACGCCTCCTTTGGCCAAGACCGTACCGACTCCCGGATGCGTTTGCAGCACCGCTCGGCAAACGAATGTGCTTGAACTCACGCCGCGTTTTAACCTCGCGCAAGGGTTCCAACGGATACCCGTTGACGTTGTGCAACCTCCTTCCGAACCGCGTAGTCTGCACGCAACGCGTTTTATTCGAATTCGATCTTATTCTTCGAAGCGTGATGGTTATATGACAGTTTCCCATTGCAACAAGTTCTTCTTTAGTCGCAGACAGCCCTTCAACATTTAGAGATATAATAGTCAGTGCTGCCCTTAAAGGCGGCGGGCATTGTCCTCTCTTCTTGCTCCAGGCTGAGGGGCTTCTGGCATCCGTTGAGCTTCTGGACATCGTTGTCTTTCAGCTCCTCGGCTTCGAAGTGTTTGGTAGAATTTGCAGGTAATACCAAGTATTATTTAATAAAACGCGTTTTATTAAAAGCTTAAAGACTCGTTATGGAGGGGTGGGGGCGCTGGTGCGTGAAATCCGATTGGGACGAACGAGCGTACCGCTTACGAACGCAGCTCTCTCGCGTGTTCCGACGAAGGCGCTGGCTTAATTGGGGAAACGCATTTCTGTCCTGAAAACCCTAACACTTTGCACCCACTTTGTCAATCCTGCTGAGGACGTTAAGCAAGACGGCGGAGCTCGTTCTGCAACACAGACCACTTGCGGCAAAGTGCAGCAAAAACAAAACAAGCAAGTGCTGTGGGTTGCAATGAGGCAAGTGGCTGCGTTGTAAAATCGAGCACCCTGCCCGAGAAATTGAACGCTCTTCCTTCCGCGAAACGCTTATCGCTCGCATCCAGTTGGCCGAGTTCGAGACCCATTCGCAGCACGGATGAGCAAAAAACGAGAACACGAGCAGTGAATGTCTCTTCCTTCTGCAAGCAGCAACCGCTGCTCTCGCAGTTCCACGACTTCGTTTGCGGCACGGCGCGGCGAAACGATCAGCCGCGCGGCTCCGAACGAGGCGCCTCCCCTTCAACCGCGACGCCCGCGCGTCGCCGAACGCCGGATCGCAATCGACCTTCCGCGGGGAAAAAAAAAACCCTCCGTCGCGCGTGCCACTTTCGCCGCGGCGATCGAAACGGCGGCGGACGGCGCCGACGGGTGCCGCCCCGCGCCCGCACGGCTTGCCGCTCCGCCCCGTCGCCGCTTCACGCTTCCGACGAGTCGTCGATGAAGGGGATGTCGGCCCGCGCCGCGTGGTCGAACGTGGGGTCCGACTGGCGGCGGAGCGCCGACTCGGCCGCGGCGGCTGCCGCGGCCGCCCGGGCGGCCGGGCCGTCGGGCGGCGCGCCGGCCGCGCCGGGCCGCCGAGCGGGAAAGCAGAGCGGGGCCGACGCTCGGCACGCCCCGCGGTGGCGCTGGAGCCGCGCCGCCGGGAAGCTGGCGGGCGGCTCGGCGGCGGTTCCGTCGTCCGAGCAGCACGAGTAGAGCGACGCCTCGGAGCCGAGTGAGCCGGCGGCGGCGGCGGCGAACGGGGGCAGCGCGGCCGAGCAGCTCCACGCGTAGGCGGGGGAGCCCCCCGGGTTAGCGCCTGCACGCGCGCGCGGACACGCGACGACGCGCCCTCGCGTTAGGGCGGCGGGTTCTCTCTCTCAAATCGTTTTGCGTGCATAGGCGGTCTCCGGGTTACGAACGAGTTCCGTTGTTAAGTCTGACTATTAGTCGAATTTTTACGTAAGTCGGACGGTTCACATCTACCGTCAACGAGTCGAATGTTTTTCTTCGTATATAGTATATATTTTACCGATAACATCGTAAATATAATATTAACAGCTGAAAACGCACAGTGTGTTAAGCATACAAAGTACGAACCATTGTATGTAACTCGATTTTTTAAAATAACGGGCTTTACCGAAGTCGGTACGTAGGAACGGGTGTTTGTAACCCGGGGACCGCCTGTACTACACAACGTATTATTCCAAGCACGCGTGACTATAACGCGCGTAAACCGGGACGCGGCCGTACGAGGGAAAGCGGGGCAACGCGACACCGCAACACGTGCGTGCGAGTGCGCGGTAGGTCAGTGGTTAGCGCCCTGGGATATAAACCCGGCGACCCGAGTTCGAATCCCCGCTCACGGCCGACACCGGTGGCGATTTTCTCAACCGGTCCTGTGGGCCTCCCCTAGGTCGACTCAGCCTCAAATGAGTACCTGGTGCGGTGTCAAACATCGCCACTAGGGAGACAAAGGCGGCCGGGCGTGGTGCTGGCCACCCACCCCCTCATGTGCTCTGTCGACATTTGTAGGGGCTCGCTAGCAGCACTTGGGCCTGACAGCATGACAGTGAAGCCGATATTTTATATTCTAAGAGCTGGAACTGACCAAACGGAGTGCAAACCCCAATGTAACGTGATGGGGGCTTGGTGCATTCCTTGGCAACCGAGCTTCTTCTTCTTTGCGATTCTTCGAAGCACGATGGTCAGCTTCTGGACATCATTGTCTTTCAGCTCGGAGCTGAGATCTCAGTTTAATCACAGGCAGCCGACCTGGCGTCGAACTCAGCATCTCAGCACCCTACAGTCTCTTAAGGACTGTAGGGTGCTGGGGGAATCTGTGTCTTCGTCTTGTGCGTGCGAGCTGACCCTGCAGGAGGTTCTCGGCGCTGTCGGCCGTCCCCAGCGACGCGCCCGAGTCCAGCGTCTCCTCGTCCGACCCGTAGGGCTCCAGCGCGAGCATGCCGTACGCCAGCTCCTCCCTGCGGTGACACAAAACGATCGTCGGTTCTAGCCGCCGCGAACCGCGGCCGTCCCGGGGGAAATTTTCCCCGCCCGCGGAATCGGGTCGCGGTTTTTGCCGCCGAGCCGGAGCCCTCGCCGACGACGAAGGCGACAGACGGGTCGCTTCGCGGGGAGGCGACGCTGCGTTTGAGTGACAGCGCCCTCAGCACCAACCCCTGGCCCTGCTTGGCTCCGAGCCAGATTCGTGTGGTGACGCGAGGCCCGGCGTGGCACAGCTTGGTTTTGGATCGACGTGGCACAGCTTGGTTTTGGATCGACGTGGCGGATAGCCAGAGGAAACCACCCAGAGTGTGAGGACCCCACAACCCAACACCCACATTCACTGAAGCCACAACCAAAACGTCACCGCTGGACACCGCTCCCGACACCGTTTCATCTTTCGACCCTAGAGTCTGATAAGCCTACGTGGGGGATCTTTGTTTTTGTCTCTTTTCAAAGCTGCTCTTTACGGATAATCGTGCCGCGCGTTCCTCCTCTCTCCTTCGCGAAGATTCGCCTCCCATGTCCGACGCATCGTCAGGCTAACGAGGATGCCTCCGACGTGGGAGACTATCCCGAAACAGCGGCGGCTGTCGAGAGCAATTCTCACCGCACATGGAAGCGCGAAAACGCACATCGACGATCTGTTTGCTCGTTCACGAACCGTTCCTCCTGGATGGACTGAAGCTGCTCGCGAAGGATGCGCTCCTCGTCCTGCATGGCTGCGACGTCTTGGTCGAGCGGCGCCGGGATCTCCTCCGTCGGGGTCAAACCCTCCGCCCTCACGTCGGCGCCCTCGCCCGGTTTACCCTTGGCGCTCTCCTGCGTCGACGTTCACAAGAGTCGACAGGCACTCAATAATCCAGCCATCCATTTTCATAAACCGCTTAATCCTGTACAGGGTCGCGGTGAGCCAGAGCCGATCCCGGCAGACGCAGGGCGCAAGGCAGGGGTATACCGAGGATGGGACCCCGGTCCATCGCAGGGCACCTGGGGCAATTTACTCAGTAGGCCAATTAACCTGGCAGCATGTCTTTGGACGGTGGGAGGAAACCGGAGTGCCCGGCGAAAACCCACGCGGACACGGGGAGAACATGCAAACTCCACACAGAAAGGCACCCCCGAGCCGAGATTCGAACCCGGGTCCCTTCTTGCTGTGAGGCGATAGTGATACCCACTGCGCCACCGTGCCGCCCGGCACTCAATAATTACCTAAACAATAACAATGGCTTGGCGAATAATGTAGAATACACGAGGTTTAACCCTTTCCAGCAATGAGAAAAAGTGTTAAGATCTTTAAACACTAAATGGACACCTTTTTGCACTTCACGCGACTGAGCACTCGCCGGGGGGTGGGGAGGGGGCCGGGGAGGGGGGCGGTCTCACCAGCGACTGCAGGAAAAGCAGCAGGCGGTGCGACGCCGCCTCGTGCGCCGTGTCGAGCAGCGCGATGTCGGGGAGGATCGACTGCACGCGGCTCATCTGCTCCCCGATGATCAGCTCCAGGCAGCTGCGCGACCCGGCGCAGGTTCGGTTAGCGAGCGCCTGGCCGTGGAGCCCCCACGCTCCCCCGCAGCCCACCCACCACTCCCCGCGCGCGCGGATCGTGACCGTATCGTGGTGGAGGGGTTCGCGGGTTACAATGAACCGCCAGAGCTGTGTGGCCTGGTGTCCAGCGCTCCTGCTAGGGTTTCCCTTGGTGAATAGGTCTGGAGTTTAGCACTCCTGATAGGGTCTCCCTTGGTGATCAGGAATCTAGCAGTCATGCCAGGGTCTCCTTTGGTCAACAGGTCTGGAGTCTAACCCTCCTGCCAGAGTCTCCCTTGGTGAACAGGTCTGGAGTCTAGCACTCCCGATAGGGTCTCCCTTCTAGATCAGGTCAGGGTGGGATAAGGTTACGATGCGCGTCTCCGTGTGCAGTGCAAAAACACGGACGGACGGACGAGGGAGCTTACGCGGTGGCGTGCGTGACCTCGCGCATGCTGAGCAGCGGGTCGCGGCCGTCCCTCCCGCGCAGCACGCACGGTGCGAACACGATGGCCAACGCGGACGCCGACATGCGGTTCGTTTCCTCCTCCTGCGCGACCCTGTACGGGAGGCACGGACGTCGACGGCTCACTCGATTGATACGAGCCATAAACGCATCCGTGAAATAAACGGACAAACGGGAATTTTATCGATGTGGGCTGTCAGGGCTCGATGCGTCACAACAACAATAACAACCGGCGTTCGCTGCTAGATGGATAGTTGTATATAATTACAGCACAAAATAAACAGTAAGCTTGCAAAAGCTCCAGAAGCGGGATTCCTGCGGTACAACAAACGTGTGAATTAACCAACTAAGTGGCGGTGACATCACCACAGCATTTGTTGGCAGGCTAGGCGCACATTGAGGCCAGGTGTAGTGTCGAAGGCTCGCTTCTTGTTCTTTGCGATTCTTCGAAGCGCGATGTTAAATTACAGTTTCCCATTTTCTTACACAGCCCCTTGCATTTTCATTGAACTCCGCAAGGTCTTTTGAGCTGCAGAGGTTGGGTAGTAGAGCACAGACAAGGCAGTGTTCCATAGTATGGTCTGCTTCTCCACATTCACAGGTGGTTGGGCCGGTCTTGTAGCCCCATCTGACCAAAGCATCTTTTGATCGTCCCGTTCTAGTTCTCAGGCGGTTGAGTGTCTTCCACTGAATCCATGGTGCATCTGAGCCAGGAGGGAAGTCTTCAGCAGGTGGGATTCCCATGCCAGTTGCAGGAGGGTCACTCTCAAGCTTTTCCGTCCAGAGCTGGAGTCTGGTTTCCCCTCGAGATGTTGTTAGGGGCTGCACATGGCTGAGGAAGCTTCTTCTTGACTTCAGTCGTTGGGCCGGGGGTTGACGTCCATGAAGGAGGTGGCGTTCATCGCTAGTAGCCTTTGTCATCTCGACTCGACTGGCCACTTCCCGTCGGATATCAGCAGGGGCAATGCCAGCGAGGAGGTACAGGTTGTTTGTGTGTGTGGGTTTCAAGCAGCCAGTGATCAGGCGGCAGGTGTTGTTCAATGCCAGGAGGTTACGTAACAGACCCAGGTAGTCACGAAACAGACCCCGGTACAACGGGCCGACTGACTGCGATGACTGCACGAGGCACCATCTGTGCTCCCTACCTACCTGCTGTTAAACCGCACACTGACGCACAGCGAAAAAAACACCCGCATTCACGCACGGGGGTGGAAGGGCAAATACCCACTCACCGAACGAGGTGGAAAATGAGCCTCTGCAGGGCGCTGTGGTGAGGCTGGGGAAGTTTGTCGATGACCGAGTAGACGCATCGGACCTGCTCTCTCTTATCCGGGAGCTCTGCGGGCAGACGGTGCGAGACGGACCCCACATTATAATAATAATACTATCGTTTTATAGAGCGCCGTTCACCCGAGGGTCACAAAGTGCTGCACAAGGACCGCGGAGGGAACGGCATGTCAACAACGACAAAAAAAAACCCAAAGCAACAAAAATTTAATGATTAAGGCTGCTTCGAATACACTGAAAGGTCGTGAAACTGGCGATCTTAAGAGCGGCAAAAATCTGCCAGCGTCCCCTAAGATGGCCGTCACTTCCTTAAAGAAAAACACGGAGGGAGACAGGGAGGGAGGGTGAGCGACAGGGGGAGACACAGGGACACAGAGACAGGAAGACAGAGAGACAGACATAAGGGGGAAACAACGCCAATATAAATTAAACTATTTACATTTAAGCACAAGAACATATACATAGACACACGCAACAGTAAAGCGGGCAACAGTAAAGAGGGAGACAGTGTGAGAGAGAGGTGACACACATAGACACACAGAGTGCGCTAACCGCAGCACCACCGCTCCTCACACACAGACACACAGAGAGACACAGTCACACATTGAACTGATGTAGGTTTTCACGGCTTCATGATGGTTGCCCTTCGGAGCCGTCTGACACGGCTATCCCGAAAGAACGTCTCTGAAGAGCAACCAGCAAACCCCGCATTGCGCGCAGCTTCCCGTAAACGTCAACAGGGGAGCGATTATTGGTACGCGTCGAGCCGCGATCCTCCCCGCGCCGATAGGACACGCACGGGTGACCGGCGCCAGTGTCGACCGTGAACGGCGCGATCGTTTACCGACGGCGCGCAGGAAGTCGTGGTAGTACTCGTAGGTGAAGAGCGGCTCGGGCAGCTCGCGGAGCCACTGCTTGAGGACGCCCGTCACCACGTGGATCTGGTAGCCTTCCAGCGACGCGCCGTTCACATCTGCCGCCACAACAACAACGACGATGGCGGTGACACGTTCAATAATGATAAGAATCATTTTTACATTTATAACGCGCACATATTAATTCACCGTCGAAGGTACTCATTCGACAGGAGAACGACTCAGAGGCAGGAGGGCAGGTAGGCAGCTAAGCTGGTAGGCAGGAAGATGGACAGACAGGTAGATATACAAACAGGTAGAGGTAGGCAAGGATGGATGCTGGCGGGTAGATACACAAGTAGGCAGGCAAGTGGGGAGGTAAATATCTAAGCAGGTAGGAAGGTAGACGGACAGACAGATAGACGCACAGGCAAGCCCGCCGCGGCGATGGCGGCGGCGGCAGCGGGGGATGGGATGACGTCTCACCGGCCTCGAGCTCTCCGCGGAGCCGCCGGGCGCGATTGGCCGAGCCGGACTTGCGGTAGACGCCCTCGCAGTAGAGGCCCTGCGTCTCCACGTGGCACACGAGGCGCTCCAGCACCTCGGGCACGGCGCCCGGCGATGACGAGGACGAAGAGGCCGAGGCCAGGAGCGTCAGCGGCACGCCGAAGTGGCGCCCGCTGAACGACGCCAGCGACAGCGGGCGGGGAGCGCCGCCGTCCAGAACGTGGGGCTCGTACTGAGCCAGCGGGGCAGGGGGGGGGGGGAAGGTTAGACGCCGGAACGGGGTGGTTGTGCGTGTGTGTGTGTGCGGTAGCCGAGTGGTTAGCGCACTGGGCTACGAATCTGGCGACCTGAGTTCGAATCCCGCTCACGGCCACCAACACCAGTGACGATTTTCTGAACCGGTCCTGGGCCTCCCCTAGGTCGACTCAGCCTCATATGAGTAGCTAGTGCGGTGTGTAAACATTGCCCACTAGGGAGACGAAGGCAGCCCGGCGTGGTGCTGGTCACCCACCCCCTCGTGTGCTCAGCGTGTTGGCACAGTGGGGAGCACAGGTGGTGTCTCGGCCAGTCGTCTCAATCAGTCAGCCTATGGGACCTGGGTCTGTCCCGTGACCTGTCAGCGAGCGTTCGACACTTAGCGTGGCCTCAGAGTGCACCTGGCCTGGCACAGGCACCGTGGAGATATCGCCGCCACTTAGTGGCGAACGGCGGTTATTGTTGTTGTTGGGGAGCGGTGGTGCAATGGTAAGAGCGCTGTGCTGCGAATACCTGGCTAGCTAACCGCACTTGACCCTACACTTTTAAGAATATACAGGGGATCTTCCACTTTGTCATATACTAACCCGGTTACTAGAGTTTGATTCCCGCTCACGGCCAAAAACCAGTGACGATTTTCTGAAACGATCCTGGACCTTCCCTAGATCGCGTCAGCCTGAAATGAGTACTTAGTGCGGTGTGTGAACATCGCCACTGTGATGAGAAAGGCGGCCGGGCGTGGCGCTGGCCACCCACCCCCTCGTGTGCTGTGCTGGCCTTCAAAGGTGCTCGCTGACAGCACTTGCCCGTTCAGTGGGAGATTTTTGTCATTGTGTGTGCGTGCATATGTGCGTGTTTGCACTTGACCCTACAGTCTGTTAAGGCTATACGGGGATCTTTGTCTTTGTCTGTTTGCTTGTGAGGAGTGAGGGCACAGCCATGAGAAAAATGCGTTGGGAAAAAAAGAAAGGAATTTCAATGTTAAATGAGGTGAGATCTATAAATATCGCCACTTGGAAAACAAAGACAACCAGGCGTGACGTTGCTCTTAACAGCACTTGACCCTACAGTCTGTTAAGGCTATACAGAGGGGATCTTTTGTATCCTTGTGGGGAGTGATGGTGCAGCGGTGACCGCACTGCGCTACGAGCCCAACGACCGGACCTTTTTTTGTATTTGTGGGATGAAACCCACTCGTAACAGGGCGAGAACACAGAAACTCCACACAGAAAGGCGCCCGAGGTGGGAATCGAACCGCCTCGGGCAAGACTTTATTTCTGTGTTACCACTGCACCACCCTGCTGCCACTGTGACCGCCGTTGTCGTTCTGATGCCCAAAAGGTCACTCTCGTATATGAAACGACGCGATATCGAGGTCGTTCCGAGTTCTCCCCTAGTGAAACGGAATACGAAAGCTGCCGAGTATGCGTGCGCCTTACCCTGCGTCCTGACGGGAAGGAGCCTGGGCACGGCATGAGAACCCTCTCACAACATCGCCTGTGGCATGTGTATTTGCACACTGTGTTGGGTAACGGAGGGGGGAAGAAAATAACGCGGCACAGAATTATAATTACAATAAATACAATTCAGAACGCGCACATATTCATTCAATCTGGAAAGTATTCATTCTAAGAGAGAGCGATTCGGAGGCGCGAGAAAACCACAGAGAGGTGGAGATAGGTGAAGGGAGCCAACTACGTGGTTAGCCGGCGTCAACATTTGCCAGATACTGCGTCCAATATATTATGTTATCGACCAATTAAGGAGTGTATTTGGTAGTTGTGGGAGGAAACCCACGCAGAACAGGGGGAGGACACACAAACTCGGTCAGAAAGGCGCCCGAGGTGGGAATCGAACCGCCTCGGCCAGGACTTCCTGCGAGCCACCCTGCTGCCCAGTTACACAGCATTGGGGACAACGGTCACTGTGCACGAACAGCGTGACATTTTGTGGTGTTGGCGGTCAGGTCAATATACCCGCGATACGCAGGGGTCCAATTTATCCGCTACAACATTCGTTATTAGCGCTCGTTTAATCACGTAGAGGGTCGTGGTGGGGCCGGATCCTATCCCGGCAGACACAGGGCGCAAGGCAGGGCTAGATGCAGGGACGTCAGACCACCGCAGGGCACCGAGGCGATTTTAACTAGCAAGCCAATTAACCTAGGGAGCATCAGGACTGTGGGAGTAAAGCGGAGTACCCGGAGAAAACGCACGCGGACACGGGGAGAAGGTGCAAACTCCGCACAGAAAGGCGCCCGATCCGGGAATCGAACCCAGGTCTTTGTTGCACAGTGCTCGGCACAAGTGTTCCCACTGTGCCAGCCTGCCGCCAAAAACAGGCAAATGGGCCAATGCGTAAAACGTAGCCTGATGCATAGTTTCCAGTAAGGGCAGTGCCGTTGATGGATGAGTTCACTGTTTTGTTTCAATTAAACAGCGAAGGAGCGTCAGTGCTGTTGAAATAAAAACAAAACCCCCCCAAGAATTTGGGGGCGTCACACCCCAGCACGGAAAGATATCAAGAGAATGTTTTAATGAGAGGCAACGGAATGCTGTTGTTGGCAGGGTTGGGTAGGGCCTTGAGAGGAGTCCGTACATTTGCACACGTATCCTCGGTCCATCATCCACATGAAAGCTCCGCACTGCTCGCACGATGTTGGAATGTTGAATTGGACGTTCCTGAACGCGTGGCCCAGTCTCTCCTCCGCCTGACACACCGGCGGCACCATCACCACCACCGAGATTATCGTCATCACCACCGACATAATAATAATAATAATAATTCAATT
>JAZEWU010000040.1:3227590-3248251 GCA_036362915.1 Geotria australis
GGCTTCTGGCATCTGTTGAGCTTCTGGACATCGTTGTCTTTCAGCTCGGCTTCGAAGTGTTTGGTAGAATTTGCAGGTAATAACAAGTATTACTTGACGGGGATCGCGACGAAAACGCTTCTACCTTGATCCCCACCATCATCATAACCTCTGCCAACATCATTAGCACCAATATCAACGTCAAGTTTCAAGTTTATTTAGTTTTAACCAGAATATAACCACTGCATAGACACCCTGCTCAGCCACGATAGGGATCATCCTTATGCACTGGTCAACGCAGAGATGGGGCAGCGGTGTTCTGGTGAGATTTGATGCATCGGGTAATATACAAAGCGATCGTAACGAGAAAAGTACAAGCACTCACGTTTTCCATCTCCTTTTTTTTCCGTTTCTTCTTATCAAACCGGGCCACCTACAGCAAACAAACAAGTCAGAATTTCAAATATTTGCCGGCTGTGTTTACGCAGGGAGCAGTAGCAGGATAGCAGAAACGCCACCGTGTCACGCATCGGCCACCTCCACGTTCCTCACCTTGCTGTTGAGGGCCTCCTCTTCCCGTGCCGCCTCTCTCACAAACTCGTCGATCAACACCTGCATCGTGTTGACGCCCATCGTCACGGGCAGACAGGGGCGCCCCGTGACCCCCGTGCCCCCCGCGACCCCCTTGACCCCGCGAGCTGCCCGCTTGGTCGTCCGTCGCACGGCCCCCGAAGGGACCCCTTTCTCCAGCACGCGGGTGAAGGTGTCCACCAGATCCTTGTAGGTCAACGCCGTGACCTCCGTCCGCTGAGACGCAAGAAAGAGTCGGCATCACGGTCGATGCGACAACGTTCGTATTGTTTATTCTGCATTTTATAACGCGTGGCGATAGCATCTGTTCAACGGCAAAGGTGTTCGTACAAAGGGAGAATGGCTCGGAGGCGGGAGGAAACCACGGAGATGCGGGGGGAAGGCACCCACGAGTTAGCCGGCGCCAACATTCGTCAGACACTGCGTCCGAAATATTATGTTTCTCGAATTCATAAACGTTTATTTTTAGTTATGGGAGGACACCGGAGAACCAGGAGGAAACCAATGTATAACATTTTCTCAAAGGTAATAAACTACTATTATTATTGTTGTTGATGCTCTTAGCCTGTTTACCAATGATTGTACGCACAAAAGACTACAGTAAATTTAGTTTCTCACTTAAGTTGGCCGAATTACAGCTTTGAGAATTAAAAATAGCAGTTTGATTGTAAAACGAGGAAAGGTTTAACCGTTAGTGTTAAGACCGTGAGTTTGATTCTCATTAGATAAACATTACTGTCGTGTGGCAGTGCAAGTGGGAAAGTGCTGCCCCCTACTGTGATGGGCCGTGGCCACTACGGCAGACACTTTTACCGACCAATGTACGTGCCTGCGAGCTACAACACTGAGAACCTGGGTTCGGATCCAGGCAGTGGGAGGTAGTGTAGCGGTTAGAGCTCCGCTCTACAAACCCATCGACCAGAGCTTGACTCACGGCCAACATCAGTGGCGATTATCAGAACCAACCATGGGTTTACTCTAGAGTCAACCCAGCTTCGAACGTGTGACTTGCAAACATCGCCACTCGTGGAGACAAAGGCGGACAGGCACGGTGCCGGCCACGCGCCGGCCTTTAAAGGTGTGCGCCCCAACAGTCCGTAAATGCCACACCGGGCCGCTTCACGTTTGTTTCTTACGAGCGATCAGACGGTAAGCGCCACTGACCATCGAGGCCGAGTAGAGGCTCTGAACGCTGCCGCGGAAGTCCTTGAGGGCGTTCTTAAAAAGAACGTCGGCCTCCGAGTCTTGCGAGGGGTCAACGAGCAGGTCGTTGATCTGAAACAAACGTGGAGAGCACGCCGACGTTGAGCGACATCAACACAATGTTAAGTTCACAATCAAGACGAGAGGGTCTCTGTGGAAGCGTTCACGTCGCGATCCCTGTCAAGTAATACTTGGTATTACCTGCAAATTCTACCAAACACTTCGAAGCCGAGGAGCTGAAAGACAACGATGTCCAGAAGCTCAACAGACGCCAGAAGCCCCTCAGTCTGGAGCAAGAAGAGAGACCAATGCCCGCTCGCCTTTAAGGCCAGCACTGACTATTATATCTCTAAATGTTGAAGGGCTGTCTGCAACAAAAGAAGAACTTGTTGCAATGGGAAACTGTCGTGTAGCCATCACGCTTCGAAGAATCGAATCAAATTCGAATCAAGACGAGAAGGAGGGTCGGGGAGGACGGGCGTCGAGCGGCACCCGGAGCTCAGCGACGCGACCGCGGTTCTCGAGGAAGCCGCCGGCGGTTGTCGGAGCGCGGCTCTGAGCGGTCGCGGGATAACGAGGGCGGACGGAGTTTGGTCACCCACCTTGTGCAGGAGGAATCCGTCGAGCCGCTGCAGGTCACCCGACCGCACGGCCACCTTCCCTGTGCTGTTGTTCCACTGGCCCTGCGCCCCTCCCGGTTCCTGCTGCGCCAGCCGGATGCTCCGCTTCCTCGACAGCGGCGTCTCGGGCTGCGCGCGACGGAACCGACGCACGGACACACAGACGAAGATTCACCCCGCCACCCCGACCCCATCCATCCATCCATTTTCAGAAACCGCTTATTCCTGTACAGGGTCGCGGTGAGCCGGAGCCTATCCCGGCAGACACAGGGCGCAAGGTAGGGGGAACACCGAGGATGGGACGCAAGTCCATCGCAGGGCGCCTGGGGAAATTTTGTCAGTAGGCCAATTAACCTGGCAGCGTGTCTCTTTGGACGGTGGGAGGAAACCGGAGTGCCCGGCGAAAACCCACGTGGACACGGGCAGAACATGCAAGCTCCACGCAGAAAGGCCCCCCGAGCCGAGATTCGAACCCGGGGGGGCCTTCTTGCTGTGAGGCGGCAGCGCTCCGACCCAGACCCCGTATAGGCGCGACAGGATGTCGGGTCGATCGTTGTTAGCGGTGGGTGGTCAGCATACGCCCGGCCGCGTTTGTCACCCTAGTGGCAGTGTTTTACACACCGCACCGAGTACTCGTTTGAGGCTGACCTAGGGGAGACTCAGGACCGGTTCTAAAAACCGTCACTGGTGTTTGCCATGAGCGGGGAATCAAACGCGGGCTCGTGGCGCAGCGCGCTAACAGCCACACCACCGCTCCGCGCAGACGCACACGCGCGCGCACACTCGTGACCCCGGATCGCGCCAAGTGACCAAATCCCAGGCGGAGGAGAACCGCCGGAAGGCGCGAAGGAGTGCGTCACGGCGAGCGGGTCACCTGCGACGAGGGGCTCGGGGGCTCCGTGGCGGCGCGCTCCCGCCGCTCGCTCCGCTCGGCCTTCACCAGGGAGCGAACCGACGCCGGGCCGCACGACACCGGGATCTCCGCGTTCCAGGCCTCGTCGTGGCCTGCGCTCGACAGCAAAGCGCTCTCTCGTTACTTACCCGCGCAGTCACCGGGTTACCGACTCGCTCCACTCGGCCGCCCGCCCGCCCGCGCGCGCACACACACACACACACGCACTCACGCACGCGCTCACTCACCCATGCCGTCACTCAATTATCCACTCACTCACCCACCTACACACCCGCTCACTCACCTATTAACCCACCTACCTATTCACCCACCCACCTATTTACACAACCACCCATCCTACCCAATTACCCTCCAACCTACCCACCTATTCACCCACCACCCACAAACCCACCTAGGGCAGGCCTAAGGCCGCGTCGGAGAATCGTCACTGGTGTTGGCCGCGAGCGCTAACCACCGAGCCACAGGCTTCCCCATATACTCCACACGCGCAGACAACGACAGCAACCGCCGTTCGCCGCCTAGTGGCGGTAACGTCATCTCGGCGCGTGTGCCAGGCCAGGTGCACCCACCCACCCACCCTTGCTCTCTTTCTCCCGGATGGCGATGGTGCCGGCCTGCTGCGACCGCGAGTTGGTGGCGGTGGCGGTGGGCGAGGAGGAGGGCGGCGTGTCCACGGGCCGATCGTGAGACGTCTTCTTGTCGACAGCTCGCTTGTGGCTCAGGAAGTTGCGCAGACGCTTCTTCAGGTGCACCCTGCACGCGCCGTCACAATTACATACCAGCGTCGTCGTAGCCGTATCAAGATGGATGGGTTTGCGTGTTCCACTGTATCGCAGGGTAATAATAATAATAGCATTTATATAGCGCCTTTCACCCGAGGGTCACCAAGCGCTGCACAAAGCTGCGGAGAGAACGACATGTCAACAACGACAGAGCACGGAAAATCAGCAACAATTTTTTTTTTGGGTTTTATTTTTTATAATCCGAGCTGTGGAGAGAATGGCATATCAACAATGGGGAGACAGAAAACTGAGAGTCAAGCCATAGCAACAAATTGGGACACCTGGAGTCTATCACTCCTGTTAGGGTCTCCCTTGGTGAAGAGGTCTGGAGTCTAGCACTCCTGCTAGGGTCTCCCTCGGTGAATCGAGCACATAATCACCACACGTCACCGTGTGGGTGTCCAGACAGCACCTGTTTATCGTTTATGTTGGTTGATTCGCGTGTTTGTTTTGTATCGCAGGAATCCCGCTTCCAGAGCTGGCAAGCTCACTGGGTATCTATCTATCTAGAGTTAGAGACAGGTGTCAGTGTTATAGACAGAAGCCAGTGTTAGATAAAGAAAGCAGTGTTATAGATAGGAGCCAGCGTTAGGGACAGAAGCCAGCGTTAGAGACAGAAGCCAGTGTTAGAGACAGGAGCCAGTGATAGAGACAGAAGCCAGTGATAGAGACAGAAGCCAGTGTTATATGCGCAACCGATCCCGCTTCCAGAGCTGGCAAAAAGCTCACTGGGCATTTTCTGCCGTAACAAAAACCGTCTTATCCGTCTCATCCAACCTTGTGGCCGCGGCGTGCAGCCCGCCGCTCGACCCGCCGCCGCCGCTCCCGCCCGTCGGCCTGAACGCCCTGAGCCTCTTCTCTCCCAGCGGCAGGTTGAAGTGCTGCAGCTGCAGCCCGGGGATGTGATGCGCCCGGCCCTCCGTCTCGAGGTTCTCCTGCTTGATGACGATCATGCGGCACAGGGCGTCCACCTCTTCGGCCGTCAACTTCATCTGGACCGAGCGCCGGGACCAGGACGCTCGCGACGGCGACGAGGTTGCCGGAGTTTCGCCCGAAGGAGGCGGAGGAGGCGGCGATGACGGAGGGCTTGAGGATGACGACATGTGCGCCGGTGACGATGACCGAGGAGGGTTGGTAACCTGTGGCCGTGCGTGAGAAAATATGAAACGTTTGGAGGGTTTTTTTTTATTTGCCGCCGCGTGCCCGCCCCCCCCTAGTAACGTTTGCGCAGCTGACGCGGAGTGTAGATATCGTCAGCGGTTATCCATCCATCTATTTTCTAAACCGCTTGTCCTGGTGAGGGTCGCGGTGGCAGCCGTTATCTATCGAAATAATAATTGCTATTCATAACGCGCGGCACATATTCATTAAATTCTGAAAGGTATGCATTCGAAGAGAGAACTACTCAAAAGGCACGAGGAAACTGAAGAGACGCGGGGGAGGGGTAAGAAGGCAGCCAGACGTTAGCCGGCGCCAACATTTTGCCACACACTGCGTCCTATAAATTATGATATTATCGTTGGAGGCGTAATCACGCTAATGATGATGCCTCCAACGTGTCGGCAAGCGGAGGAACGCTCGACGCGGCCATCACGGAAGGGCCGCCGTCGAAAGCAATCCTCGTCACCAATGCGAACGCGAAACAATTTCGGCTTTAAAAAAAAAACTCAAAACAAAACCCGCCGGCAACACCACCGCGCGCGCAACCGTAACCCCGCCGCCGGCGCGGCGTGCAACTCCGCCGCACCTTTCCGCCGGCACCGGCTCCCGGCTCCCGGCCGCCTCCTCCGCCCGCGGGCCGCCTCGCCAACCCGTGCCGCTTCCTCACCGCCCGCCCGCCGTCGCCGCCGCCGCCCTCCGCGCCCGCGTCTTCCTCCTCCTCGTCGTCATCGTCGTCGCCGCCGTCGTCGTCGTCGTCCCGCTTGCAGAGGTTCTCGGCGATCTCGCGCAGCAGCTCCCCGCAGTCGCTGTCGCCCAGAGTGTCGAGCAGCAGACGGTGGAGGTAGTCGTCCTCGGCCGCGGACGACGGGGCCCGGCCGCCCGAAGCCGGCGCCGGCGCCGCAGCCGCCGGTGGGGAGACGCGATGGGGGCCCGTCCCGTGGCCGGAGGCAGAGGCATCGTCCGTCTCTCGCTCGGAGATGGCGCCATCCCCCGATTCTCGTTGTGAAACAAACCCGTCCTCCGTCTCTCGCTGGAAGACGGCGCCCGCGGTCTCTCGCTTGGAGATGGCGCCAACCGCGGTCTCTCGCTCGGAGATGCCGACTTCCATCGTCTCGTGACGCGAGAGTGAGCAGACGGGGTCGACCTGCGTCACGCAGCGGGCGACCGTATCGTGCGGCGACACGGTGACCTCCATCGGGTCCCAACAAGACGGCGGGTCGACTGTCGTCTTGCCGGGAGTGACGGAACTGTCCGGTGTGTTGTGCTGGGAGACAAGGCTGTCTGGTCCCTCGTTGGGAGAGATGAGGACTTCCATTGCCTCGTGGTGGGAGAACGAATCATCCGTTGTTTCGTGGAGACAGACGGGCTGGTCCGGTGTCTCCTTGGAATTGACAGGACTGTCCGGTGTCTCGTGTACAAAGACGCGCGGGTTTGGTGTCTCACTGGGGGACGGAGAAATGTCTGCCGTCATGTCGGACAATGCAAGATCGTCCTCGGTCTCACGGGCCGAGACAGAGTTGGTAAACATTTCAGTATCGGTGGCAACGTCGTTAGGTTCCCCGTACGGCAAGTCAGGCGTGTCCATCGCCTCACAAACGAAGACATCGTCCTCTTCTGCGTTGTCTTGCGAGGCTGGTTTGCCCGTCGACTCGGGCAGAGACGGACGCCCGAGCGCTTCCTCGCGAGCTATGGCAGCACTGCCCATGCACTCGAGCAAGGAGACAAAGCCGTCCATAGTCTCGCACAGAGACACCGAGCCGTCCTCCGTCTCGGCGGCGCTGGGTCGTGTCTCGTCCATCGAGAGCGTGTCCGTCGCCGCGTCACGAATGACACTGTCGTCGTCCTTCGCGGCGTCAGCTTGCGGCCCGCGCGACGTCTCATCTCCCGCGTCGCGAGGCTCGCCCGCGGCCAATGCAGGCGGCTCGCTCAACGCCTCCTCCATCGCGGGGCCCTCGACGCGCTCCTCCTTACTGTCGTCAAGTTCGTTCTCAACGCCGCGATGACGTTCAAGTCCAACGCCACGCTCGTTATCACTGCCCCCACCAGCGCCATCCTCACCGCCAGCATCGACCGCTCGCGTTCCGTCTCCGGGACAAATCCCGTCGGCAGCCGTAACGGTCGCGCTTTCTTCCGCCGCGGCTTCCGTCCCCTGCCGAGCGTCGCTTCCCCCTCCGCCAACCGCGTCAGATTCCGCCGAGCGTCCCGATCCCGCGTCGAACTCGGCGCTTTCCGAACGCGGGTCGTGGAGGTGGCGCGCGGCCGAGACGACGGAGGTCGAGAGGTCGGTGTCGCTCGGTGTGCTAGGCTCGGCGGGGCGAGCGGGTGGCTCCGTTCGCCGTTGAAGCTCCCGAAATCTGAGTTGGGGTCAGGGCAGAGAGAGAAGCGTTGTTGGATAGATGTTTGCGATACAACAAACATATGAACTAGCAAGGAGAATATTTTCTGAGTTTATTTTGTGTGATCGGTGGCAGCGTGTGCGGTGTGATTGAAACGTGGATTATTTCTCGATGAAGGAGGAAGGTGCATCGCCGTCTGTGGTCCAAAAGCCCTCGAAAGAATCCGATAAAGATCTTACACATGGCAATGCAACGATCAAGGAAGAAAGTCCTGACATATTGTACTGTTTTCACGGCTCGATGCATGAGAATTGTGCTCGAGATCTGATCTTTCGGGAAAAACCGTGTTGAACATTCCTCCTCTCTCCTTCACGATGTTTGTGTCACGAGGCCTCCAACGTGGGAGGTGAAATGTCTGTGCGGGCGGTGTGTGCTGTGTGGCGCTGTGTGGGTGTTGTGTGGGGCTGTGCGGGCGGTGTGCCAGCTCACCGCGCGCGCTCCTTATGCCCGCGCCACCGCGCCTGCACCTCGACCACGGCCGCTCGCAGTCGGACGAAGCGAGCCCGAGCCCGCCGCGCTCTCCACCACACCTGGGACGACAACCGCCGCCGCAATCACCACCACAACCACAACCGTGTGACGCCGTCCACTGCACAGCGATCCCCCGTCGAGACGGAACAGACCATGCAGAGCCATACGGCCACGTGCTGCTAGCGAGCGCCTGATTAGACCATGATCGTATTAATAATTATTGTAATAATTTATAACGCGCACATCTGAACGAGTCAGAGGTGCGTACTGGAGTGCGGAAATCGCCACTGCCCACTATGCAAATACAAAGATCCCCCGTATAGCCTTAAGAGACTGTAGGGTCAAGTGCTGTTAGCAAGCACCTATAAAGGCTGGTGCGGCACATAAAGATGTGGGTGGGCACCACCACGCACGGCCACCTTTTTCTTCCTAGTGGCGATGTTTACACGCCGCACTAGGTACGAATTTGAGGCCGAGTCGACCTACTCGAGGCCCAGGACCGCTCCTCCACTCTCCACTGTTGCTGAAGGGCGACTGCCTGTAGCTACCCAGTAGCGCCCTTCACGCCCTCCTCCATAGGAGGTCAATCTTGACACCGCTGGTCCCGATCTTCAGCAAGTCCACTCAGCTCCAGCTCCTCCTGCGCCGCATCAGTGCATCTCTTCTCCAGCCCCCCCCACCGCGCGTTCACACCTACGCACCCACACAACGAGCCCACGGGGGCGGCAGACGCGGCGCGCGAGAGCCTCCGTACCTGCAGGACGAGGGTCGCGTGCCTCAGCTGACCGTAGGCCACCCGCAACCGCCACCCGCGCCACGCGGCCTGGACGCTCGTGGCGGCCTTCTCCGCTCCCTCCGGCCAGACCCCGGGGGTTCCTGCCTCCTCGGCCTGGTCCGCGCACGGCGGAGGGGATGGGCCGCGCAGCCTCAGCTTGGCCAGGCAGGCCTGCGGGGCGGAAGCGAGAGGTTCCGCGATGAGCGTGAACAGGTTGTCGTCGCGGACGTCGATGCTGTTGAGGTCACCCGCGCAGCCGTTGCGCCCTTACTTCCTTCTGCCGGATCTGGTCAGATGCGGTGCCGTCGCCGGAAGCAATTTCGGTGCGCGTGGCGGTCTCGATGCGACCGCAAATCGGGACACAGTTTGAATGGCGCGTGGGGTGGAGCGGCGGTCATGGTAGGCAGACGTGGCAAAGAGGGAGAGAGAGTGAGGGTGCCACTGCAGTGCGGCCTCGGAAGAAGCAAACGCGGCACAACGACAACAACTAAGACGGCGACGATGACGGCAAAAACAACGACGATGGTGATAACGACAACGAGGCCGAGGCCGAGGCCCAGAGACAGCCAGGGTAGTCCGGGGAGCACCGACGTGTTCAATTGGAAGTATCAGGTGGACTGGATCTCTTGGCCAGTGAGTTCCATGACAGCCGTCCACATCAACATCTCCTCGTAGAGTTTTACCATCACCGCCACCACCGCTATTTGTGTTGAGATCTCAATTCTTCAGCTGCCGGTCTCAAGATCCTGCCCCAATGCTCGACTCTGCAGCATGCACTCCGCAGGATAATTTAACGATTTAACCCATGGCCACTCTGTCAATCCACTGCTTGGATGAAGCCCATGCGGATGTGACCACTGCGACAGTGGTAACATCTGCGCCTCACAGAAACTCGATCTTTCTGTGTGGAGTTTGTGTGCTTTCGTGGGTTTCCTCCAGGTTCAACGGGTTTCCTCTAACAACTAAAAAACACGTATTGAAAAAAAACACGCAGTTTCTGTCGGCTAGACACCGGTTAACCGCATGGCTGACTCCCCCCTCTCTGCGGTTACCTCGCGGCCGGGAACTAATAATAATAATAGCAATGTATAGAGCGCCTTTCACCCGAGGGGTCACAAAGCACTGCACAACAACAGAAAAAACAACTAAACTCGGGTTGGGCGACATGGTGCGCTAACCGCAGCGCCCCCACCCTGCCGCGGGTGTAGCTTACCTGGAACACGAAGGCGGCGGGCAGGGCAGGATTGCCGTACTTGGAATCTCGCTTGTGTTGCCAGAAGTCGCGGCCAGAATCAACGCAGCGGAGGAACCTGTGCTCGGAAAGCCAGGCTCGCACAGCGCGCTGACACACACGCGCACGGACACGCGGCGGACAAACAGACAAAGCTAAAGATTGCCCGTATAGCCTAAGACTGTAGGGTCGAGTGCTGTTAGCGAGCACCTATGAAGGCCGACACGAGCACGCACACAGACACAGATACGCATATGCATATTCAGACACACCGCATACACACGTGCCGTGCCGTGTGAGCGAGTGAGAAACTTAAATTTACCGGGCACATTCATGGTGATTTCCTGATTATTTGCTTATGAACATACTTGCTGTGCTGTGCAGATAGAGGGGGTCTGAGAAAGAGAGAGGGAGGGAAACTGGGTACCTGCATGAGCAGGCAGGCGCTCCTCTGCCGCAGGTAGGCTGCGCGGTCACAGCGGCAGCGCAGCCGTCGCTGCAACAGCACGACGCGGCGCGACACCTCGTCGTGCAGGCAGTCCTGAACGAACTGCCGAGCGCTCTCCTTCAGGAACACCTACGAGCAAGAGACAAAGCTCCCCCGTTTAGCCGTAACGGTCTGTCGGGTCAAGTGTCGTTAGCGAGTACCGCCTCCACGGAGCCCCCCCCCCGTGACAACCTGGCAATGTCACCGTTAATGATACAAAAGTGATATATGCCGCCTGTTTCGTTCTAAGAAATGTAATTGCTTTAAAGGTGGTTTGTAATACTCGATTGCTGTGCTTTGCCTGATGCTTCTCGTGATGAGTTATTTTTCTGAGACTTTTAACTTAACTCACTTTAAACTTTTGTCTCATGTTGTAACTTGCTTACCCCTCCCTGGCTGAACAACTGTTAAAGCGCGCGACACAGCTTGAATAAAAACTGACCGACTGATCCAAGCACTATCGAAGCTCAACCCTGCTGCCAAACAGCTTCTAAGCTCAACCGATCGACTGACTTCATGTATCGATGTAGGCTGTGACCGACTTATCCGCCGATTTCCGACGAGAGTGGGCGCGTGCAAGGTGATTAGATCCGAAACGATATTCCGTGCGTCGGTTTTGCCAACGTATCCACTTAACGACGTCCCTTGCGCCCACCTTGGTGCGACCGATCTGGTAGTTGTTGGGATCGAGGCCGAGGCTTTGGAGCAGACAACCCACGTCGGCCTGCCTGGGCTCGGCGTCGCGTGGCATCAGAACGCCAAACCGCTCCTTAAACTCCTGATGGTGACAACAGCAACGACACAGACACCGCCGTCAGCTGGAAGCATCGGCGTCAGAGGTAGACTTAACACCTGGTGTAGGTTTTCATGGCTCGATTCATGACGGTTGCTCTTCAGAGCTGTTCTTTCGGGATAGTTGTGTCGAGCGATCTCCCTTTCCCCCTCGCGACGATTCGTCTCCCACGTTGGAAGCATCGTCATGATGAGCAAGCGTCATGAACACCTGAGTGTTTTGTAGCCGAGAAGAGGAAGACGTAACAACCTGCATGATTGTCACCGAGAAGCCGAGTTCAGGTGACGTGGTTATTCAGACTTCCTGGATCTTATCCCAGTGATGTTTGACGTAGTCAGAAACGAAACACCGCAATTAAATTTTCTAAATGTGGCCGTCAGAATCGTTGTCCAATTTATCAGCGAGCGAGCCAAAGCATTAACAGTTGGCAGGTTGCAAACTGGTACAATGTGACGACCGTTATTTATTTAGCTGTGTCTACTACTACCACCAAAGATCCCCTGTATAGCCTTAACAGACTAATGGGCCAAGTGCTGTTAGCAAGCATCTGCGAAAATCAGCAAGGGACATTAGGGGTGGATGATGCAGCGCTTTGTGACCCTCGGGTGAAAGGCGCTATATAAATTGATATTATTATATTATTATTATAATAAACGCCACACCCACTCACCCACCGTCCCTCAAAGCCACACACCCATACAACAAGACAAAGATACCCCGTATAGCCTTAACAGACGTAGGGGCAAGTGCCGTTAGCGAGCACCTATGAAGGTCGACACGGCACACGAGGGGGTGGGTGACCAGCACCACGCCCGGCCGCCTATGTCTCCCTAGTGGCGATGGTTTACACACCGCACTAGGTACTCATTTGACGCTGAGTCAACCTAGAGGAGGCCCAGGACCGGTTCAGAAAATCGTCACTGGTGTTGGTCGTGAGCGGGTTTCAAACTCGGGTCGCCTGATTTGTAGCCCAGTGCGCTAACCCACACACCCACCCTCCCAGCCACACATCTACCTACTCGCCTTGCCCGCCACACCCACCCACGTGCCACCCACCTGGAAGGTGTACTTGGTGCTGTAGCCGGCGCGGCGGATGCGCACCGTCTCCAGCATGCCGGTGTAGCGCAGCTGGCGCAGAACAAGCTCCTCGTCGAAGCGCATCGGGTCCTTGCGGTCGTTGGAGCGCAGGCAGCGGATGAAGTACGGCAGCGCCTGGTTCAGGGTATCCAGCAGCTTGTTCAGCGAGGCCTGCGCGGCGTACGACGACAACGACGACGCTACAACAACCGCCGTTCGTCACCGAGCGGCGGTGACGTCACCGTGGCGCCTGTACCAGGCCGGGCGCACCTCGAGGCCGCGCAAAGCGTCACAAGGCTCGCCGACAGGTCATGAGACAGAACCGGGTGCCACGGGCTGACTGACTGAGATGACTGGCTGGGGCATCGTGGACACGTGGGGTCACGCTCGTGCAGGAGTCACGTGACGGAGGAATCAAGGTCATGCGTGGAGTTAAGGTCACGCACAAAGATAAAGATCCCCCGTATAGCCTTAACAGACTGTAGGGGCAAGTGCCGTTAGCGAGCACCTACGAAAGTCGACACGGCACACGAGGGGGTGGGTGACCAGCACCACGCCCGGCCGCCTTTGTCTCCCTAGTGGCAATGTTTACACACCACACTAGGTACTCATTTGAGGCTGAGTAGACCTAGGGGAGGCCCGGGACCGATTCGGAAAATCGTCACTGATGTTGGCCGTGAGCGGGATTCGAACTCGGGTCGCCAGATTCATAGCCCAGTGCGCTAACCACTGGGCTACCGCTCCCTCGTATAGCCTTAACAGACTGTTGGGGCAAGTGCTGTTAGCAAGCACCTATTAAAGGCAAACAAGGCACACGACGGGGTGGGGTGACCAGCATCATGCCAGGCCGTCTTTGTCTCCCTAGTGCCGATGTTTACGCACCGCACCAGGTACTCGTGCGTTCCATAGTGTCTCCCTTTTACGGGTTAGCGCCAGTAAAATATACGTGTCGTACAACACTTACATTGGTCACGAAAGCCTTCATGTTAAACTCATATGAGGCTCAGTCGACCTAGTGGAGGCCCAGGACCGGTTCAAGTATTCGGAACTGTTAGCATGTCTTTCGAAGGTGGGAGGAACTCTGAGTACCCAGCAAAAACCCACGCTGACACTAGGAGAACGCAGAAAAACACCCGAGGAAGGGATCAAACCCGGATTTTTCTAGCTGCGAGGCCGCAGCGCTACTCACCGCACCCCCGTGCCACCCTTCACCTGGCGGTTACAAACGCGAGCAACGACGCGGTAACCCGATTTAGTGACCCGACGACCCGATGACCCCAGTGACCTGGAACTGAGCGGAGATGCTGGGAGGTCGCTTCTTGGGGTGAGGCTGCAGCAGGGCGTGAGCCGGACGCTCGTGCTGGGAGAGCCGCACCACGTGCTGCAGCGAGCGGATGTCCAGCAGATGCTGCGCACGCACACCGACGTCATCATCATCGTCATCGGCACCGACGCTCGCATCGGCAATAAGATCGTTGGCAATATTGGCAGTAGCAGCGACAGAGCGAGCGGCGTCATCAGAAGCATCGGCAAGGTGCGAAGCATCGGAGGTATCAAAATCAGCATCGTCGTCATCAGCATCATGGGCACCATCATCGGCACCAACCATACAAGCGCTCCCCCTCTCTCCTTTGCGATGTTTCGCCTCTCACACTGCCGACATCCTCTGGCGTTCTGAGACGCCAGCCTTTACATAAAGAACAGCTTTGGAAAGCAATTCTCTTGCATAGCGCAGTAAAAACCTACATCAGAACCCTATTGATCTAAACAGAGAAACATGGATTAAATGTAGATTAATGTGGATTCGTGACGGCGTAAGTACAATCCGACAGAATTCCATTAATTTGTATGAAGATGCATGCATCATTACTGACATGAATGGGATTGTCAGAATACCATTCATCTCATTTGGGGATTGAAGGTGGGCCTGGCGTGACGATTCCTGAAAACCACTAGAGGGCAAGCTAACCCTACTAGAATTCCATAGAGACGAATGGAGATTTACAGGAGAGAATGACTGTGTGATCAACGTGAGAATGAATGATCAGTGCTGGAATTGGGTGATTTAAATACAATCACCGCAGCATCATCACCTTCATCAACGCGATCATCACCACAACTACATGTGTTACCGTCAAAAGTAATAATGCATTTAAGGTCTAGAATTAACCATACCTTGGGTAAGCTGATTTTGGGCTTGGAATTATTCTTACGGCTGAAATGAAATACAACAAAAATCATCGTCAATAGTGCCACAACCACAACGATCACCAACATCGTCGCTGCAACCAACCATCAACATTATGACGAGGATAATTTGACCATACTTCACCACACTACTCGGTGTGGGGTTGGTAAAGACAGAGAAGTATCAAATACGACTGTCTCACGAAGGACGGTAAGCCAAGAGTAGTTGCATTGTGGATAGACCGACCGGGTCCTGCTCTGGGAATGTGGAGTTGTCAACACTCGCCCAGGGTCAGTAACAGAGATTCAGTGCTTCCCGCATTGTGCGCTTGTGTTTTGGGAAACATACTGCCTTTTAACTTACGGGCACAACCCACTCAGCTAAGCGGGTCCCCACGATGAAAATGTGTTCTCCACAGAGCTGCTCTTTTGGGATAGCCGTGTCGAGTGTGCCTCCTCTCTCCTCCGCGACTTATCGCCTCCAGCACGATAGGGTGGGGAGGACAATTTATAAACGTAATTCTTTATCATAACCGTACGGAGAGGGCGATCGGAACCGACCAGAACATGCTGTTGGTGCGCTCCCGCAGCCTCCACGAGGCCGTGCAGGCGAAGATGTCGTCTCGCGACACGTCCCACGAGCCTCGGCGACGCATGCCGCACCCACCATCCCTGGGGTCAGAGGTGACGGTCAACGTAAGACTCCAGCTCTGGATGGAAAAGCTTGAAAGTGACCCTCCTCCAACTGGCATGGGAATCGCCCCTGCTGAAGACCTCCCTCCTGGCTCAGAAGCACCATGGATTCAGTGGAAGACACTCAACCGCCTGAGAACTAGAACAGGACGATCAAAAGCTGCTTTGGTCAGATGGGGCTACAAGACCGGCCCAACCACCTGTGAATGTGGAGAAGCAGACCATACTATGGAACACTGCCTTCCTTGTCTGTGCTCTACTACCCAACCTCTGCAGCTCAAAACACCTTGCAGAGTTCAATAAAAATGCAAAGAACTGTGTAAAGAAATGGGAAACTGTCATATAACCATCACGCTTTGAAGAATAGAAAATAAGAAGAGTAAGGAGCCGAAGGCGGAGGTCTCAAGACCGACAACGAACCGGCAGGATCGCGCGCCGGCAACGGTTTGCGTAATACCTTCCAACACGTGCTCGTCTTCACGTGTGTTGAATTAGCAGTGTGGAAAGCCAACGGGTAGTGGTCAGGGATAAACGTGTTTGGCAGACAGCCCTGTTCGCCCTGGTTTGGGTCTCTAAGTTGTTGGCGACCACATTTGGTCACTTCGGTTCCAATTCGGCAGTTTTGTTCGTACTAGATAATTTTTTAGGACATTCATCGCGACTCCCCATTACAAACGGAAGGACGTTCTGGCAAGTGCTGTCAGCGAGCATCTGTTAAGGCCTGCGTGGCGTAACAGGGAGTGCAGCGGCTTTGTCTCCACATTGCCGATGTTTACACACTGCACAGGGTACTCATTTAAGGCTGAGAAAACCTAGGGGAGGCCCAGAACCGGTTCAAATATCGTTCAACCCTGATGGCGGCTTGGGTCAAAAATCGAATTCAACACACTGGATTTGAAATATGGCACACTAAACATTACACCCGCCATTTTGAACAGCTGGGTCGTGACCCATCAGTGGGCCACGAGCACCACCACCTAGTGGTCCGTGGAGACAAGACCCGAGTGGGCCTTGAGGTGCAAAAGCTCTGTACAGACATGCACAGACGTGCGCGTACACACATGCATACCCTAATGCACACGGTGAAATTGATTTCACAATAGCCCGAAGCAATTAGTGGCAACGTTAGAAAAAAAAAATCATTAACACATTATCATTTGTTACCATGCCAACAGCATTGATATTTTGCGAACCGCAAGCGTTCATCAATTAGATTCGATGTTTCACTTGAAGTTGCATCATCAGGCGATGTCATCCGATCCTGGGCCTTAAAAAGGTGATGTGACGTCGCCAACCCAGCCCCTGAGAAGCAGTCTACCGCCTTTACCCTGACGTCAGGATAAAGGCCCTTGAAACCAACTATAATGTTTTTACAAATGCAGCGGTGGCTCATCGAAGGTTGATTTTAGCTCAAGGCCTCACGAGGCCGTACCAATAGAGGGAGGGGGTCTGGCAAGGACGTACCAGGGTAGGGAGGAGCTGAGTGGCGCTCCGTCACGTGCGGTGTTGGCCACGCGCTCCTGCGAGCACCGCCGCAGGATCTGGAGGCTCCGCTGGTGCACGGGGTGCATGAGGACGCTGCTCGATGCCCGCGGAGAGAAGATGGGCGACAGAGGCCCCCCTCCGATCGCGTCGATGGCAATGCCTGTCTCACACAAAGATCCCCGTTCTGTTCCCGTGCAGCCTTAACGGACTGTACGGTCCGGTAATGTTCGCGAGCACCTATGAAGGCCGGCACTGCACACGAGGTGATGCGTGAACAGTACCACGCCCGGCCGCCTTTGTCTCCCTAGTGGCGATGTTTACACACCGTACGAGGTACTCATTTGAGGCCGAGTCGATCTCGGGAAGGACCGATTCAGAAAATCGTCACCGGTGTCGGCCGTGAGCGGGATTCGAACTCGGGTCGCCAGATTTGTAGCCAAGCGCGCTAACCACTGGGCCACCGCTCCCACTCGCCGACGGGAACGTACACACGCACACGTTTGCACGCGCGAGCCTTCACGCGCACGCACGCTCTCAACCACTCACCGCGGTGATCGGTGGCTCCGTCGCTTGACAACGTCGCTGCGGCGGCGGCGGCGGCGGCGGCGGCGGCGACGGCGGCGACGACCGACCTGGCGCCGGCCTTGCGAGAGGCGCCGGCCCGGAACGCCCGCACGGAGCGCAGGAGGGCGCGCAGCACGGCCCAGCGCAGCAGCGCGACGGGGTGCAGGCTGACGAGCGCGCGTACCAGCACGCTGCTGCTCCCGCGCAGCAGGGCGATCGCGTCCGCCCGCATGTGGTCCGTGTTCTTCTCCCGGAAGTCCTGGGTGGGAGGGGGAGGGGGGGGGGAGAAGACGCGTCGGTTCGTAAAGGTTCGTGAGTTGGATTATTGGCACGTTTTTTGCCAGTACACAAATAGTCCAGAATACACAAGGTGTTGGGCCAATTAAGTTGAAGGCCAATGCATTTATCATAGCATCCGTTTGCATGTTTTTGCCACAAGCATGTGTGGCTGCTTGCAAACTGGAAAATTTTGCAAAAAGGTGTCCATTTCGTGTTATAAGATCTTAACACGTTTCTCATTGCCAGAAAGGGTTAAACGTTGTGTAGTCTGTTCGTGGGTTGGTTCGCACAACGCCGCTGCTCCGCAAGTTTCCGTAGCAGGGAACGACGATTTCCATGTGTTTCCCGATTAAGTAATTTGCGAGTAATTTTTCAAACTTTGCCAGACACTGCACCCTCTACATTATAACGTTACCAACCAATTATTATAAAAAAAAATAGTTTTGCCAGGAAACCGGACAACCCGGAGGTAACCCACCCAGAACAGGGGGGGAAAACACACAAACTCCACACAGAAACGCGTCCGAGGCGGGAATCGAACCACACCGGGCAGGATGTTATTTCCGCGAGCCGCGGATGTTACCGCTTGACTGCCACCCTGCCGCCCATGTAAGCTGCCACTGCCGCTGTTGTTGTTATTATTGTTGACGATGATGATGATGGATCCCGCATGTGCTCACGAGCAGACGACACTGACCTTGATCTGGTACTTCACACGGCCGGCAAAGTGTCTGATGATGAACGCCGCCTCCATCACGGCCGGAATCTCAAAGAACTCGCTGCGCTCATGCTGCTGTCGGAACTTCCGGAGCAGAGTTCCGCTGTTGGCTTGCGGGAAGCTGGGATGGAGACAAAGACTCCCCCCGATTTAGCCGGGTAGACTGGCAGTCGCTGTTAACGAGCACCGTAAAAAGCCACCGTGAGATGGCCTTTTGACCCCTGTAGAATTTGAATACCTGGGGTGGAAGTACTATACCGGGAGCATCCTGCAATCATTAGAAGCATATATTCCCATTGGATCCATTTATATGGGACTCCGTATATTTGTTTTTAATTTGAAGCCCAGGGTACAAGATATATCATGCAAATACGACTCTCCCTCGGGAACAGGGCTCTATTCAAATATATATATATGACATCCACCAATCATAATCATTTCGCCCAAGGCCTATTAGATATTGGACGTCATCCAGACATTTTTATGAACGTTATTATTGCTTTTCTATGATTAAGCATTTGTTCGTACGATTGCGTTTGCGATCGCGGGCTACCGTTGTTGTACATGACAAAGACGTGCAGCGCGTTTGCGACGACGGCTATTACTGCTACTATGACAGTGATTTTTATTGTTGAATGAACGAGCATATTTGCCGCATTGATCGTAACCGTGTCATGGTGGAGGAGGTTACGTCATCCAACAAACGCCAGACCTATCACACGTGGAGTTTGGCACTCCTGCTAGGGTCTCCCTCGGTGAACAGGTCTGGAGTCTAGCACTCATGTTAGGGTCTCCCTTGGTAAACAGGTCTGGAGTCTAGCACTCCTGCTAGGGTCTGCCTTGGTGAAGACGTCTGGGGGGAAAGTTCCGGTCGGTTTCACGTAGGGCATCCGGCCGTTTAATTCTGCTCCAACATCCCCACGATTGGGAGGCCACCGGCCAACCCAGGTCAACCTGGACTCCGGCCGTCTAATCCGGGCAACAACAACAGCAACAACGAACCGTCACATATGAAACCAGACTCACTTGCACTCTTCATCCAGGAGGTGGAAGAGGCCGGTGGGCTTCCTGCTCACGAGCTGGATGCAGCCGAGGTTGTCCACATAGTCGATGTTGTGCCAGACGATGTGCTCGCTCGCGTACTCCTCCTGCGCGGAGGAACGCGGGAGCGCAGCGAGAACCGCAGCGGGTTAGAGACGTAGACTCGAGGAGTTCAAATCTCCAGTCCGGGGTCAACTTAGCCCAGTTTGTTCTTGACCTTTACTGCGGCACCCCCCCCCCCCTTTGGTTCTCAAAATATGTTCTCGCACCCCTTATTAATAAATACATATATAATGCAGTACATGTATAATACTAGGACGAAAATCTGGCATGTCCCGCCACCCACCCAACCATGGGAATGTGGAATTTCGACCAGAAGCTAGCTAAGAGGAAGATATCTATGGGACCCGTTTTATCAAAGTATATTTGAAAATTGCTTTCCAAAGCTGTTCTTTCGGGATAGCCATATCGAGCGGTCTTTCACTGGATATGTCTATCCAGAAATAACAGCTTTGGAAAACAATTATCATCTTTGCATTTGTTTTAGCACAAGTATGTGTGGTCAGTACAAACGTGATGGCCTGTAATAGATAGCTAGATGTTTATTATTCCAGGAGAAAATACCCAGTGAGCTTGCAAGCTCTGGAAGCTGGAAGTCTGAGATACAACAAACGTGTGAATTAACTAACAAACGATAAATCTAAAAGATAAAGAGCCTTTCCTACCACTCAAATGGAAGAAAATACCTGCTCGATCTTGAAGATGTGCTTGTTGAAGTAGTGATGCAGTCGCTCGTTGGCGAAGTTGATGCAGAACTGCTCGAAGCTGTTGCTGTGTGTGAAGTCCTCAAAGCCAAAGATGTCGAGCACTCCTATTGACAAACACTGGCACCCAACAAAGACAACCCCGATAGCCTTGACGGACTGCTGGGGCAAGTGATGTTAGCGACCACCTATTAAGGTCAACACGGCACTACGCCCAGCTGCCTCTCTCTCCAAATGCTCACGTTTACACAATGCATCAGGTACTCGGTCAATGCTGGGACAATCTAGGGCAAGCTCAGGATCGGTTCAGATATTTGCCACTGATATTGGCGGGATTTGAAGTCGAGTTGCCGGGTTTGTAGAGGAGTGCACTAGCCACTACACTAATACATAGTATGTGTAAACAATCGTTTTAATTTTTGGGGAGAGACAAGACACAATCAGGAGGCAT
>JAZEWU010000040.1:3248440-3261109 GCA_036362915.1 Geotria australis
CGTGACCCTCACCAGGACAAGTGGTTTAAAAAATGGATGGATGGATACATTGAGAAGAAAACATTGGAAGGAGGAGTCTTTCCTTCATTTTCACGATTACAGTGACGATGACTACTGTGGTGCTGCCGACGTTTTTGCTTGTGATGATGATGATGTTGTTGTTGGTGCTGATGACACCCACTGACGATGATGACCAGGCCCACCTGAACGTTCTCCTCCAGGTCTCGCTTGTGGAGCAGCGCGTGGTTGATGCGCAACAAGATCCAATCGAACAGGGCCACATACAGTGACTTGGCCATCGAGTCCCTCGCTGTGACGGCCTGCAGGTTTCACAAAGACAAACATCCCCCGTATAGCCTTAACCAACTTCTGGGGCAAGTGCTGTTAGTGAGTTACCCTGTGAAGCCTGGCACGGTGCACGAGAGGGGTGGGCGGCCAGCACCGCGCCCAGCCGCCCTAATTTCCCAAGTGGCGATGTTTACATACCGTACCAACCACTCATTTGGAGGCCGAGTCGACTGAGAACAGGTTCATAGATTGTCACTGATGTTGCATGCAAACTCCGCACAGAGAGGCGGCACCCGAGCCGGTAATCAAACCCAGAACCTTCTTTCTGTGAGGCGGCGGCGCTACCAACCGCTATCCCAGCAAACCAGAGCACCGTCTGCTGCCACTACTGCTTACAAAATCGGCCATCAGCGCTGTCACTAACCGTTTTTCCAGTTGCCCCCCTCCCCACCACGTGTAAAGGTGAGTGCGCGGGACTGGCGACATGACGGCGGGGGGGAAGTGACGGGCCGACGGGAGGCGGGCCGTGACATTTCACGGCACCGGCACGAAAGCCGCTTTGATGGGCGCTCTCATTCAAAGGTGGGACGAGCGATCAAAAGGCGGCACACCAAAGGGTGGCCTCTGGGGGGGGGTTTCAAAGCGCGCCACCACGTCGGGCAGAGAGCGGCACGAGCCTGATCCTCAGGACGGAGCGCCCGCATAAGAAGATGAGGTCACGCGCGCGCGCGTGCGAGTTACTACGTCACGAACGCAAGGTCGAAGGGTCTCCCCTCGGCCGATTCGTCGAAACGCCGTCTCGAAACGATGAACCCGTCGCGGAGATTTAAAAAAATGGTACCACGGTGGAGGAGCACAGAACCCAAGGCCTAAACACAGCAAACGTCTACCAACAAACAACACTATGGTCGCTCTTCAGAGCTGCTCTTTCGGGATAGTCCTTGTCTCCTTCGCGACGTTTCGCCTCCCAAGCTGGAGGCAGCTCTTAAACGCGATTCTCATATCAGCCTCCAACTGAAGAGCCCTTTGGTCATGAATATTTTTTTAAATAGATAAGCTGAACGATGTCCGGCACAAACCTCACACAGACGGAACGGGACGATGAGCTTTTCCCCGACCGCCACCGTCTTGCGAGTGGTGAGCGCTTCGATCAGAGAGCTCTCCTTGACCTGCGAGCGGCGGGCAAACACGCGCGCAAGCGACCACGGTGAAACGGACACGCAGCACCGACGGCAACCACAGAATGATAGGAAGCCGCTTTGGACAACGCCTGGTTCGGATAGATGTTTAGTATTACAGCAGAAAAATACCCAGTGAGCTTGCAAGCTCTTTACGGGACTCCTGCGACACAACAAACATGCGAATTACTGACAAACATGGTACAGAATTCGGAGATGTGGTGGATCTAAACGGCATTTCAATCCTATTTATGTCCTGTACACATGGCAGAATTGAAAAATAAAGTTGAATTCAATTCACTTCAATTAGTCGTGATGTTGGTAATAGTGGTGGGGGCGTGAGTGTTAATTATGATGGTGATGATGGTGTTGGTGACGACGATGCCGTTGGTCGTAAAGATGATAGGGTTGGCGGTGATGAGAAAGATGGTGGTGGTGATGTTAGGATCGACGGTGGAGATGAAGAAAACACTGATGATGATGATGATGACCGTGATAATAATTGTGTTGCTGCCAATGATAACGATTGCGCTGGTGGGAAAATGATATTGAAAGTGATGGTTGCTTTTCAAAGTTGTTCTTTCGGGATAGTTGTGCCGAGCGCTCTCCGTCTCTCCTTCGCGACGTTTCGCCTCCCACATTGGAGGCATCTATCCCGAAAGAACAGCTTTGAAAAGCAACCGTCATGAATCAAGCTGTGAAAACCTGCATCGGTACAATAGCAAACATAACGATAATAACAATGATAAAGATGCCGATTCTTATGCCGTCGATGCAACTCCTGCTGCTGATGCTGCTGGTGATGCAAGTGCTTATGGAGAGTGCGGGCTGCGCATGGTGGTACCTGGAGCAGCTTGGATACGGTAGAAATGGCGCTCCCAGATTCCACCTCCACCATGTCATCCCGACAAGTCTTGCCGCGGAACGACACGTTTCCCAAACTCAGGATGGCGGAGAGGACTGTGAAAATCCTACACGCACACACACACACAAAGATGCCCCGTCTGGCTTACACACACAGACTGATGGGCCAAGTGCTGTTAGCGAGCGCCTATGCAGGCCAGCACGGTGAACGGCAGGCTAGTGTGGCCAGCACCACGGCCGGCCGCCGTTATCTCCCCAATGACAATGTTCGTATACCGTACCAGGACCATGCAAGGTTCCAATATCACTCGTTATTGATGTGATGCATAGCTGAAAATCGAAGCTATTTTTTCCGAACCACTGCACCACCGTTTTCCCAAACGCACATACAGGCATGAAGACAAAGATCCCCTTTATAGCCTTAACAGACTGTAGGGTCAAGTCCCCTTAGCGAGCACCCATGAAGGTCGACACGGCACACAAGGAAGTGGGTGACCAGTACTATCTCCACTCACTGCATATGAGTCTTGTGAAGGAACCCGACCATTTCCATAGCCAGCTTGAGTCTCTCAAAGTCGTGTTTCAGGTCCTCCCCCTCCACTCGGTTGATGTCAGTCTGAGGGTAAAGGATGGTGGACTGGTTAGTCTAGGTAACAATTACATCACATTGTATTGATGTAGGTGTTCACGGCTCGATGTATGACATTTTCTCTCAAGAGCTGCTCTTTCGGGGTGGCCGTGTCGAGCGTTCCTCCTCTCTCCTTCGCGATGCTTCGCCTCCCACGTTGGAGGCATAATCAGGCTCCGAGTCTTAAGCGCAATCCCAACACATTAGATCGTATGGAGCCAGGCAGAATAACACTGAATTACAGTGCATAGGGATACGGTGGTTAGTGTAGAAGGCATTTCCATAGTGACTGGCTTGTAAAGAAAAGAATCAGATTTCAGTGCTGGATTGTGTTTAATATGGAAAATCACTTTACAAGTGACGATACTGGCACACGAGCAATAGAATTGAATGTTTGGGAGATTGTTGGTGCGGTTACAACACTTGGCTGAAAAACCACAAGTTTCAGAAGTTACTCAGAGTGATGTACTGGCTCCGCTGAGATACTGAGTTCAACTCCAGGTTTCGGCCGCCTGTGATTAAATTGGGATCTGAAGTTTGGTGAATGGAAGATCTCAGCTCAGTTGCCAAGGAATGCACCAAGCCCCCATCGCGTTACATTGGGGTTTGCACTCCGTTTGGTCAATTCCAGCTTTTAGAATATAAAATATCGGCTTCACTGTCATACTGTCAGGCTCAAGTGGTGTTAGCGAGCCCCTATGAAGGTCGACACGGCACACGAGGAGTTGGGTGACGAGTACCACGCCCGGTCGCCTTTGTCTCCCAAGTGGCAATAATAATAATAATAATATCAATTTATATAGCGCCATTCACCCGAGGGTCACAAAGTGCTGCACAAGGGCCGCGAAGAGGACGGCAATGTTTACACACCACACTAGGTACTCATTTGAGGCTGAGTCGACATAGGGGAGGCCCAGGACCGGTTCAGAAAATCGTCACTGGTATTGGCCGAGAGGATGTATACATGCATACACAGGCATAACAAGACAGTGAGTGTGAAATGGTTCCATACATTCCAACTGACCTCTGTTGGAGGCTCGGGGCAATCCCACTCTTGAGAGATGGATTTTCTCATTGACTGAATGTGGATGGTGACAAACGTAAACATGCAAAAACACACAATGGCATATACACAGAAATGATGGCACATACACACGGACAAAGATCCCCCGTATAGCCTCAAAAGGATCAAGTGCTGTAAGCACCCAGCTATGAAGCCCAGCACGGCAAGCAAAGGGGGGGGTGGTTAGCACCACACCAGGCCGCCTTTGTTTCTCTAGTGAAAATGTTTACACACCGCACCAGGTACTCATTTGAGACTGAGTCAATCGAGTGGAGGCCCAGAACCAGTTTAGAAAGTCTGGAACATGGGTCGCCGCGTTCGGATTGCATCACACCAACTGCTAAACGTGCAAATAAATGCACAATTGGGTGCCACTCAAGACCACAGAGAGGCAGGGGAAGGGGAAGGCAGCTATGCTGTAAGGAAGCGCCAACATTTTCCAGACACTGCGTCCTCTATATATTAAAATATTATCGGACAAATTGTGTTTTTTAGCTATGGGAGGAAACTACCGTTCCCGGCGAAAACCCACGTGGACACAGACGGAGAACACACACACTCCACACAGGATGGCACCCGGGCCAGGAATCGAACCCAGGTCCTTCTTGCTGTGAGGAACCGAGTGTTGCCACTGCACTGGGGTGGCTGCCCCACGGAGGTTACCGTTTGCCGAGGCCACTACGGTGTCTTACCTGGTTAAGGTAGTTGTAGTTCGACGGTTGCAGCAGGTGCAAGAATTCCTTCTCCTCTTCAGTCGTTCCCTCCAACATATAGTAGAACACGTGGTAATTCCTGAGAACGGTGCAGACAGAACGACACACGTGGCGTTAAAACTAGACCGCACGCGCAACACACACGAAGACAAACAGTCCCCGGTACGACGATGCCTCCAACGTGGCAGGCGAAGTGCCGCGAAGGAGAGAGGAGGAACGCTCGCCATGGCTATCCCAGCATCCCTTGGGAGTAATTCTCACCCTAGCGTGCCGAGCATTACCCCACGGCAACACCGACTTGTAACGTGATCGGACAAACCTTTCGTTCTTTTCCTGCGAAACGAGGCGAGATTTTTCGAGAAGGTATTTCTCCACGATGGCTCTGTTATGGAGACAACGGGCAATCAAAACAAAAACGGCGATTAGCAGTCACGCCGGTGAGAGGATGGCCTCAGGCAGGACTTTGTTTCCGTGCGGAGCAGATGCTACCACTAAGCCGCCCTGCCACCCAAACTGCACGCCGCGTCACGCAGACAGACCGCACAGACTGTCAACAACAATTCGAGTAACGTGATTATAGCGGCGCACGAAGGAGGGGGTATGGCAACACTCGTCTCGGCATTCAATCTGTCAATCGTTAGCTTCGAGGGGCCCGTTTTAATTCAATTAGAGACTCCGAGCCGCTTAAATACGCTCGACGTAATATTCCCCTTGAGAGGGAGAGAGGGTTTTCTAACTACACTTGACCCCGGTGGCTCTCAAGGGTCAGCCGAGGATCATTACACTGTATTAGCGCGCACGCGCTTTGCTTTGCACGTGCCTGTGAATATTGATGGGAAGTGTGTATGGATCTGTCGTGCCGTGTGTACTGCAAAACCCAATCAGCTGTGTGATATCTTAGCCCCTAGGGGTTGCAAGAGCTGCGTTGATAATATTTCATGGGTGCGTGCGTATGTATATATAAATGCTATTATTATTATTATGTGTTGATGTGTGTGTGTGCGTATGTATGTGTTGACATGGGGAGCGGTGGCTCGGTGGTTAGCACACTGTGCTACAAACCTGGCGTCCCAAGTTCGAATCCTGCTCACGGCCAGCACCAGTGACGATTTTCTGAACCTTCCCTAGTTCTATTCCGCCTAAAATGAGTACCTAGTGCGGTGTCTAAACATCGCCAGGAAGACAAAGGCGGCCGGGTGTGGTGCTGGCCACCCACCAGCTCGTGTGCCATACCAGCCTTCATAGGTCATCGCTAACAGCACTTGACCCTACAGTCTATTAAGGCTCTACGGGGGATCTTTGTAGCTTTCTGTTGTATGTATGGCACAGTAGGGAGCACAGGTGGTGCATCTGCCAGTCGACTCGGGAAGTCAGCCAATGACAGCTGGGCCTGTCCCGTGACCTCCTGCCAAGCGAGCCTCCGACACTTAACGTGGCCTTAAAGTGCATCCAACCTGGCACAAGATCCGTGGTGACGTCACCGCCACTTCGTGACGAATCACGGTTGCTGTTGTATGTATGTTTACGTTAACATTTTTATTATCTTTAATAACGCCAGTGGTGAGTGAGCCTGAACTGGTCACTATCCCAACCCCTACTAACCAGCGTGGTAAAGTACAGCCAAACAAACCCCACGACCGACACCACGTGGCTTTAAACCCAGCAGCGGATTAACAAACGGGCCGTAGATCATCATTTTCGTAACCTTAAATTAACCCTCATCCGTAACCGCAGCCAGCACCGCTCTCGGACACATTCCACGAATCGCGAGTTAACTCGATAACGACCGCCCGCGTCCCAGCTGCCAAATTGGCCGTAGTTGCCGCTAACTCATTTAGCCCAGAGAGGGGGGCGGTGGAGGGGAGGAGGGGGGCATCGCTCAGACAAATCGGACGGGGCCTTGTCACGCGCGATAACCGTGAAGGACACGTGTGGTGACGATGGCGGCGGCGATCGGAAAGTCAGTCGCATCGTCGCGGCGCTCACCTCACGTAGCGACGCGAATCTCCGCGATTCGCGGGAGGGCGTCGATTGGTCGATTGGCGCATGGCAGAGATTTATAACCAGTTATTTTTTTTGACAGGACACGCTCGTTCCGAACGTTAATGTAGGGATAGAGGGGGTGAGTGGGTGGGTGGGTGGAGTGGAGGATTGGAGGGTGTGGTTCGTACCCACGCACGGTTCCATTCTCTCTGTAGTTGACCTGGATGAATTTTCCAAAGCGGCTGGAGTTGTCATTATGAGCGGTCTTTGCGTTGCCAAAAGCCTGCGATCGACACACGAAGACAAAGATCCACCGTATAGCCTTAACACACCGTAAGGTCAAGTGTCATCAGCAAGTAGGACCTATAACGGCAAGCACGGCACACAGCTGGAGGTGGATGGGCGGCACCACGCCCGGCCACCTTTGTGTCGCTAGCGGTGACATTTTACACACCGCACCAGGTACTCATTTGAGGCCGAGTCGATCAATAAACACACACGCAGACACAAGTGAATCAGAAGCCCCCAATTAGCCGGCAGTGGCACAGCGTGGATGGCACGGGCCCTGACTACTGAAATGAAATGGGGAACCGCTAGCCCGTAGCCTGGGCTCTTCCATGGCCCACATGCAACCCGGTGCAGTTGCACCGCCTGCACACTGGACAGCAGCTGTTAGTCTCACAGACCGCAGAGCCAAGTGCTGCTTGAGAGCACTGATGGGCGGCACGGCGCAAGAGTGGCTGGCGGGGCTTGCGTCACGCCTGGCCACCTTTGTCTTCCCAGTGCCAATGTGTTTTTTTTTCTTCACACTGCACCAGAGTTACGATGAATTGCCAGGATTCGAGATTGCACATTGATTCAAGAAATATTGATGGTTGCTCTACAGAGCTGTTCTTTCGGAATAGCCGTGTCGAGTGCTCTCCCTCTCCCCCTCATCGATGTTCCGCCTCACACGTTGGACGCATCAGGCTGTGTCCGTCACGGTGGTCGTTTGACCTTACTTCACCACGCTCGTTCACTAAAGGAGGTGAGAAGCCCAAGAGCAGTTAAGAAGTCATCACCACTGATGTGAGCAGTGGCCGGGAATTGAACTCAGGCAGCCCGGTTCACAGCGCAGTTCCATAACCACTTCAACATCGCTCCTCCCGCCCCCCCTGCGTAACTCACACGAACAGTAAAAAATCAATTCCGACAGGCTGCGATCAAACGCACGTATCGTGAGCTGGAATATCGATTTTGTTCCGTTAAGCGACACGCCAGGGCGGTTGCATAGAGATTAGCGCACCGAGTTGCAACTCCCAGCCCCGGCTAAGGTCAGTGGCGAGCAAGACCCGAACTGGTCCTGCGCTGCTCTCCTTCACAGGTCAGCTAAACAAAACCCCATGACCTGACATGGTAATGGGTAGGCCTTCACGCAACAGTGGTTTGAGAATGACTGCAAGTTACTTGAATTCAAGTCGTCGGCAGATCTACGCGTGCCACGATACTGCCGTAGGAATAAACGCAAACTCGGCCGTTCCTATGAGCACTACAGTAACTTACAAGTGGCCAGTATCCGGGCTTGGCAAAAACCAGCAGAGTGTGAAGTGGGCAGCCAAACATGAGCTCAAGAGGGAGCCCCACAAGCGATGATGACTGGGCGACCCAGAGGATGGATTTAACATTCACAGCCTGTTGCACATGGGTAGTTCGTAAGTTCTCCCGTGTTTATTGGCGTGGAGTTAATGTGTTAAACCTCCACTTCCCCGATGGATTCTAACCTTACCATGGTAAGGGGGTTTGCATGTTCTAATGAAGTTAAAAAAACCTTATTAAATGCCCGATAACATCATGATAAATAGAACGCAGTGTCTGGGAAATGTCGGCACCGGCTAACCACGCGGCTGCCTTCCTACCGCCTCTCTGCGGTTTCCTCGCGCCTCTGAGTCGTTCTCCCTTCAAACGAATAACTTCCATATTCAGAGAAGACCGTGCCACGCGTCATAAACCGTAATTTCACTAAATAAATAAAAATGACCGTTGCACTGTACTTCTACGCCTCCGCGTCCGTTCGCCGAGCCGCACCGAGCAGGGCGGTGAAATACGGTGAAACAACCCCCCAGGACCCGCGCAGCGTGGTAAGGGGAAGCTCTCATCCAGCAGCGGATTGACAAGAGTTCCAGACGTTAACCACTGCACCTTAAACGTGCACGCGCACGTGCAAGGCGGAGGAGCGTGTAACACGAACGCGCGCGTAGAGAACAGGCCTTCGGGTCACTTGACGAGAAACCGCAAGCGGCCTGCAGGCATGAGGAAAGCGTAAGAAATCTGGAAGCCGACGACCACTTCCCCACAACGGCCTGCTATCGCTATGCAACAGATGCTCGCGCGCGCGCACACGTTATTTATTTATTTTTACGCTGATACGATGTTAATAATAATGATAATTAAATAACGCCGTCGGTCGCCGATGGCAGGAGCCGTGCTCTCTCTCGCTCGCTCTCCCGCCGGCCGGCCCGATCGCTCGAGCGCCGCACGAATCCCGACGTCAGAATTGCGACCCCGCCGCGTGAACGGCCCTGCAAGGAAACGAAGACGCGTGCAAAGACAAAGATCCCCCTTGTAGCCTTAACAGACTGTAGGGTCAAGTGCTGTCGGTGGGTAGAGCCAATGAAGGCCGGCACGGCGCGCGACGGGCTGGGTGATCAGCGCCATCGCTGGGTTGCCTTTGTCACTCTAGTGGTGATGTTTGGAGGTCGAGTCTACTTAGCCGAGGACCAAGACCCCGGTTCAGATAATCGTCACCGGTGTCGGTGGCCGCGAGAGGAACTCGAACTCGTGTCGCAAGGTTCGTAGAGCGGCGCTCTAATCACTACACCACACCAAAGATCCCCCATGTTGCCTTAACAGACTGCAGGGGCAAGTGCCGTTAGCGAGCACCTATGAAGGTCGACACGGCACACGAGGGGGTGGGTGACAAGCACCACGCCCGGCCGCCTTTGTCTCCCTAGTGACAATGTTTACACACTGCACTAGGTACTCAGTTGAGGCTGAGTCGAACTAGGGGAGGCCCAGGACCGGTTCAGAAAATCGTCACCGGCGTTGGCCGTGAACGGAATTCGAATTCGGGTCGCCAGATTTGTAGCCCAGCGCACTAACCACTGGGATACACACGCATACGTGCACGTCACCAGCAGTTTTGCCGGTTCGTGGGGCTCTTATCCACCAACATGTGCTGCGGTGATTACACGTGCCACGCTAAGAGTGCGATCGGCACGAGGCAAGCCCGTCACCTCCCTATCGCCATTCGATCGCGAACCAGCACAGCCGCCGTTCCCACGAACGTCATCGCTTCATTTCCTCCACGCACGTCGAAGACGAGTAGGTTTCGTCTTATCCGTGCCGCCGTTCTGCTTTCTTACGGCTGATATCTAGCAGGCGTTTGATCAAAGGTGCAGAATATATGACCCGCGGGCCAGTCCAGGCCTGGCAATACGTATTAGCTGGCCAGTAAAGAATGGTCAAAAATGTATTAAATTGTATTTAAAACAATTTAATAGATTTTTGGCCTATGTTACAATACACTCGTATTTTCATATAAGGGACTGGAATCTGGAATCTGTTGCTGAGGAAAGGGATGTCTGGTCCACCCTCCTTAAACGGCTGCTGCCGCGACCCTCTCCAGGAGAAGCGGTTTAGAAAATGGACGGATGGACGGGACTGCCTATGGGACTGTATTTAGCATGGGTGACACAAAACAACACACAACTACTGCATTACTGAACCGATAACAAATATATTTTTTTACTCCGTAAAAAAACGTAAACGCGACCCAAATTCAATATCCAGAATGTTCAGCGATGTCAGTTCAGCGACTCTGACACGGCCATTATGAACCCCGCTGAGCCACTCACCCACCACTGAAATGAAGAGTAATATAGTATGGGGATTACCGGCATCTGCCAGTAGTAATCTGATTACAAATTACAATCCACACCCACACTGTGAATCTTGAGTGCACGTGTATGGACGTAAATTGCTCCGGAGCTGCCAGGAATTCCACAAAGGTCTCGTGGCCAGGACGCATGAATCACTGGCAACAACACATCTTCAACTCCCCGCATCTCACGGGACTCCCTACACACAGTTTAGATGTGCATGCCTATAATTCCACACATTCTGCATGAATATGGGCAATGGTCCAACTCCAAACCTCTCTCTCGCTCGCTCGTACACTCTCACTCTTGTCTGAAACATAGACTCAACTTCTATCGGTGGGCCTCATATCAACGCGTTCGAGTTTATAATCTGCGTCGCGTTTTCCTACGGAGTAATATTTGTTAACGGTTCTCACTAACGTGATTCCTACGTGTTAGTATCTCATCGGAGTCACTTTGACAATGGTGAGCGACGCTAGTTGCTTAGTCAATGTGTCAATGTGACTAAAAGGAACCGTTGCGCTATGTAGCCCTTTTAAACACGTCTCCAGCGAGGAGGGATAAGCAAGTTACAACATCTCAGGGCACCGGGGGCAATTTATTCAGGACATATCCACAATACGGTTCTACTTTTATCAACCTGAGCTGAATGATGGTCCTAATCACCCTCGCTCCACTCCCCCGCATCCCACACACCCCCATCTGGGATTTGAACCCCTTGACCTTTCAATTGCGAGCCGCTAAATACTAACCGTCCGCACACACTCCATGCGGTATTCTTAAGAAGTCCACACTGCCTTTTCAATAAATCTTCAAATGTTACATTCCAACATTTCAGCTCATTTGGAAGAGAGGAAAAAAAACATTGGCTTTGAAATGAAGTGCTACCACAGCTGCAATGACTAATGCCGTAATGGTCAGCCAGTGGTGCTGCCCAGATATGTAAGCCACACACACACACGCCCATGTGTTCTGTTCAAAATCCCATCTCTTCCTGTTCGGCCACAGAGGGGCCCCCGCAGTGTAGAAATGGGACTTACCCACCCACGCCCCCTGCGATTCGTGAAGTTCTCTCTCCGTGCGCAAGTCTTGACCGCAGGGGTGAGATTTCTAAGCGGTGCCATAAAAGGACGGCCATGAATTTACCATCGTCCTCACGCAAGTGTCGCTCCTCAGCGTGGACGGATGGTGAATGTGTTTGTAGCGCACGTGCGCTCGTGTTATAATAACGATGAATATAATTTATAATGCGTCGCGCACATTCGTTTCAAGGTTTTCCATGAGGGGATGAGCGAGAGGTGCTACAAAACCGCAGAGAGTCGGAGGAGGGCAGCCACGCAGTTAGCCGGCGCCAACATTTCCAGACATTGTGTTATATAGATTATATTAGCGGCCAATTAACGGGGAGAAAACCAGATAACACAAAAGAAACCCACGCGAAGCAGGGAGAGAACACACAAACTCCACAGAGAAAGGCGCCCGAGGCGGGTATCAAACTGCCTCGGCCAGGACTTTCTTTCTGTGAGGCGCAGATGTCACCACTGTGCCACCCTGCCACCGTGTTGTGGGCTGGATTACCGGAAAGGGCTTAATTTTGCACCCGATAGGGATTAATGGCGTAATGCACGATAGCACTGGAGTTCAAGTCACGCCTATCTGCAATAATCCTAGGCCACTGTACCCTATATTGACGTAATCCTATGAAGAGGTTTCAAACCAAAAACATATTAATGTATTGATGTATGTTTTCACGGCTCAATATATGAGAATTGCTCTCAAGAGCTGTTCTTTTAGGATAGCCGTTGCGAGTGTTCCTTCCCTCTCTTTTGCGACACTTCGCCTCTGACATTGGAGCATCATGAGGCCTCAGAAGCTTCAGATGACACGAAGCGGAGAGGAGCAATATTGAGGAGAGAGGAGGAATGCTAGACATGGCTATCCCGAGAGATCAGCTCCTAACAACATCTCGAGGGGAAACCAAACTCCAGCTCTGGACGGAAAACCTTGAGAGTGACCCTCCTGCAACTGGCATGGG